>JAQMYG010000037.1:7946941-7958525 GCA_030014215.1 Clariallabes teugelsi
CTGAGATGGCAATAGGAAGAAACCTTGAGAGGAACCAGACTCAACAGGGAACCCATCCTCATTTGGGTGATAACGGAAAGCAGGAATTGATCTGCAGTCATACTGTGTGTTAACAAACACAACATACACTACTGCTCAAAAGTTTGGGATCACTTTCTAACTCCATGGTCGTTCCTGATTATTATTTCTTTCTACACTGTAAAGCAATGCTGAAGGCGTCCAAAATATGCAATAATAATCCCCTCTGAGCAGTTGATATTGAGATGTATCTTCTACTCATGATCTGTAAAGCCTTTATAACGGCTCTAATCTGAGGTGTTGTTTGTTAATTGGTGATTTCTGAGGCTGGTAACTCTAAATGAACTTCTCCACTGCAATTTTGGTCTTGCTTTCCTGGGAAGGTCTTCATGAGAGACAGTTTCATCATGGAGCTTAATGGGTTTTGCAAATGCACTTGACACAATACTGTAATTCTTGCAAGAACTATTTCAGAAAGGCTGACCTCAGAGTCTTAAAATAACAACTGACTGTTCTTGTTGTTGTTACATAATTACCTACTGCCATATGTGTTATTTCACAGATTTGAAATCCCCAGTATTGTAGTAGAATGTAGAAAATTAATCACTAAACAAAAACAAAGGGATTTGTAAAATGATCCCAAACTTTTGAGTGGTAGTGTATACCATTTCAATGTTATTTCACTAATTAGTTCAAGCTTATCATGTGTTAATTAACAGAAAAACTAGTGCAGAACTGGCTATGTGACAATGGTACTCAGTTTCAGGAGCTATAGCCTGGGTCATCTCCAGACCTAAACCCGATAGAAGAACTGTTGGACGATGATGCCGAAGGCACCAGCAGTCAAGAAACAAGTCTTCAAATTCCATATTTGTCTCAATAATTTTGGCCTGCAGCAACATCTTATACATGCTTCACATACTGTGACCTAACCCTCACAGATATAAAGTGGTGAAGCTTTCCGTGAAGAAATGTACAGCATTTCATGAAGAATTTTTCCATCATGGGAAAGCGCAACGTGGTATCTGAGTTATGTGACAAGCTGCATGTTTTCACTGTGATAAGCGAGGGAAAAATAATAGAGGCTGCTGAGACATTGAGTGTTTGTAACTGTTAGAATGTGATAACAGTGGCACGGATGTTCAACGGCATTTTTATAAGTGAAAATTCTTAAGCAAATCGCTGTGGTGCTGTGACCATAATTTTTTCCCCCCTCTAACACCATTGCCCAAATTGTTTTAATTCTTAGTCACTTTAATGACAACTTTGCACATTTTGAACAGGTTTTAAAATGTACATAGAACCAGTGCATTGTTCGTTAATGTACATTTCTTGGAATATCCACCTCACTGCACTAATGTATACATATTTGATACATACACCGGTACATAGGCCCTCGCTTTTTGTAAATTATAAAAAAAATTTAGACTAGACATAGTTCACATAACTCAACTACCATAAAAACTACCTACACTCATCTCAGCGTTCTCCCAAGGTAGAACTTTTTCTTAGTACGCGTGAGCCATGATCCGACTGCTTGCTTAATGTCTATACCGCTGGCCTCCCAGGAACTCCTTCAATGGCTCAAGCGTGTGGAAATGGCTTGGAACGAGGTCAGGACTGTACAGCGGATGTGACAATGACTCCCAGACGAGTTCCTGAAATGTGCAAGCGGTGTTCGTGACTGATTGCGTGTACAGTTCACACAGACAGAAAGTTGGAATGTCTTCCCTTATGCAAGTTGGCGACAAGTTATGTGTCAGTTTTCAAGAATCAAGTGTTGAACACTCGCTGAATGTTTGCAGCTCTGTGCCTCCTCAGCCAGGATCATCATTCACAGATCTACGGCCTTCTTTAAAACGTTTGCACGAAGTCAAATATTTTCCTGCAGCTAAGAGTCTCATCACCATCCTGTGCTCGCAGGCTTCCGTGAATCGGTTTAACACCTACATTAATGAGAAATTTCATCACGAGTCTCGTTTTGAATTGACCGGCCCTCGTAAAATCCTTGCATATCATGTTTTTTAAGAATTTATTCATTGTATTTTGTCAGAACTGTAATTATCATAGCACTCTGTTTTATAATAAATAATATATGAAAGAAATAATAAACATCATCATCATCATCAAGTAGATGTAGTAATGATTCAGGACACCATCATTATTTTGTTCCCTATCAAAATCTAATTTTATATCTAACTCGCTGTAAAACACTTTTTTTTGAGTGGGGATTTAACATGCATTTTTACACTTAATTAATTAATTGATTTTTTTCCATTGGTTGAACAATATTCGCACTCTGATCTGCCTGCAGGTTTTCAAAGATGCTATAAACATGGCTTTGTCTTACAAGAAGAACCCCAGTGACTTCATGGATGTGGTTATGAGAGAACTTGAGGTGTGTGTGTGTGTCAGCTGTATGATTTCCAATTGTGTTGCGAGACTTTACAGTTATTGATGGTAATTGATTATGTCTTCAATACAGAATTTCGGTTTAGAAGGCAAAGAAGAGTCGGCTGATGAAGAAGGAGAAGAAGACGAGGGAAAAGCAGACTGACGCTCTCGGCGTGTGGTGGGAGCCGAACGGTTTGCCTCGGCATCATTTAGTGCTGCTAAAATCACGGCTGCTCACCAACTGTCCTGCAGAGATCACGAGCCGTTTATAACAAAAAAATTTAACCAAATGGGGACAGACTCTACCTCATGTGTTGGATCCCTCGCTGCGTCCTGCTACACTGAATATCCGCTGTAATCCATGTTTTTGTGGTTTAGATGGTTTTAGAAATGCTTGCTATAAAAGTACATTGCAGGCATTATATGTACAGTGGTGTGTGGGAAGTGTGTACGTTTGTAACAGCCATGTGTGTGTAAATAGGAATCAGTGAGACGAGATCCTGCTATTTGATATCAAATTTTTTTTTCTCCTCATCAGTGACATCACAGTGGAAAGTCTTGATAACGATATTGACACTTTGCATTATTTTGGTAGTATTTATATTGTGGAAATTTATATTAAATGTCATTTAATATTAAAATCGTTTTTTCCAGGGGTACCTGATCATTCAGAACTAAAAGGATGTATAAATAGCGCATCGTTTTGCACAAACTGTGAAAAGAAGTCGTTTGTAGAAATCTTCTGTCTGGTGTGACATTTAATTAAGTCGGAACAATATTTATACTGTGTGTGTGTGTGTAAGTGGAACTGGAAATGCACTCATCTTGTGGCCGCGTATTAACATCCTTCAGTGTTCATTTAAGAGCATTTTGGTATGCGCTGCAATTAAACAGCTTTTATTTCGCTCTTGGGTACGCCGTGGGCCGGCTCTGACAGTTTAATCAGTACTGTTCATATGGTCAGACTGCATAATCAGAGGTAATGTGGCAAACCCAGTTCAGAGTGAGATTGCTTGTTAGTTTGTCTTACAGTGCTGCAGTGTCATATAGTGCTTGTTTCTTAATTTAGAGTCCAGGATAATCTAAAGACTAAAGACTAATTGCCTGGAATCGATACACACATGCACACACACGCTAAAAATAAATTCTCAAGTGCTCAAGGAAAGAAAAAGAAAAAAAAGATACCCAGTGCATTTCTTGCCATTTTTATTGTGCTTTTGTTGGTCAGGAAACGAGTGACAACTCTACAGAGCATGGTAATGTTAATGATGTCGGTTTATTTAACATTTCCCCCAACTTGCTTGTTAAATATAGTTAAAGTTACAAAGAAATCATTTCCATTCTTTTGTTTTTTTTTTCTGTTTAATTTGAATTTCTTTTTTTAGAGGATCAAATCTGTCTTGTATCTGAGGCTGAAGAGGGAGAGAGAAGGCTTTTTAAAGGTAGCTATCTAATGCAGTCACTCACTCAAAGGCTTACTGGAGTTCAGCCCAAAGAACAAAACTGATATTCAAACCACATGAAAACCTCACGAACTAGACCGATTACAAGTTAGAGTAACACTCTACAAAACATAAAAATGTCTAATAGAGTAAGAAAAAAAAAGAAAGAAAAAAAAAGTGCTTTAAAGCATGATGTCTGGAGTTCTCAAGATTTCCAGGAGGTGGCACTATAGTGCTGAGTCTAACAGTTTTTAAATCTCAACAGAACTAGTGTCAATGAATAGCTATAAACTAATCACTTTTTGGCACATAGTTTTATTTTTTTCTTTAAACCTTTCACTTTTTTTTTTTATTATTATTACTAAGCACTCCATATAGACACAAACACAAAAGTAAATATTTCAGAATTGGTAACGGGGATGAGAAGAGAGAGTCATGGGAGATGGATATGGCAGACCGGTAAAAACGAAAGAGATTACGGATGACCGTGGCACGAAGGCTCAGAGCGTCAGAGATGAGCTGATCTACTTCGACTACAGACATTAATCATCTCTGGCTTCTGAGAAAGAGCCCTGTATGAGACAACCTTATGGAAAACCTTGCACATCTTGCTTTCAAATTGCATGTCTGGATTGAAATTACTGATTTAAAAAAAATGCTAGGATTTAATCAAAAGATTCAATGTTTAATGCATATTTTCAAGTCTTGTAGAGGCTCGATGATGGTCTTCAGTGTCAAATATGAGTGTAAGTCACAGTTTTATCAGGGTCCTGATTCTAAACCCAGTTTTACTCGGTGCCATTCTAGCTTCAAATTGGTTTTATGCAAAACGGTGGCATTGCATGAACTTAATGTCTGTAGTTTTTTTTTTTTTTTTTAATCCATTGTATGTTGATGATTTAATTTAGTGGGACGATTAAGACAAAGAGTTTAAGTTTCCTGGATTCCTTTTTAAAAATAAACTTCTCTGACAGTTTCTTATTGTTTTAAAACTATGAGGTTTGGTGTGTCTAGTGTCACAAGCCATCCTTCTAGTACACTAATACACTAGAGAGTCTGGTACTTTTTTCTTCACAAACAATCGTGCAGGAGAATCGCCTCCTTCAAGAGAAACAGGAAACATGACTGACGTTGCAACCAACTACAGACCGTAGTTGTCCTTGTAGTCAATCAGAGAATCTTGTTTTTCTTGATGCTAGCTCAAAATAAAACTACATGATTCCTGTTCCTGTTGAAGACTTGCACGCCAAAATGCGTATAAACCAAAGTGCACCGAACAATCAACCCTTAACATTTTGAACTTTTGTAGCCCATGGATGAAGCACCTGAGGTTGAAACCGGCTGGTTCCTTTCCCTTTTCGAGCCTTATTATGGTCAGAAATCCCTCTTTCCACATCCTGCGATGACGAGCACCTTCTGGAAGCGAGGCTGGATTTTAATGACCGCCACAAAGCCAGTCGCCACTCTGCTAGGCCTGTCTGGATGAAGGGCACAGCGGAGGAAACCGCGTTTTAGATCCGGACTCAGCCAACGCGATGAAAGGTGGTGACTCGGAAATGATACAGCCGCCCGAAAAGAGGTCTTACGACACAGTGTTCTTTCTTGGTGCAAGGGGCATGGCTCCAAAAAGCTTCATCAGAGAGACGCAGAAGAACAGTTCTCCTTGGCTGCATGTAGATAAGCGAGTACAGGCGTATTCACCGCTTCTGTGTGGGTTAGTGTTAATGTGGTTGGGGTGCGTGCACACACAGACAGTTGTCCACCGTATGCACATTTCTTCATATTCGTATATTTCTTCTTCCTTATAGTTTCTTCGCGGAGGGATGGAGGAAAGTGCGGACACAGAGATGTGAGAATGGATGGCTTGAATGCTAGCACCTTGTTTTGTGCAAATCATCCCCAAACTCAGTCCATACAAAGAATAAAATCTTTTCACCTTTTTCCACAGGTGGTTAACTATGCATATATGCCAAACATTCATATATAGATCTATATATTTTTTGATTTTTTAAAAATTTATATGAAAACTATCATATGTACATTGCTTGTGATCGATATAAAAAAAAAAACAATTCATAATTTGCCCATATATACAGTTATAAGTTTGGAAAGGACATGTATTATTATTTATTTTTTTTTAGCTTAACCCTTTTAGACATTCTAAAATTCATTCTAAGGTAATTGATAAAAATTATCCTAAGCATTATATTTCACAAGCTACAAAATCCACGTACTACGGGGCTTAACAGAAAACCGATAAAAAGAAATCAGTAAAAATAATCAACCCAAATGAACTGCCGAAATGCTTCAGTGCTTAAAGTTGAAGAGCCCCTGAGCCACACAAGCCCCTGTGTAGTGGCACAGAAAATCTCTTACGTTTGTAAAGTCTGTCTTCTTCATTTTTTTTTTTTTTTTTTTTAAGTTGTCAAACATTTCCCAGTAGCATACAGCTGAGCTAGCTACCATGTATGGGAAACTTATCTTTTCCCACAGTGGCCCCATCATAAGACACACGAATACACACAGGCACCCCCCCTGTCCCCCTCCCCAACACACACACACACACTTTTATTGCACAGCTCATTTCTAATTCACCAAATTAAAATATGGTTAGGATGAAATTTAAAATTTGATATGGATGTGTGTAAGTGCATGAAGAGCTGTTAACAGCATGACACAGATGTCAAGTACGTTGCGGTGTGTATTTGTGTGTGAGATGCAGGGGGGGGATTGGGATCAGTCAGTCAAACACACTGTCCCCTGTGGGCTGCCCTAAAAGTAGACGGAAGACCGATTGTTGTTAAACCGCAATAAAACCCATAAAGTAAGAAAACAGAAAAAGGGCATGGTTCAATTCACTGTTAACAAATCTGATAGCTGTCACATGGCATCATGTGACTTTCATGCTACAGTCCATAAAAGGATGAACATTAGGAAAAAAAAATAAAATAATCGACAGTGTCGTTAAATAGAATACCATATATAAGTTTTATATTTATGACAAAATGTTATATTCATATATCTATATACTTTTCAAATATATATATGTATATAATTGGTAAAAATGAATAAATTATTGATGGAATTCACATCATCTAAGGGGGAGAGACTAGTGCAGTTATGCACAGTTCATCTTGTTTCATCTGTTTTCTGTCTGTCTCTCTCTCTCGCTCTCTCTCTCACCTTTTTCAAAGCTATGTTAATACATTGAGATATCCTATTTAATGTCACACTCCCTTTGGTCCCCCAAAGGAAAAGTCAGATTATGAAAAAAAGCCACTAGTGTTGGTTTAACATTCTCCAGGTGTAATATGTCCCTCAGCCAGAAGAGGGCAGGCGGAAGGTAGGGACGACCCGGCCACGCCCACTCTGCTCATTCACTATAAAATATTCAGAAAGGCAACTCAACTTCAACCCTCATCCAACAACGTCCCTCCTTTCTTTTGTAAGAAATAGGGTAGCTAGGGTTTTTTTTTTCCTCCCCTGGGAGGGCAAGTGTACAGGAATAGATGGAAAGTGGTTGGAGAGAAGAGAAAACCAAATAATGCAAGCCTAAATATGTTCAGGCTTTTCACAGCTCCGTTACAACCTGGCTAATTTCCTGCTGATGGTGAGACAGGAAGGAATTTGGAGAAATTTGCTACTAAATAAGATGGGCTTGCGTTCATGGACCCAATGAGGATAGTAATGAATTAAATCCCAAAAACAGAAAAAAAGAAAAAAAAAGGAAAGAAAATAAAGAACTTTATTAATAATACTAGCTACAGACAGAGTGGGGTGAGGGGTCACCTTTCCATCAGCTGTTTTAGGGCACGCTCAATGTTCATACGATGGCCTACGCGTGTCACGCCCAGCTCGGCAAAGTCTTCTTTTGTGAGGGCAGGGAGATGGGATCCCTCGATCTCGTGCTCCTGGAAGCGCTCACGGTGCTCAGCTAGATTAATGCTGGAAAGCCAGTCACCCACATCATACTTGTTCCACAGGTGCAGGGGTTTTTGGTGGAAGGGGCGCAGCGTGAGAAGTGGCGAGGGCACGCCGGGGGAATGTCCGGGTGACGGAGAGCGGCTCCTGGCGCTGGAGCTCCTCATGACAAAGCGTACCTCCTTTGGCTCATGGGGTAGACTGAGGCTGGAGGATTTCAAGATGGTGGGGGCCGCTGTGGGCGAGGTAGCCAGGCCGAAGCCTCGGATGGGTCCGAGTGGATCTGAACGATCTGGGGAAGCAGAGCCGGGGCTGGGTGTCCGACGGGTCATTGGGTAACGGCTGCCTGGTCGAATGGTGTACGTGGTGCCATAACTTCGCTGAGAGATGGTGTGGAGCTCTCCTAGACTGCTGAAGAGTCTGAAAGATAGAGGAAACAGGGATAAAAGCACGTAGTGAGGATTCTAGAAGAAAATTAAAATTTGTAGTTGCTCCTTCCTGCAGCATGCAACAACCTTCATGTATGGATCATGAATCAAAACAGTTATTTGAAGTCAGTAACACTTAAATAAGTTAGCCAGAGACACGGTAAACGCATTAACACTGTGTTAGTGCGATGTTTCATTAATGCGTTTAGCTGAAACACAAGCAAGAGGATTATAGAGTCCAGAACAGAAAGTGTGAGTCATTTGAGAAATGTCAAGGAAACTGAACACCCAGCAAATAAAAAAAACAAAATAAAAAAAAACATAATTTACCAGCTTCTTAAGGTTGATGATAGATTGTCTCTCACTATCCCAGACGCTCATTTAACATAAAGCAGAGAACATCGTCTTTTGAATGTTTATCAGGGATCAAACAATCAAGTACTGACAAGATAATGTCAGTTGAATCAGTGGTACATTTTTCTACTGCATTAAAAAAAAATTTTTTTTAAAGTGAAATCCACCTGCTTCTATGCAATACTTTCTTTAATAAGTTTGTCAAAGTCAAGCGAAGAACAACTAACCTCACTGTCATTAAACTGATATTGATTAGATCACGATGTTATACTGTAGATGAGATGTGGACCTGATATAAAAATGGTCAGAAAGCATGAATGTGGCTAATGAGAATGAATAAACCGGCAACTCTGTGTACAGTATATCATTTACACACGCAAAAAAAAATATGTATATGCTGTATGGGAAAGTAGACAAAAGGATCTGAATTTCTTCAATGCAGTAAACATGAAACCAATGTTCAATTTTAAAATGAATCATTTAAAATTTAAAGTATCTCGAATTAAACGTGATGTATAGTAGTTTTAACATTTAAAATGCAACATGTTAATAATTCAGTTCTTTTTGTCTTTTTTCGAGACAATCTAGCAAACGTGACATGCATCAGCTGAACAGCCCACAGACCTGTCCGTCTGACTGAGGATAAAGCCTAGAAAGAGAAAGAGAGAAAAAGCATAGCGAGGAAGAGTAGGAGGAAGAGGAGGAGGAGGAGGAGGAGGATGGCAAGCTCAGCCTTCATATTACTGAACACACGGTCTCCAAATAAATAGATTGAGTCTGTAACTGTCACACAACAAATGTGGCCCGCTTGTGAGTAATCACAACATGCACGTACTGTCCGTCTGTTATTACCGAACTCCTTATTGCTTAATTATCATTTTTTCGCCCAGATCTCAAACCCCGATCTAGGGCTCATGATCTTGAAGGACCCTAAAAAGCTGAGATATGGTTCAGGTTATCCTTAATCACGGAGCACAGTCTCTGAGGCATGATCGGAATTGTGAACATGAAGTGAGAGGCGTAGCCGGTGATAAATATGGGCGGAGAATAAAAAGCAGGTCAGTTAAAGGTGGCCAGCCAGGGGCTAGAAAAAGTAAAAAAAAAAAAAAAAAGGAAGATGAGATGATACATGCGCACTTACACAGGTGCCCGGCCCTCCGGGGCTTAGCCTCAGACTCAGTTCTAGACAGAGCAGCGTGGCATGCAGAGAGAGAGAGAGAGAGTGAGGAGAGAGAGAGGAGAGAGAGAGAGAGAGAGAGACAAAAAGAGAGTGAGACAGAGGCAATGACAAACAAAGAGCGATTGGTTAGCATCAGTCCATGAGAGAGCAAAACCAGACAGGCACTTCACATTAAAAATGTCAACCAAATAAAAGCCATGAGACGGATTAGCAGCTGGCCCCAGACTTCAGCTTCTCCCTCAGAATTCCATCGTATGGTCTGGATAAGCTGGTTCTATTCCGTGACCTTTAACACTAACATACTGTAGATATATTCTTTTTATATCATTATTTTTTATATGTATGTCTAGGGCCAGGTGCCATTGTGATAAAAAAAAAAAAGGCATAATAACAAATCAATGTTCAAGGCATATTACAGATACATGAGGACAGCATTTTTTTTGGTTTTGCGGTGACAGGAGAGTTAGGAATGATTCAAAGAGCTGCAGAGTTTAACATGAACACAAAACATGTCCCAGGTCTCACAGTGAACAAGCACACGAGCAAAGAATAAGAAGAATACAAAGAACTGTCTATTGTACAGTATACAGTAAGGAAATAACTGACCTACAGTACATGTATCTGTCCCTCTGACATCACACAGGTATAATATATCGATTTGTGTACTGACAGAAATAAGGAATTGGGTCAGTAGGAGAAGTTAGAATCATTTAGAAAAGATCAGAGGGTTATATAATCATACACTCCTCCAGGTGCTCTGGTAACGTGTACACACTCCACAGTGAGGGACACCTTTCCCGTTTTCCTTGTCCACTATCCCACACAAAAAAGGTATGGACAGGAATAGTGTACACTTTAAAGTACACAGTGCGAGGCCAATCACGAAAGTGTTCGTGGAGTAACCTGGAGGACGTGATGATTAAAAATCAGTGTCAGCAAAAAAAAAAAAAAAAGGTGATTCGATTACATAAAATTAGTGGATAGGTTATTCGAAACGAGAAAAGAATAATAATGAGGTTGGATTTACCCTAGTGGCTAAAAGCTAAGGCTTAGTCTCTTCCATGTCCTTGTCACATCTGTAGAAATATAAAGGGCTTCAGTTGCATTTCACTATACAGTGGAACCTCAGATTACGAGCATAATTCGTTCCGGAAGCGGAATATTTCAAAACACTTGTAAATCAAAGCAAATTTTCCCATAAGAAATAATGGAAATTCAAATTATTCGTTCCACAGCCCAAAAAATAAATATATAAAAATAATTAACACAAAATATAAAGTAAAAATAAAACAAATTAACGTGCGCTTTACCTTAAAAAAAAGTAAAAATAAATCCCGACAGATAAGTGTTTCCATTTATGCGCACAGGTGCTGTGTGTGTTTTTCTCTCTCTTGCGCTGCAGAGTGTGTGTGTGTGTTATGTGTGTGCGCGCGTAATTTGACACCTCTGCTTCACACACACACAAACACATTAAAGGCGAGAGAGAGAGAGAGAGAGTGAACCAGCACAGTGCCAAATTACGCGTGTGCACACACATAACACACACACTCAAACACTGACACACACTAAAGACGAGAGAGTGTGTGTGTGTGTGTGTGTATGTGAACCTGCGCAGTGTCAAATTACACGCGCGCACACACATAACACACACTCTGCAGTGCAAGAGAAAGAAAAACACACGCACACACACACACACACACACACACGCGGATGTTGATTATAACAGTAAGAGACGAGCACTAAGACCCAGCAGGGGAGATGATTACCCGTAGCACAAGAGAGAGAAAAAACGTTGGCTCAGTTGTGATCACGTGACGCTCGGCGTCAAATCAAGAAGCGCATGCGTG
>JAQMYG010000037.1:7968176-7978660 GCA_030014215.1 Clariallabes teugelsi
TATATATTGGATGTTTGGATGTATATGCACACACACACACACATATATAATTTATACACACTTCAGGAAATTAAAAATAGTATGATGCATATTATATTAATATTATTATATACGAATATATAACATATAGCAATACATTTAGCATTAAAATATTTAGACATATATATTTTCCTGAAGTGTGTATACACATATAATTCTTCCAGAAGCAGATTTGTGAGGTCAGACACTGATGTTGGACGAGAAGGTCTGGCTCGCAGTCTCCGCTCTAATTCATCCCAAAGGTGTTCTATTGGGTTGAGGTGCAGGCCAAGTCAAGTTCTTCCACACCAACTCGCTCATCCATGTCTTTATGGACCTTGCTTTGTGCCGTGGTGTGCAGGCATGTTGGAACTGGTAAGGGGTCATTTTTCAGTCATTGGGCTTGGGACCCGTGCTTCCAGCCAAAGGAACTTACAGTGCTTTAGCATACCAAGACATGTTGGACAATTTCATGCTCCCAACTTTGTGGGAACAGTTTCTGTGACTGGTTTTGAATGTGGGTTTTGGCAGGCAGCTGGTGTTCCCTCGAAGACAGGACTGACCAACTTTCACCCATACTGATGAACAACAGTTGTAATTAGTGATTGTTAGAACACCTGTGACATGGAGTGGTGCATATAGTTAAATGTCCCAGTGCTGTCGCCATCTTTGTATGATATCTCATGAAAAAACTAGAACAATTAACAGTACACTGTAGAAAGTTTACTGTAGATCTTACCATCTTCAGCTATGATTTTTTTTTGGTCTTTCCTTATTAAGTCACATGTTTACATTTTAAGAACTATTTTATGGCTTCTCTGTGGCAGGTCTGAATTACCAGCATCATTACTCTTGCACTTTAGGCTATTATTATTATTGCAACAAGAACATATACATGTATGTGAATGAGAGGGACCCAAGTGGAACAGTGAGGCTACAGGAGGTGTAGGACTTTAAGTACTTACAGTAGGGTCAATGGACCAGAGCAATGGAGAGTGTGGAAAGAATTTGAAGAGGCAGGAAGTGTGCAGGCAGGTTGGAACGCGTGGAGAAAAGTGTCAGGTGTGTTGTATGATAAAAGAGTATCAGCAAGAATGAAAGGAAAGGTGTTCAAGACAGTTGTGAGACCAGCCATGCTTTACGGCTTAGATACAGTGGCACTGAAGAATAGACAGGAGCTGGAGGTAGCAGAGCTGAAGATGGTTCTCTTTGGGACTGACAAAGATGGACAGGTACAAGAATGAGTCCATCAGAAGAACAACCCATCTTAGATGTTTTGGAGATAAAGTCAGAGAGGCCAGATTGAGGTGGTTTGGACATTTTCAGAGGATCAGAGATTGTGAATATTTGGTAGGAGGATGCTGAGCTTAGAGCTGCCAGGCAGGAGGTCTAGAGAAAAACCAAAGAGGAGATTTATGGATGCAGTGAGAGAGGACATGAAGTTAGTGAGGAGAAGGGGATTCAGAGGATAAAGGCAGATGATTCGCCATGGCGACTCCTAAAAGGAGTTTATTATTATTATTATTATACTGTGACAGGGATTCTGATAAACGAGATGAACGATTTTTGCTGAATTTTTGCACAAAAAAATTTGCATTAACTCTATAGAAATTACAACCATTTTTTTCTTTTACAAAGTCCCTCCATTTTCACAGATTCAGTATAATCGGACAAACTAACATGATATTTTTGCAGGGTTTGGTTTTCTCTAATTCGGTCATATCCAGTTCCCACCCATCCTCAGGACACTCCCAACCTGCTATCACATATCGCACCAACTCTCCTATGGGCAAGCAGTTTACTCATCACAACAAGCTGCCTCAAAATCTCATCCTCTTCAGGAAGAAGGACCAGCTCCATGATTTTTTAGAACTTCTGCTCAGGGGACGGTGTAACACACTTGAAGGAAAGGGCTATTCATTGCCCTTCTCACAGACGGCTATGATTGTCTATTGTGACTATGATTGATGTAGGAGTGCAGTGTACCACTCCTACCTATGGATGGCTGTAGCATTTACGAGTATTTTAACCTGCGATTTCTGGATGACAGAATAAACGCTTTTCTGTTGTGCCACTCAGGAGCCCACGTAAGGATTACTTTTAACACTTAGATGCAAATCAAATGCAGTCAAGAACTGCCTGAGGTCTGGAGCCCATTGACGTCACCAAGTGCTGTGGACTTAACTCCCTTACGATGCTTTGCCAGGCCTTTACTGCCACTTCAGTTGCTGCTTTTTTGTGGCTAGTTCTGCATTCAGTTTTGTCTTCAATAAGTGAAAAGTATGTTCAGTTAGGTGCCATTTAAAAATCAAAAAATTCTTTGCCATAATAAGCCCTTAGGATGTTTTCTTCAGTATTTTTTAGGTTGTTATCAGTCAGTACTGTGAACTGTTGTCCAATTGGTTTTGCAGCATTTGACTGAATCTGGGCAGAAAGTAGAACTCTATACACTTTAGAATTCTTCCTGCTACTTCTATCCTCAATCACATCATCAATAAATAACAGTAACCCAGTTCCACTTGCAGTCACAAATGCCCATGCTATAACACTGCCTCTCCCATTTTGAAGATGATATGGTATGATTTACATCATGAGCGCCTCCGTTCCTCCTCCATACTTTTCTCTAACAATCATTCTGGAATAATTCTTTAAATAAATCTTTAGATGTTTTCTAGCAAAGTCTAATATAGTCTTTCTGTTCTTGAGTGTTACCATCTTGTAGTAAACCCTCAGTATTTTCTCTTTATCTCTGTTCTCTGCTTAAGCTGACAATGATATGTCTACTTATTGTTCTTGACTTGGTTGCATGTTGAAAGGGGTTTTGCTTCATCAAGGAAAGAATTAAGTTGTCTTCCATGGTCTTCCAGGCTTTTTGGTGTTGCTGAGCTTACATTGCGCTTAAATTCAATGTAAAATAAGTCTACACTTCAATGGCGTCTTGTTTGATTCATTTCAAATCCGCTGTAGTGGTGTACAGGGGAAAAACATATGAAAAATGTGACTGATCTGTATTCACCTTATGTCATAACATTATCCAGGCAAATTTCAGGACGGACTCTCTATATATTCACAACAGATTATGCTGCAACAAGATGTAGGACAATGAAGCGCCACCAAACTAATCATGATAGTAAAAAAAACAATACTAAAGCCAAGAAAATCTGGCTAATATCTCGAAAATCTTCTGGTCCAGGTAACATTATTGGTTATTTTGTTCTATGTGGCTCTACAAGCATGCACAGGTCAGAGACGGGTCAGAAGTGAGTGGGAGTTGCAGAGGAAATGGTGGATGGTTTACATGGATACGGAATAGATTATTGTGCAGATGCAGTCCCAGTGACGGAGGAACAGAAAAACCACTAAATTCAAACCAATATATACCAACTAGAACGGCACATTTTCTTCTTTACTATATGAAAGCTGACACACAGTGCACTACCTAAGCCAAACCTAATAGGGACTGTGAAAAGAAAAAAGAGCTGTGTGTGTGTGTGTGAGAGTGTGTAAGGAGAGGGGCGATGGTAATAAACCTCAATGTCAGTAACGATGTGCGTATACATATGGATGAAGCCTGCTGAGTCATCCTGGTTGCTACAAGAGAAAAGACCTCATCACTCATCGATTCAAATCTTTCTTCCAACGCGACACTTGTTAGGCAACACTGTCACTCCGCTGTCCTCTTCCTCTGCGTAATGCAGCTACTACCGTCCTTCATTACTGCTTCCCTGAGTTGCTTCTGATCATTATTTAACCGTTATCCCAACTCGACTTAGGCTTCTCTTTCACCCTAGCCCTGTCCACACCAACTTTCCTATGACTAAGCAGTGTGTATCCAATTACTAAATCACACTCGCATTCAAAGGATCACCTAACCCTGTTTACACACTGGCAGTTACACACAAAATGTGACAAAGTGGCCAGATGTCAATCACGTCCACTAAGAGCTAGGCTGAGCTAACCAAAGCATGATGTACTGTAAGGGCGCTTTCACACTGGACTCCAAGGATCATTTCTGAGAACACTTGAGCCCTGAGACCAGTTGATTTTGATCAGTGAGAACGCAATCGCTCAATGCTCAGGAACAGATCCCGGGACATGTGTACGCAATCATGCTCAGAAGAGGAATTGATGTAACCACCATTCGACTCTGTCGCCTGAAACTTTGGCAGACAAAAACATTCAAAGATAATTGGACACTACACATAAAAACTGAGAGATTTACACAAGCATCTGTGAGTTTTTACATGCAGACGGGTAAGTTTACGCTAATTATGCCCCCGAGTGGCGCAGTTTTGAAGTACTTGCCCTATCATCCGGAGATCGCTAGTTCAATTCCCCAGTGATGTTGTAGCCTCTTGCAGCCGGAGGCCTAGAGAGAGCTGATTGGCTGAGCTCTCTTAGCAAGGGTGGGATGGAAGGCACTTAGTGCGCTCACATCAATCACGACTCAATGATGCCAATCTTGGGCATCTGTAAGCCCACGAAAGAGGGAGGAGCGGATAGCGCTGTTATACAAATAATATAGGGATAAAAATTGGGGGAAAAAAAGTTTACACTAATTGAGTTGTGTAAAGTGAAGCAACACAGTGCCAAAAAAGAAGGTTTTATTATTATTGTTTCCCATTTTCTACCCTTAGCATCACGTTATCTTATCAAAACTGAGATGAAGTAAATTTCTTAAGTTTCTTTTGATTTATCGCTTTAAATATTTAGCCATAAAAAAAAGATCTTTCACGCATTCACTCATCTTCACACACTCTCTCGCCACACTACCAACTTCTCACTCTTCCATATTCAAACCGACTGCAAAATCATTGTACTCCAGCTTCTTTTATTTTTAAAGTCAAATCGCTACATTGTTCCTACATGCATTTCCTGAATGCACGGGTGTATTGCAACCGGAGTGCACCGGAACAATGTTTCACCACTTTTTCCTCTCCAAGGGAAGAGAAATAATATTTGCCTAATTTGGTTAAAATGAACACACACTTACAGCTGCGTGACGCATCAATCAAACGCAAAAGAAGGGATAATTGGAACAATCATTATAGTGCTAAACAAATCAACAATCTAATAAAATAAATTGACATTCAAATGCATTTACAGACTCCAGCAAAGTTACACACCGGCTGAAGCATTAAAGGATTGAGTCTGGGGAGTGACATAGTATTATCTAAAGAGGGAAATGTGTGTGCATATTTACAGTGACAATAAAATATTTGCACCGAGTTTAATCATGTAGCACTTTTATATTCATAGGAACAATCAGAGGCTAACAAACTTGATTAAAGAGAATCGCACGTGCAAGAGAGAGAGAGAGAGAGAGAGAGAGAGAGAGATTCACAATCAGACATGCAGCACAATTACACTTTATATTCAGAATCTTTTTTCTTTTTCTTTTCTTCTCTTCTTTTTTAAAATTAATAGTGATTCTTTTTTTTACTCTACTTTCTCTGTTCTTACTACTACTACTACTACTACTACTAATAATAATAATAACTATTATTAATAGTTTATTAATTTTAATTTATTAATTAAACATTATTAATAATTAATAATGAATAATTCATTATTAATTTTTATTTATTAATTAACTAATAATAATAACTATTATTATGATCATATAATGCAAATATTGTCATTTTCTTTGTGTAAGTCCTGCGTGAAAAATCATTTTACTGCCCTCAGTGGCGTCATATGGATCAAGAAAGAAAGGGGCCCCAATAAGACCGTCTATGTTTTGTGCTACGCCCCTGCTGCCCTAAATGGAGCTGCTGGACAGCATGTAAGTGATTATGCTGGTGGGTGATTTATTTATTTATTTATTATTTTTTTAATTAATATTTCAAATGTCAGTTTTACCAAAACAGCATGCATGCATTTGTTGTATCTCTTTACCACTGCAATGCTAAAAACCTATGCAGAACTTTGTGCCATGCAGATGGTTGGTTCAAAATTGCTGGGTATGCACAATGGGGTGTTGTTTGTGTGTGTACCACAAACACAGAACCATTGGCCTTATTCTCAGAACCTCACTTCCAGTTTTTCTAAAAAGTAATCGTAATCTCATGATATCATCCTAGATCAGATATATATCCGATATGTGGCCATGTATGCATGCAGCGCTTGCTGATGTGAGTCAGCACCGGCAGCGTGGGGATTTCATAGCAATGTGATGCTGATGAACAGCTGCTAAAACAACTAGGCTTTCTTCCTTCTTCTTCTGGACCTCAACAACAAATACAGCTGCCTAACTGCTTGCCGTCCTCCAGAGCAGAATCCCAAGCATATTTTTTGCTAACATAGAGTTGATTGGTTGAAATCAATAAATGGCCACACAAATATGATGTGTCTTACACTAGACAACGTGAGCAAAGACGTACTGATGTGCCCATGCATGCCATTTCAGAGTACATACTGTACATGTCTATGTGGCTTGTAATGTAAATGTAGCCTAAAGCAACATTTGTACACATGCAGTATACGCAGAACTTAAAAGGGAAATTACTTCTTCAGTCGTTATGGACTGGGTGCTAATCTATCACTGGGCACACACTATATGGAATACTAAAAAATGCCAATTTGTAATGTAGTCTCGACATTTTTGTATAGACGATATATCTGTCATTAGACTGTGTGGGGAAGCCAGAGAACCCAGTGGAAACCCACCAAGCATGGGGAAAACTGTAAACTCCACAGAGCTAACCACTGTGCCACAATCCCTCCTCAAATTAGAAGTAATTATGTACGTTTTGTTTTTACTTACATGGAAACTACAAATCTGTATGGCGCATGAAAAAAATGGACTAGCTGATGTTTACCCCCAGTGTGAAAGCTAAGTTAAGCCTTTATTTGTCACATATACTGTATGTTTGTGCACAATAAAATTCGTTCTTTGCATATTCCAGTATAACTGGGCTCAGAGCACAGGGTCCATACAGAGTCCCTGGAGCAGATAGGGTTAAGGGCCTTGCTAAAGAGCCCATACATTGGCAGCCTGGTGAAGCAGGGTTTTGTATCGATCAGTAACTCAGTGCCGTAGCCCTCTGAGTTTCCACTGCCCCATTACACATAGCATATGTAACTACCAGAGCATGTACTGTTGCCATGTAGCAAGTATTGTAATTTATTTTTGAAAAGTGCCTGTTAGGAGGTACAGGGTTAAGACAGCAAGCAATATATATTGTATGTTTCTGCATACATCTATTCTCATGTATCTGAAGATATCCACTAGATTAGCTGAGTGCTGTCATGGAAACCATAGCAACAAGCAAACTGGAATTTAGAAATGCCTGATACTTGTCCTAAACAGCACACAGCAGCGAGTCTCACCTTTTTTCCTGACCACGTCCTCCGTTTCTGGTTTGCGTGTCACCGAGACCACCTTCATCAGCAGATTACTTCCACCTTGCCGGATAAGGGAAACCACCTGCTTATGGCCCACCTTCACTACGTTCACTCCGTTCACCTGCAACACGCAGACGAATGTCTCAAGCGACCCCTCATCCATGGTTCCTTCGTATGAAAAACGTTATCAAATTATAATCAACGTTTACCTCGATGAGGAAGTCACCTGTCCTTAGCCCCGCCCTCCAGGCCACACCCTCCACGTCAACCGACTCCAGATATTGCAGTGCAGGGAAGGCAGGCGTGGGGGTAAACTCTTCAATGGGTGTCTCCGCTACACACACAAACAAACACAAACACACACACACACACACACAATGTAAATGCTAGTTCAGTCGCAGCAGCCTGTGAGAATCTAGCATACACACAAACGTCTCCATCGTGTTGCTATAGCAATGATCCTGATGTTTGGGGCATTGTTGAGGCTCGTTACAACTAGAATAAGTAAGATGGGACAGTCTGAGACAACAGTTAGCTGACTGAGAAAAAGAGAGATGGAGATGGAGAGAAAATGGAAAACATGACACCATGTGTGTAACAGATGGCTTTGGGAACTCATAGCACCTACCCATGATGATTCCACCACAAAGAAAGGGCACACACATGTACACACACACACACACACACACACACACACACACACACACACACACACACACTCTCAGCCCATGTTGGTGGTTATATATCAAGAGGTATGTCTATTGCAGTGCCTCACAGGGGTCTCGGCAGGAGGTCTTCAGGACACCTGGCATGTTCTTCTTTAACATTTGTACATGTTCGTAAGACAAAAGTCTGCATTAGTGGATTGTTCTACCCTCTCAGGTTCAGTCTCTGTTATATCCAGCAGCTCAGGATGTAAAATGATGTACATATGGGACAAGAGTAGCAATGTTTTAGTGTTTACATGATTAGAACAGGCTGATTTCAGTATTTCTGGAGCCACCGAACCCCTGGGACTTTGACCTTCAATAGTCTTGATTGTCCTGTCAGCCAAGAACAGGAATCTGATGCTTATACAGAAAAACGCATTTTTTGTATATTTGTCACACTTAAATGATTCAGATATTATACAAAGATAACCCAAGTGAATAAAAAAATGCAAAGGGAAAAAAGAAAGCTGTCCAAACTTACTGTACCTGGCCCTATATGAAAACTAATATGAAAAAAAAAAAATCATGAATAAACTGTGATTATCTACATTTTCTGGGAATCTGAGTTAAATTTCACTTGACAATAGTACAGGGACAATCTCATTATTATCTAAACACATTTTTTCTCACTCATACACACTTCCATACATTTTTCTTTTCATTTTGTGAAGCTGCTTTGAGACAGTGACCATTGTTAAAAGCGCTATACAAATAAAATGTAATTGAATTGAATTGAATTGAATGGACACAAACAGACCTGATTACTGCAAGAGGTGTTGAATCAAGAAATCAATTACATAAATAGAAGCTGACAAAATGATGAATAATATTAGGTTTCAAAAAAACAAAACATCATGTGACGATCTAAAAAGATGAAAAAGAACAGAGAGTTACAAAGCCTTTAAAAAAAAAAAAGCAATGTGAAACAGTATTCCTCATGCAGCTGACCTCACATAAGCCAGTTTCTTTTCTCCACCTGTCATTTCACACATTTGCATATTAGTATTTCTGGCTCACACTGATAAAAATGGCTTGACACTGATATTCTTTTAAGAGAAGTGTAGTTAAAAGCAGAAAAGTACCTGTATCCAGAAACCCCACAGTGGAGAGCTCTCTACAGTATGTAACACAATTACAGCGCTTTCTTCTCTCCAGACTTGCTACTAAGTCGTTGCACAGGCTTACCGAAATGTGTTTTATATCGACTCATGAGGCATTTATCATCGCGAACTAGAGACTCAGAGTGGTCTTGAAGGGTGCATTCTCTCCCCAGTGCTCGATTTATCAGGTCCTCGAGAAGGGCTAACCCAGCCACTGTATATTATTTATATAAAATATCTGTCTTATACAGCTTAACTTGCTCCTAATAAAGAAGAAATTCAATGCAGAAGGTTGACCTAGATTCTTGTCACTGACCTGATACAATTTTTACCTAAAAGCAATCTTAAATATAATTACTTACAGGCATTACATAAATTTAATAATTTGTTGCTATGGAAACGGAGCTATTTTACCTGCTACATAACTAAACATCAGGGCAGTTTACACTTCTCTTGAAATCTTCTAGGAAAATTCGTACTACTGAATTATCTCATACTGTACATGTTCAAAAGTCTTTTTTGATGTTTTATAAATTAGTTCTATAATGTAATTTTTAAAAAATTTTTTTTTTTACATATAACCATTTTAAGATCTAATCCAGGCCATGTTCCTAATAAAGTGAGCAGTATGTATACTCTATATAACTCATTAGACAACGTTATAATGCTATAGAGTTTAACTTATACTGTATATAATAAAAAAAAGTACAAAAAGTGGAAACTGTTTACGAGAGATATACAGTATGTGAGAATGCTATGGATAAAGAATGTAACATGAATAAAATTCATGTCGTTTCATATGTTGTCACAAACATGTCATTCTGTCTTTCTTTCCTAGCTAAAAAAATAAAACAAGTCACTCGTGTGCTCCTGTGCAGTGCTGTCTTGTATGAGGGATATCAGTTATTCCTCTCTCCTACTCTTGTGGCAATCAGGTCTCGGGAGTCTCGCAGACTTCCTATCTAAATGTCACCTTGTGTGAAAGTATAAAAAATTCTGTTGCTTTTCTGTGTAAATGTAGGATTTCTTGTTATCAAGCGACTGTAACTATATTTGGAGCAACACGTTACCAGCTGAATCATGTGAGTCATATACTCATGTAGTTTTGAGTTTATGAGTCGCCACTCATTTCTTTCTATTAAATAAGATACAATTATATAGATTAAATTAAAGAAATAGGGAACACATGTTCCTTTTCAAAGGCTACACTCGATGCTGCGTGAAAACTCTACGGGAACATCTTGTCATGTTGCCGGTTGTGAAGCATGTGTGTATCAAACACGCCAAATTTTGGCCTATATAACCTCGG
>JAQMYG010000037.1:8026279-8040309 GCA_030014215.1 Clariallabes teugelsi
AATACTAGTGAGCATTATTGAAATGAATCCATGTCTCCAGAACTCCAAGAACTCCAGGGCCCGTATTCACAAAGCTTAAAAGTTGCTCCTAGTGATGAAATTCTAAGAAAATTCTTAGAATCATGACATTTTCTTAGAATTTCCCCTTAAATTTAGAACTAAATCTAAGTAAAGATTAAAATGATTTATGTAATATCTTATCCCTAAAAACAGCTCCTAAGGTAAAAATTGTTAGGAGTAGAGAGGAGGACTTTTAAGAGGCTTAAGAGGTTTTATACTAGAGGACAGAATGACATAAAGAAGAAAAATTCTCCAAACACTGAATGTAAAACTAAAAGTAAACATTGCTCTTCTGTCCAATTTGGTTTTCTTGTGCCTTTACTTCCTTCCATCTCTCTTGGATTGTTGGCTACATACCATCCAAAAGTGCAACTTAAATAAACTGTCCCGCAATCATGTAAATTGGTAAAAGCTGAGCCATTTTGCTCTCATCAATCTAAACTGGATCATGGGCCTCCGAGTGGTGCAGTGGTGCCCCCCCCAAAAAAAAAATATTCTAAACTGGATCACAAGTAATAAAATCAGTACGGTAAATAAATGTAAGACACATTTCCAACATTTGGCTGTTTTAATTAACTACAAGACATTTAGCCTATAACAGAAACTTTGCATAAAGTAGCCTGTAGTCATGATTATATAATTTATTTATATACAAACATTATGATTTAACTGTCTATTCTAATGTCATATATTCTATTTTTACAAAGAGCGCATTTTAAGCGCATGTTTTTCATCAACCAATCACAGTCCTTGAATTGCTGCATCATCCGTAGCACCGGGGTCAACCACACCTACTCACTAAGATAAAGGTTTTTTGTACTTTCCTTACTCAGAGTTTCTCTAAAAATTTCCTAAATCACTTTTAGTCTAGGACTCCCAGCTAGGACTTTTTAAGTTACGATAAGAGCTCTCTGAGAGAATTCTAAGAAGCTTTGTAAATATGAGCCCAGGAGTTCAACCAGAGATAAAGCTGATGGAAAGAATATCCGCTCAATCCGTGGCCATAACATTATGACCACCTGCCAAATATTGAGAAGGTCCTCTTTTTGCCACGAAAACAGTAATGTTTCACACCTTTTTATCTGAACCAGCATTAACCTTTCAGCAGCTTGAGCTACAGTAGATCTTCTATTGGATCGGACTACATGGGCCAACCTTTACTTCCCACATGCATCAAAAAGCCTTGGCTGTCCATGACTGTCAGTGTCGCCCTTTCACCGATTTCCCTTCCTTGGACTACTTTTGCTTGGTTCTGTCCACTGCAACCTACAGTAGGAACATTCTGCAAGAGCTGTAGTTTTGAAGTCCAACCAAGTCATCTATCCATCAAAATTCAGCCGTTGTCAAAGTCAATCAAATCCTTACGCTGGCCCATTTCTGCTTCCAGCACATCAACTTAAGGGACAAAATGTCCACTTACAGCCTAATATACTGTATCCCAGCCAAGTTCAGCTGCCACTGTGATAAAATAATGTGTGGCAAACTGTTATGGATAGACACCTGGGTCAGAGTAACTCCAACGCTGCAGCTCTTATGCAATGTTCCTGGTCTGCACTGGTCATGACATACCAAAATTGGTCAAAGGAAGGAAAACCAGTGAACCGGTGAAAGGGTCGTGGGTGGCCACGGGCTCATTGATGCATGTAGGGAGCAAAGGCTGGCCTGTGTAGTCCGATCCAATGTAAGAGTTACTGTTACAAATACTCAATATTAGATGGGTGGTCATTCTGCTACAGCTGATCAGTGTACGTATATATGAGTGTATACTATATATTCAGAAGTACATTGTGATATTAATGCAAGGCGGAACTTATGTTGACATTTTGCCCTGCCCTATAACTGCGAATGAAAGCGAAAGCAGGATCTATTAGAGAGCAGGGGGAAAAAAAGGTGTCAAGGGGAAGAGAATGGAGGTGCAACTGAAAGGAATTAGAGGAGGGATGAGAAGAAAGTCACGACTCCCAGGGAGGAGGAGTGCAGTGGTGCAGTCCCCTGCTCATTGGTATGCTGAGCCCTGAATGACCGAGTGGAGAAAAGAGAAGGCAAAAAGGAAAGAAGGGAGGGTGCTATTTGTGAATGATGGCAGAAGCAACATGCGCTGTGAGGGTGGGGATATTACGTTTGATTCACACGAATACTGTCATGTCTCTCTTTCCCCTAACCTGACACACTCTCATTCTCATTCCTATCCCCAGGGGTGTAGCCTGAAATAGCCTGGCTTAGATGTTTTATAGTTCATACCTCAGTGAATCTCTGAACATCCAACCCTCCTTCACCACCTTCGGTTTCCTGACGCTTCCTCTGATCCCTCTCTCTCTCACACACACTGTGTGATTAGTGACCAACTGAGTTATGCTTTTGTATCGATCATGTACTGATGAGACTTCATAACCCAGTGGAGGACCTATTTCCTGTTTTAGAGCGTGTCTGCCTGAGGAAACTGGCTCCAGAGCACCTATTGATTAACACACAGCTAACGCTCTGAATGAGATTAACATTAGTTAGGATAATAAATGATGCAAAGCCTTGCTGAAGAAAAAAAAGTCTATGCGTACAGTATGTGTATGCATGTGTGTGTGTGTGTGTTTATTGTACGGAAATTAATTTACTAATTAGATTTTACTATTGGATCTTTAATCAGCTCACACATGGCCTTTCTCAAAACTGTACAAGTACCATGCAGTATGATAAATTAATAACAGTAACGCCATATGTCCTCATTGAACATTCTCATTCCAGAGTTAGCTGGTAAAGTAACCTACACTCTTCTGGAAAGGCTTTCCACTATGGCTATGGGGATTTGTTATTAGTGAGGTCATCCCGAAGGTTTTCAGTGTGGGTGAGGTCAGGGCTTTGTACTGTACATGACACTCAAGTTCCTCCACACCAACTTTGGCAAACCAGCTATTCATAAGCTCTTCACTGTCGCACTGGAACAGCCCTTACAGAAAAAAAAAAAAATATATAGCAATATATTGTAAAATATAATACAATATATTAAATAATAAATTTCCATATATATAGGAAACTAGTGCTTATATTTATTAATATATTGCAATATACTGTATGAATGGACCATGTATGAATGTATATACTGTATTGCAGTGAAGAAAAAACATTATATTTATACTAATAATTGTTTTATTGAAACATTATTGAAACTTTGTGTTTAAGAATTATACACACACTTTTACTTTGTCGATGTGCTTTGATTAATTCTTGTTCAAAGTACATTAACATATAAGCATATTGTAAAAAAAATATAAGAAAATAGATACATTCAATCAAATTCAGTATATTAAGAAGTATATTGTTGAATATAAAATTACATTAAGATATCCATTTGAATATATTTCTCAATATACAGTATGATAAAAGTGGCAATTCCCTAAGTATTTGTAATATATTGTAATATATTAATACTACAATATTATTCTGTATATTGTGAATATATTTTAATTCGTTTGTTATATATATGAATATTTTTTTCCTGTTAATTATTAGTTAGTGTAGCGACGAGAAATATTAATATTAGAAAATCTTTTCAATTTACCAGAACACTAAACCATTTAATATATTGACAGTTAATATATAGAGAAATATATTTTCTTTGCATAAGCGAAGTCTTCACTTGGGTCAAGTGAAGGGAAATTGTAATTCTATGGCATACTGTACAAAGGCTTTCTGTATAACTGTGTGATTTCAGCACTGTGGCATCACATTAGGGATAATCCACATGTACTGTAAGTCTGATCATCAGGTGTCCTCAAACCTTTGTCTGCATTTTAGTGTACCGTCATACGCCGCATAATTCGCTGAATAGAGCTCAAATGTGTGCAATTAAAATGCCCCATAATCTCCATATGAATGCACACGCGACTGGAAAGCCGTAGTGTTTGTTTTGCATTATTTTTGAAGCCCTTTGCCCTTAGAGTTTAGTACATTTAACGGATAATGAAAACTGCATGCAAGCTACTGTATCAGCAGAGTTGATGGAATGCCTTATTGATATACAAAACCAGACATTTATAGATGATGAGCGGTTTAATTTGCTCACTATTGTGTTTCAAGAGCCGAGACTGAGAACACAAGGGGGAAAAAAGAGGATGTCTTATGCTGGCCCGCTTTCTACATGAATGGCTCCTCATTTGCTGGAGTCGCTGCATGATGACATGACAGCATTCCAAAAGCACTGCTCTCCCCATTATTGGAGTTTTATTCTCAAAGCAAAAGATATACCAAATAGTGATGTATGGATTTGTATGCAAGCAATTAAGTGAAGATTCAAGAATTCAGGCCAATCGTGAAAACTCCTTTTGAGAACAGTAGAATTAATTTGCGTATCGCAATTCAAATATCACCACACTGCATCATGCATGAATTTTAAAATAAATTTTTATTTATAAGCATGTATTTGCACGTAAGGTGGAAAAATGGTGCCATTCCTCTGTAATCCTACAGGTGGCGCATTCTGAACTATTCACATGTTGGCAGGCAGCACAGCATCCTTTGTGGTAAACTACTCTTTCTGCCGCCCCCCCCAAAAAAAATTACCATTTCAACAACTATGAATATTTTAAATGACTGGAACTGGGTTAAAACCATTAGCTTTGTGGAGATCACTTTAACACTTGAAGTGCTGTGGTTATAAATCAACAGAAAAACCAGAGCAATGTTTAATAGTGCAAGTATGAGTATTTCCATGTAATGAGAACTCACAGGATTGGGATTTAACAGCTGTGTGGCCATAAGAGGAGCACTTCCTAGTGAGACTAATCAGAAAAAAGGCATGAATTTGCTAGGGAGCATAAAGATTGGACTTTGGAGCAATGGAAAATGGTCATGTGGTCGGATGAGTTCAGATTGACCCTACTCCAGAGCGATGCGTGTGACAGGGTAAGAAGGGAAGCGGATGAAGCAATGCATCCATCATGCGTTTCCCTTCTTACCCTGACGCACCCATCGCTCTGAAATAGGGTCAATCCGAACTCCTCAGACCACAGGACCATTTTCCATTGCTCCAAAGTCCAATCTGATGACCACATGACACCAGGAGGAATCCGCCCATCATGCATACTGCCCACTGTAGAAGCCTCTGAAGGCAGTGTTATGATCTGTGGTTGCTACAGTTGCTCTGGTCTAGGCTCAGCAATGTTATAAAATAAAGTCAGCTGATGACCTGAATGTATTGGATGACCAGATTTTATTCCCCTGATGGCACAGGTATATTCCAGGACTCAGTGATGACTTTTTGGCCAGGAAGTGTATTAGATAAGTTTGTTTAAAACAATAGTTTAAAAAAGATATTATTTTGAATCAGCATATTTGCAAAACCATGATAGAATCACAATACAATCAAGTTATTACTGTAGGTATTGTGATAATATTGCATTGGCTGGTCCCAACCAAGGTCCCATAGGGAAAGCCAAAGAGCTATGAGCAAGTCTAAGACAGAGTTCTGGTAAAGTATCAGGTTTGGTAAAGAAAAAATTCAAGTTACAGTAAAAAGATAAAAATATGTTAAAGCCATTCACAAAAAAAAAAAAAAAAGGCAGAGACAAGGTAAAGAGGGGATTAGTCAGGGACATAACCAATGCTCAAGGGTAACTTAACATAATAATAATAGCCAAGACCACTCACTCATCGTCTATACCGCTTTATCCTGTATACAGGGTCACGGAGGCCTAGGAGAGACTGGGACACTTAGGGCAGAGGCAGGGTACACTCAAGATGGAAGGCCAATCAATTGCAGGGCACACACATACTGTACACACACTCATTCACACACTTCAGGCAATATGGGGAACGCCAATTAGCCTCACCTGCATGTCTTTGGACTGTGGGAGGAAACCGGAGTACCCGGAGGAAAACCCACCAATCACAGGGAGAACATGCAAACTCCATGCATACAGAGCCGGGAATCGAACCTGGACCCTGGAGGTACAAGGCGACAGTACTAACCACTAAGCCATCGTGTCGCCTAGCCAAGTTTAGATAAAATATTAAATGCTTCAAGTTTGTGAATACTTATGCATAACACTGCATTAAACAGAACGAGTGAAACCAATTCAGGTCTCACTGGGTACCAAACCCATAGCTCATAACAGACCTCAAAATCAATTTCAAATCTTTAAAAATGTGCAGATCTCACAGGATCATTTTCGCACCTGCTGGGCAGCATTCATCAAGGCACACTGATACGCAAATGTGTTTATTTTAGATTCAGATTGTGAAAGTAATCAGGGTCAAAGGTTTCCACTGCAATTCTTCTTTCATTTAACACATTATTAAGCTAATTATATACTTCTTTTGATTGGATAGAGATTTCTCTTGGCTTAGCCATAATAGGTTTATTGTTTTGGAATACTGACAGATGATTCATCTGCATGTAAACAGACAGTTGTAGACACAGTCGTACACACACACACACACACACACACACACACACACACACACACACACACACACACACATAACAAATGAACTAAAGAGATGAGATCCTTCAGATTTCTCTCAGGCACACTCATGACTGAAAGAAGAAGGGAAAAAAAACAATAGTAGATGAGCACACGGAGACATCCACATTATTCACAGACACACACTCACACACATTTAAGAGAGCCATTTAACGTGTAAGTAACAGGACTGATGCCCTGGGCAATGGAGCTGTATTCCTGTGTGTGTGTGAGCAAGAGTCTGCACGTGCGTAACCCGCTGCAATGCCATTTAGCCTGGTATTACACGTGTTTGACAGGTGCCTTGAACCATCCTTCAACTGATGGTGAAAGTGCACTGAGAGAGAGAGAGAGAGATTTTTCATGCAAACCTTTACTTTTTGCCTGCAGCAGATGGAAGACAGTTGGCATAATGCCTTGTGTTTAATAGTTGATATTTTAACTTCACATATCCACAGATGATCAGAGATATCAGATTAACTTAGCGATCTTCTGCAAGCATGTACAATATACTTCCTCACAGATTTGAGGCACTGCTGTGATACACACTTTCCACAGTAAAATCTCACCCTTGTTTTACTTAAATCGACTTAATGGATTCAAATAAAATGTCGTCACTCTCACTCACTCACTCGCTAATACGTTTTATCCTGTATCCAGGGTCATAGGGGGACCTGGGAGACTTAGGGCACGAGGCGGGGTACACCCTAGACAGGGTGCCAATCCATCGCAGGGCACACACACACACACACACACACACACACACACACACACACACATACAGTACATACACTCATTCACACACTACGGGCAATTTGGGAACGCCACTTAGCCTAATCTGCAGGTCTTGGAACTGTGGGAGGAAACCAGGGTACCCAGAGGAAACCCACCAAACATGGGGAGAACATGCAAACTCCATGCACACAGAGACAGGAATCAAACCTGTCTGGGAATCGAACCGAGACTCCGCAGGTGCAAGGCGACCACTACACCATCCAAATGAAATGTACTTTTATGAAATATAATTGGAACTGAGAAACTAGCTACACTATATGGACAAACATATGGGCAGACCTTTCAAACAGGCTTAACTTATCTCCAGTGAAGGGCAATCTTGATGCTTCAGCATACATACCAAAACATCTTAGATGGACAATGCTATGAATTACAACTTTGTGGCAACAGTTTGGGGAAGACCCTTTTTTATTCTGACATGACTGTGGCCCAGTGCACAAAGTAAGGACTATAAAGACATGGTTTGATGAGTTCAGTGTGGAAGAACTTGACTGGCCCTAACGCAGAGTCCTGACCTCAACCTCCATCGAGCACCTTTGGGATGAACTGGAGCTGAGATTGCAAGCCAGGCCTTCTTGTCCCTACAGAGGGAATTCCCACAGAAACACTCCAGAATCTTGTGGACAGAATCCTTGATTTGTGCACTTCCAAGAAGAATGGAAGCTGTTATAGCTGCAAAATGGGCACCAACCCCATATTAAAGTAATGTATTTGGATACAATGTGACTGTAGGTTTGGCCAAATCCTTTTTTTGTCCATATAGTGTATGTTTACATGGACAATATTTATTCACTCTGATTGAAACTCTTATGATTCCAACTTATCTGTTTACATGGATGCTGATCCCATAAGATGTTTGTTTAAAAGCTCAAAGCATTTTATCATTATATGACTTTTTTGACATTAGTGAAGTCTGCTGTAAAACAAAAGAAGATGAAGAAGACAAAGAAGAAGAAGAAGAAGAAGAAGAAGAAGGTATGTTCTCCAACTTTAACTTTTGGTTAGGCATCCTATTATTTTCATTAAATCCCACCTTCTATATTATAACTTGTTACAAAAATTGTTAAACAATCTATGATTGGTTAGATGCAGGTGAAATGCGAGCCAATGCTCCGGAGAATCAGTGCTCCTCTCTTAACTAGAGAACCAGTGGATGAAAATCTGAAGTAAAGTATTTGAAGAGAGCTTGTTCTCAAAGAGGACAATTCCAATCAGGATTGGAAGCTTCCTGGAAACTCATCATGGCACTTAATGTTACGCCCACATGGGGCAAACAGTGCGCAGAAAGAATATTCTTACAAGATAGAAATGGTAAGTTCAAGTGTTTACCTGGTTCATTCTGTATTTACCTATTGAACGGATTATCAAAGGTTTATACCCACATCTCAATCGGATTGAAAATTCATTCTGATTGAGCCAGATTGGGTCAGACTGATCTGAATGAAACGTTTCAATTTTATTTGAATTGGAGAGAGATAGCTTGTAGATCCACCTTTACCAGCAATAACTTGAAGTATGTCTTTATCAGTCTCTCACATGATTGTGGTCTATTCCTCTTTACAACATTGCTGCAGTTCTTTAAGGTTTTGGGTATTCGCTCATGTCCAGCTCTCTTAAGGTCCTGCCACATCATTTCACTTGGGTTGAGGTCTGAGCTTTGACTAGACCGTTCTAAAATCTTGATCCCTTTAAATTTTCAGCTATTTGGATGTAAATTTACTGATGTGCTTCGGATCGTTGTCCGGTTCCATGACCCAAATTCAACTTTTGCTTTTAGGGTCCATGTGAACACAGTTACAGAAAGAGCGAGAGATCCAACACCGGTGCATATACTGTACAGTATGTGAGAAAGCAGTTTAATTAATTACAAAACATATCCAGAGGCTACTTTATTCCGCGACCGGTAATATGTGTGATTCACTTCTGAGCAATTATGACACTATGAGAAAAAGAGAGGGGGAGAGACTGAAAAACACAATAATAGGCTCAATGATAGTACAGTACAGTATATCAAAGAAAAATTGAGGTTTGCCAGGACCCAAAGGAGGACGATGTAAGTCATGGAGATGCAAAGTGAGGAAGGAAAGAAGCGCAGAGTCTCTTACATGCTGTACTGTAACTGTACTCACTCTGTCTCTTTGAAGATGAATCACAGCTCTGTGGGAGGTTTTTACCAAGCTTAGCTGTCACAGGATCACTGGATGAATACGTTTTTAAGGGACAGTATTTCAGCACAGACGATGTTTTCGCTCATTAGACTGTATGACATCAAAGGCAAGCATAAAAAGCTTCCTACCCAAATGCTTCTAAAACTTTCTAAACAATGATGGCAATGATACAGCCAGGAGAGTCACCTTCCTCACTAATTGACCTTTAACCATTAGATAAACACTTAGACGGTACAAAGCGAGTTCCGGGTACAGAGTTATGGAAAAACTAATACTGTAAAAAACTGGACTGGTGGAGCTTTGCCCTGATGGGACATATGTGCAATATTTTGCTTCCTCACATTCCTGCAGCAGGTAGCAAACTAATTAAGTAACAACAGTTGTCAAGGAGGCTGCGGTGGCCAGAAATAAATCTGCATGATTGCCAGCAAGATCACACTTACATTTCACTCCACCTTATCACAACTCCAAACCAACTGACAGCTCTCATGGAAGAAGAAAAAAAAAAATGATATAAAATAAATAACGCATGCTGCACAGTTTTTGCAATTTTTCAGTCTCTCACATCATTTTGGTCCATTCTTCAAAATTGCTTTAGTTTATTAAGATTTTTAAGCAATTGCTTATGCACAGCCCTGATAAGATCCTACTACAGCATTTCAACTGGGTTGAGGTCTGGACTAGGCCATTCCAAAACCTTACTTCTTTTACTTTTCAGCCATTATGTGCTTCAGATCGTTGTCCTGTTGCATGACCCGATTTCGCCCAAGCTTCAGCTGTCAGACAGATGGCCTCACATTAGAGTCTAGAATACTGTGCTATACAGAGGAGTTCATGGTCGTCTCAGTGACTGCAAGGTGCCAGGTCATGTGGCTGCAAAAAAAACAAAAAACAACAACACACAAATCATCGCCCCTCCACTGCCGTGCCTGACATTGGGTATGAGGTGTTACTGGTGAAATGCTGTTTGGTTTTGGCCAAACATTGCGCTGGACGTTAAGGCCAAACAACTCCGCTTTGCTCTCAGTTGTCTATAGGACATTGTTCCAGATGTCTTGTAGTTTTTTTAGATACAGTTTTGTGAACTCTAGTAATGCTTCCATGTTCTTTTCAGAAGAGATTTTTCCTGCCAACCCTTCCAAGCAGACCATACTTGTTCAGTCTTCTTCTAATTGTGCTGTCATTGTGCTGTTTTTTGTATTTCTGTGAATAGTGCACACTGTCTGGAATGCTTTCCACTTTCTCTCTGTAGAACACTGAACTCCAAAGTTTTGGAAATGGTTTCCAGATTGATGTCCATCAACAATTGCTTTTCTAAACCCATTGTTTATTTCTTTATAGAGGTCTGCACACCTACCTAATTATGACCAATTAAGCAAGGGCTGATGATTAGCAGTACCTGGCTGGAACCCTCCTAAATCCTGTGGAAGCAGTGAAGGGTACTTAGAATTGCCCATATGTTTTTTTCTCTGTGGCTTCATTTTTGTTAAATAAATACTAGCATGGTAAAACAAAAAAGGTTATACTGTAGGTGTTCATCTGAGGTTGTATTTGACTAAAACTAAGACCTGCTATGATCATATACTGTATATATTTTTTTACACAAAAAACTTTGAAAAAACAAAGAGTCAGTAGAAAGAGGAAATAGGGCTGATGGTACAATGGAAAAGAAAATATAAATACTTTTCATAATGATGTTTCTTTAAAAAACAATTCTCATGTAAGAATAGCAACGCATTGATGCATTGATGCTGTGTTCAGTGCATTGATTCTGTTTCTATCAAACGGAATGTAAAAAAATAAAATGCTGGAGGATGCAATATTAATGTGCAAAGACACACACACACACACACACACACACATGAGCGATTGAGAGGGAGAAGTCAGACGAAACACATCATAGTTTTAATATCTGATATCTATAAGTATGTATGAAAAGTTTTCATACACAATAAGACTTTAGAAAATATAAATATTGAATAGTAGTCTTTGGTAATACTTGACACTGGATATATATATAGGAATACTTTGGTTTTACTTTGGGAACCAGGACTTATGTTACCTGAAAGCAATGAGTCATTTTGGTCGTGTGCACAATAGGTCATAAAAAGTTGTTACTAAACCCTTTATTCCATCTGATTTTTCACATTTTCCTATTCTGTGATAATGTATTATTAACATAACATGAAGTGTTTTTTTAAATATGCTTTTCTGGATTCTTTATTTGGAAATTTCTGCTCTATGGAGTGCAAAAACTTCGAAGCTCAATATCTGAAAACTGCTCAGAATGCAGATAGAGCCTTATAATTCCAGTGGGATTTACTGTAGCCATGGCTGCAGCTGTCGATGCTTAATATCAGCACAGAGAGAAAACTCTGTGTGGTGGCCCAGAGAGAAAGACTACATAATGTGAACCAGCATCATTCTGTCAATCAGGAGGAAAAGACATCTCTACCTGCCAATTCAGACAGGGCTGCTTCTTTCACTAATGTTTTTAAACGCTCTATTCTTGGCTGTGTGTGGTTCAGGGATGGGGCTTCCGAAGAAGCAGTTCAGTTCCTCAAAGAGGGACAATGCTTTTACTTAACTAAAACAAGACAAAGAACCTAAAGCTGCTTATTGATGCCACAAGCAAATTTACTGTAAAGATAAATGTGTGTTAACACGAATCTCTGATACTGCAGTTGAATGCAATTATCCTGTATTGCCCAAAGGTGGCATCCACATTGAAATCACTTTCATGCCTAAAACAAAAGACCATTTGTGAGAATTTTAGCAAGGGAGAGAGTATAGCTGGCTTTTTGTTTAAAAAAAAAAAAAAAAAAAAAAAGACATCATCAGCACCGCAACAAATATTAAAATGGGTTAATATAAGTCATTTCAATACCTATATTTTGTCATTTTGTAACCATGTGGACAGCATATCATTTTGAATTGAAGTGCGAAGACCATATGTGCAAATTGAATACTTCAAAGCAGCTTGTTAGGAGACTCATTGCTGGCTTTGCCAATTCCTTTTTTTTCTGGTTAAAAGCCAGCATTTTCAGACAAATAATTGCAATACTTAGGAAACATTTTATGTTTATTTAAAATAATAAAAAAAATAAACCCTTTACAGCATCCCTATGGCTTAGCACTGTCGCCTTGCACCTCCAGGTCCCGGGTTTGATTTCCTGTTGGGACTGTGTGCACAGAGTTGGCCGGTTCTCACCGTGCTTGGTGGGTTCCTCTGGATTCTCCGGTTTCCTCCCACTGTCAAAATGCAGATTAGACCAGTTGGGGGGCCCAAATATCCTGTATTTTGTGAATGTTGAAGGGGAGGGGGCGGGGGGGGGTTTGGGGGTCCTACTACAGGATTGGTGGATCCCTATTGTTTTAAACTGTGGGGGTGCCAATAATTCTGGAGTTGACTGTAGAATCAATGGTATAGTATTTAATAGTATTTAAACATCCTAAATACTACAGTTTAACGAATCTGTATCAGCTAATAATCAGGAATATGTGGTTTTTGTAAATCATTCAAAACACAAGGGCATGATGGAAAAATGTTGAACGGAAACTTATTAAAGAGAACATTCCTGGTTTTTAACATGATTTTGTTTCATTTTTTTTTTCAGAATGAATGCTCTTTGCTGATGAGCAATGCGCATTTCTTAATACATTGGCGTTCGTGTGTAGAAAAGCAATGCATTCGTACCTGTGTGTATGTGGTGTAATGTTTATGTGCTCTATAAAATTTGCCCTTCATCAGATTTGGAAGCACACCGAGAGTTGCCCTCTCCCCTACCGGTGTGTTAATGAACCATCACAGGAAGGGAGATTTTCTCACACACACTTTTTTCTCTCTCTCTCTCTCACACACACACACACACACACACACACACAATTTGCCTATCTCTCTCAGTTGTACTAATGTCTCAATTCAATGGCTCTATCCTAAAATCTCTCGGTCGTTATGTTCTCCTCTATCTCCCTTCTGTTAATAACTTCATTCATGACTATCTCTCTTTCCCCAAGTCTTAATGCGCTTTGGTTTTATTCTCTAACCAATCCGGGCCAGCATTTCATCAGCACAGCTCAGAGTATGGTTATATTTTGTTTTTTTGGTGTGTGATTTGTGGTCTCTATTAAAAAGCCATAATCGGGGCCAAGCCCATGTTTTTAGGCTAAATCACAGCAGTGTTTGTTAAGCATGCATGTTCGCCATTTAAATATACACATGGAAGGGTACACAGAAACACTCAATGTGTTTTAATGGAACAACCCCTATAATAGTCAGATTTTCTACATTGCAATAGGCCAAGAGACCATTAAGATTAGAAATTAATTGAAATGAGGTGAAGAGTTGAAAAGACCTCATCACTGACCTAGCCTATCAATTAAATAACCAGATTGTACTCGTTTACAGCAGGGCCAAAAGTTATCATAAACCAAAGCTAGACATTTAAATATTTTTTTTTCATATGATTGTATTTGGCGGCACGGTGGTGTAGTGGTTAGCACTGTCGCCTTGCACCTCCAGGGGTCCGGGTTCGATTCCCGGCCAGGCTCG
>JAQMYG010000037.1:8040409-8055836 GCA_030014215.1 Clariallabes teugelsi
TTCCTGGGATAGGCTCCAGGTCCCCCGCGACCCTGTATATAAGGATAAAGCGGTATAGAAAATGACTGACTGACTGATTGTATTTCCTTTCAGTTAATCTGTACAGGGTTCCAGTGAGCGTGGAGCCTATCAGATCCTATCCATCGCAGGGCAAACACACACACTTATACACTCATTCAAACATTACGGGCAATTTGGAAACACAAATTACCCAAATCTGCATGTCTTTGGACTGCAGGAGGAAACCGGAGTACGTGGAGGAAACCATGCACTCAGACCCATGGCAGGACTCAAACCCTTGACCCTGGAGACGCGAGGCCATAGTGCTAACCACTATAACACTGTTCATTTCAGTTCAATCAACATATTTTCTCTGGGATTCAGATCAGGGTTTGTGATTTCCACCCCACTTCAAACACCAGCACGCCTGGTTTGAACACCAGCACCACTGCCCATTCATGCAACCATCAATTAAATGAAATGATCTTCATTAAATGTGCATATGTACAACTATAGAATTAAGGAGATTTGGCTTTTCAAGTTTTCCACATATTGTTACTGTATGTTCATCCTAATATAGATTAAAACCCTTTGTTCCTCATCATTCTCCACACAATATTCAAAGTAAAAACAGGTGTTTGAAATGTTTTGTTAATTTATGAAAAGAAACCCATTTACAGATAACAGAGTCTGAATTCTCATTTACATAAGAATTCAGACTCTGTTATGACACCTGCAATTGAGCTTTGGTGCATCCTACTCTTATCAATTTTCCCTGAGTTGCTTCTACAACCTGATTGGAGTTCACCTGTGCCCAATAGAATTCGTTAGACATCATTAGAAAAGGCTGTCTATAAAAGGCGTCATCGCTAAATAGTGCATGTCAGAGTGAAAACAAAGCCATGAGATCAAGAGAATTATCTGGGGTAGCTCAGTGGTTAAGTCATTGAAATATGGTTCGGAAGGTCCCAGGTTCAAACCCCACAACCACCAAGTTGCCACTGTTGGGCCCTTGAGCAAGGCCCTTAACCCTCAACTGCTCAGATGTATAATGAGATAAAAATGTAAGTCGCTCTGGATAAGAGCGTCTGCCAAATGCCTAAATGTAAATTTGTAAACCTGCAAGACACAGGTTTGGAAAGATACAAGAACATTTCCTAAGGAAAGTGCCCAAGAGCATGGTAGCCTCCATAGTTCTCTGATGGAAGAGATTTGGAACAGTCTTCCCAGATCTGTCTGCCCAACCAAACTGAGTAACTAGGAATGAAGGGCCTTCTTTAGAAAAGTAACCAAGAACCCAATGGTCGCTATAAATGAGCTTCTGAGTTCCTTTGTGGAAATGGCAGAGACTTGCAGAAGGTCAACCATCACGGCAGCACTCCACCAATCAGGCCTCTATGGTAGGGTGGCCAGACAGACACCATTCCTCACGAAATTCCGCACATGACCGCCTTCTGGGAGTTTGCCAAAAAGCACTTTAAGGACTCTTAGATAGAAACAGAATCCTTTGGTCTGATCACATTAAGTTTGAACTATTTGGAATAAGGAAATCAGGCACTGTGCATCATCTAATTGAACCCATCCCTACAGTCAAACAAAATGAAAACAGCATCATGCTGTGGGGAAGACTAGTCAGTATAGAGAGGGGAAAAAATGCAAGTAAATAAAGAGCTCTCCTGAGTCAAAAGCTTCTCCAACGACCTACAAAGACCCAAAGCACACCAACAAGAAAACACAAAAGTGGCTTTAGAACAACTCTTTGAAAATCCTGGAGCGGCCCAGCCCGAATCTGGACCTGAACCCAATAGAGCATCTGTGGAGAGAAGTGAAAATGCTGTAACCATCCAACCTGGTTGAGCCTGAGCGATTCTGCCAAGAACAATAGAAGGAATGTCCAAAAGAAAGTTGTGACAAGCTTGTAGCATAATTCACAATAGCAGTATTTTGAAATACTACTGTTGGCCTATAAAGCACTAAAGGGTCTTGCACCACAGTACCTAAGTGACCTCCTAGTGTTCTATGATCGCCATGCCTACTTTGATCAAAGGACGCAGGCTGCTTGTCCATACATCGTATTGTTAAAACTACAGCAGGGGGCAGAGATTTTTCCTACAGAGGCCCAAAGCTATGGAATAGCTTTCCAATTAATATTCAGGATGCAGACACAGTCTCAGTGCTTAAGTCTAATGCTGAAAAACTATGTATGTAGCCAGGCCTTCGGTAAATAGATTTGACTTGGGTAAAGTTGCAGATCTGATGTGATAGACATAAAGTATTAGAGTATTATGGTAAACTGTTATGTTTGGATGCTGTCCTCCCCACTCTCATTGATCATTCAGTTTTGTTGATGGTGAAGTGACTTGTCGCTTTACTTTCCAGGGAGCCCTCATGTCTGTGTTTCCTTCTGGCTCTCCCTTTTATATATGCTGTCATAGTTAGTCCTGCTGGAGTCCCTGCTGGCACTCTGCACAATAAATACATTTACCTTATACATTATGTGACTGTGACCATACCCAACTGTTCTCTCTCTCTCTCTCTGAAAAGGTCTGAAAACTTTCTGTGACCACTGGATTTCATAGCAGAGGCATATATATTATTGTTAATGAGAGACCATCCATGCCTTTTTGTAGTCCACTCTTCTGCTTTAGCCATCATCAGGGAGGTCACAACATTTGCAGTGCGTATTGTAGAGGTCTGGAGCTGTTGTGATAAATGGCAGTTCATGGCAGCTCTTTTTCTCCATGGCGGTGCCAGGGCTAAAGGCAGTCTATCCGGTTTCCCTGCCAGTCTGTCTTAATAAACTGCCCATCTCTGACCTCCAAAAGCCATGCCACTACATCCAGGCACGCTTCAACAGTTTCCTCACTTCAATCCCTGCACACCTGAACACCCTTCCACCACAACCCATCTCTATACAGTACCTTCCAACACCCTCCCCACCCCATACCCACCTCTCCTAACACCTCACGCCCTTACCTACACTCTTCAATATCTTCCCCAACTTTACACACTCCAACACCCCCACTCCATCTCCCAAATTTCAACAGCCTCCCCAGCCAATTCTCCCAAACTCATTTCAAGACCCTCCCTACCCTATTGCCACACACCACAACACCCTCATCACTTCATCCCCAAACACTCCCACACACCCATCTTCCCCAACACATTCACACACAATCCAACACCTTGCCCACCCAATCCCCACACACCAGAACACCCTCCCCAGCACATCGCTGCATAAACTATTGTTCAACACTTCACAAATCAAGAAAAAATTACTTTATGTTTGCATGCCATGTCTTTTCCATTCCAATAAGTGGCCTTTTTCATGGCCGAATGTTATTTGCATTCCATTTGACCAAGTTATAGTACCACCTGAAACTACAACAGAAAAGTAAACTGGTTTCATTAAAAGAGTTAATATTTTAAAATGCTTCACAATGAACAGAGGCTATTAACATACAGCCATGGAAACTGCTCTGCTTCTCTTTGCTTGCTCTCTCTAGCTCCAAGAGAAAGGTAAAGGAAAGCAGGAAAGATGAAAAGCCATTCAGTTTTTTCCCCCTCTGACAGCATGTAGGTAGGTGCGGTAGACCTGCAGCCATGCACTCAGCAATCTGAACAAGGCATTTTTTTTTTCTCTCCATGGCTGATGCACACTGAGAGGCTTGTGTCTCTGTCTTAAGCATTGGGTTGAACAGAGTACAAATAGGCTGGGAGAAATGGAGAACATTACTATTAAGGAAAATTGGGGAACATTACCATTGAGAATAAAAGGATAAAGCAGCAGAGAATAAAAATCTTACCTACAAGGTCTGCAGTTGCGTTTCAATTGGTGGCCTTTCGGTTAGTTAATGATGAATAGTGAATAATGAGCTAATTAATTACTTCCTGTTTGTAATGCAGACAGACAGCTCTAAGGACATACAAAAGAACTCAAATGGGTCCACAGCAAGAACTGATTTTATTTAACTGCAATTTTGTATACATAATACATCTACAGTTTTATAATTTACATTTAAAAAGGCTGAAAGAGTATCGATATGTGAACATATAGGATTCACCTTTAGTTTATTTGGAGTGTTCAACTCAAAACGGGACTTGTGATGAAATTTCTCGTGAATGAGGTCATAAAACCGATTGAAATTTACAGATGACTTTAACAATGATGAGGATCTTAGCCACAGAAAAACATTTGAAAGAAAAGCTTGTAAGAAAGCAACAGTTTCATTTTTCTTTAATTTGTCAACCATATGTGTTGTATCAGTGTTGGGACACGCATACCCATGTGATCTCATGCATGTCACACCCTCTCATACCATTTTTTTACCACATTATTCAGGAATCACAGTGAATTATTCCGTAACTAATGCAAAACTAATATGAATAATACGGTCCAACGTTCCTGTGAGTTCAACTGCCACTCCAATCGGATGATGACTGCTGCAGAGTCAAACCTCATCTGGCCCACACCCACAGCCTTTTCCAGTCCATCCATGACACTCGGCTTATCAGCACATCAATCAGAGACAGCTAATCGATTAGCTTTTGTGCGTGCCTGTAGTCTGTCCTTGGGAACAGGCTCAGTAAGGCTGGACACTTCGAGGCTGAGACAGAGCCGATGTCAACAACGTGTTGGATGTCAGAACTCAAAGAAATCTCAAAGAGCATGTCAGTGAGGCTAATGCATAAAGGATCAAATGCAAAGCTGAGGTAAGGGTAGGAAATAGACAGGAATAAATCACTGTGTCTTTAACCTGCTTTTGACCCATGGTCAGAAACTATTCTGGTGGAAGAGAATGTAGAAACTAAGAAATAAAGAGGGGGTGAAGAGTGAGAGAGTAAGTAAGAGTGAGAGAAAGGGAGATGATGTAAGACATGTCGAGAGCAGAAGGTTGTTTTGTGTTGGACAGGTTGTGTCTGGGAGCGCAGGGCCGTGAGTGTGAAAATATGGGACAGATGAATGTGTGTGTGAAAGCAGAGAGAGAGAGACAGGTGGTGTGGATGGCAGGGGGCAGAGGGTTGAAAAGAGTTAAGGTTATAAAGTGGTACAGGTGCTGCACTATTACAAGGAAGTCACGCTGAAGTCGGATCCACATTAACCTTGGGATTAAAGATCTTACACAGACACACATAGTATATACACACTAACGCACACATGGGTATAAGCGCTAAGACTGCATGACCTTTCCGAGATCTGTCACCATCGATGTTAAAATGAAAGAACAATGCTAATTAATCCTCAGAACAGGTGATCTTAAGCGACCAGCTGTTAATCAGTACGAAAAAACAGTTAGCGCCAGTGCATAGCCATAACATCGCCGTGTGCCTGCTCAGTCTATCCGCATCAAGCTAATAGTGAGACAATTAATCAAACAGGATGAACACACAAACACTTGCTCGTGTGCACAGATCTAATCAGCGGCGTAAAATAACTTCCTCTCTTCTTTAACAGTGCTTTATTAATCATGCTTTGCGGTGAGAGAGAGAAAAAAAAGCCCTAGGATAATCAAAATTTTGAAAAATAAATAAATAAATAAATAAAGCAATGAATCAAAAAAGAAACATAATGACAAAGTGAAATGAGTAAAAGGGTACCCGAACAGATATAACAGCATTGGATGAAAAACAAAAATGGTGCAAATTTATACACTCCATCCCAATTTTCACTTCTTTAATTCCGGATAGAACCTACAGTACATAGCTAACATAGCTAATACAGGTATAAATATTGGGATATTTATCCGTGTGGGGCTGGAGCCTATCCCAGGAAACTTAGGGAATGAGGCAGGGTACACCTTGGACAGGGTGCCAATCCATTACAGGGCTCACACTCAACCACATTCACACATATTGGGAACCAGCCAAATCTGCATGTCTTAGGACTGTGGAAGGAAACCGGAGCACCCGGAAGAAACCCACCAAGCATGCGGAGAACATGCAAACTCCACGCACACAGACCTGGAGGTGCAAGGCGACAGTGCTAACCACTAAGCCAGGGGTCTCCAAATCCAGTCCTGGAGGGCCAGTGTCCAACACAGTTTGGTGATTAGATTAGTTAAATCAGCTGTGTTCTTCTTCTCAAACACAGCTGATTTAACTAATCTGTTAATCACTAGGTTCAGTGGGTGTGTTTAGCTGTTGGTGAATTACAAACTGTGCTGCTCACTGGCCCTCCAGGACTGGATTTGGAGACCCCTGCACTAAGCCACCGTGCTGCCAGCCATAAACACATGCTTCATAAAGTCACTGGAATCAGGGGTAGCTCAGTGGTTAAGACATTGGACTACGGTTCGGAAGATCCCAGGTTCAAACCCCACAACCACCAAGTTGCCACTGTTGGGCCCTTGAGCAAGGTCTCTGCTCAGATGTATAATGAGATAAAAATCTGGATAAGAGCGTCTGCCAAATGCCTAAATGTAATGTATGTATGATCTTGCTACACGTTTATTTATTTACTTGTTGACCTTCAGTAGGCATTTTATCCTAATCATAGTAGTTTCATTGTAGATCCAAAATCTATGGCATCAGTAGTGTAACACAATCATGTTAACCAACCACACTACATGTAATGATGAAGTTATCTGGAAACAAAAAATCACTACGGATTGTCCAAGATGGCTGTGTCCATAACGTTATAGTTGAAGTTTGCTTTTTATATTTATATATTCCAATAAGTCCACAGTGTCACAATCAAGTACACACAACAGGTCTGATATTACTGAAGGACTGGACGTGGGTTGAGGCATATATTTATTGTGAGGGAGGAATTATTTATAGAGAAGATTTTGTGTGACTCAGTTTTGTCTAGTCACATAGTCCCAGAGCAAATATTAGAACACCAACAGTGCCCTGGCTGAGCATCAGCATTTGGGGGTAAGTATCAGTCTTTTAATAAGTGTGTATGTACAGTACATTCATCAGCTACTTCACTGGGTTCAACAGTTTGTTAGCGCTGATATCTAATCAGCCAATCACATGGCAGCAACTCAATACATTCAGGGATGTACAGTGGGAGCCATGTAGACATGGTCAATCGATCTGTGGAAATTCAAACCGAGCATCAGAATGAGGAAGAGATGGTGGTTGTTGGTGTGTGTCAGATGGGCTGGTCTGAGTATTTCAGAAACTACTGGGTTTTTTATGCACAACCTTTTCTAAAGAATGGTCTGGAAAAAAGACACTATCCAGTGAGTGGGAGGTTTCTTGTTGATGCCAGAGGTCAGAGGGGAATGGCCAGACTGGTCCGAGCTTATAGAAAAGCAACAATAACTCAAAGAATATCTCATTACAACTGAGGTATGCTGAAGAGCATCTCTGTCGAACCTTGAAGCAGATGGGCTACAGAAGCAGAAGACCACACCGGGTGCCACTCCTGTCAGCTAGGAAAGGGAAACTGAGGCTACCAAAATTAGACAATAGAAGATTTGGAAAATGGTGCCTCGTCTCAGTAGTGGTACAACATGAAAGCATGGATCCATCCTGCCTTGTATCAATGCTTCAGGCTGATGGTGTGGGGGATTTTTTTGTCGGGCCATGTTGAGCAACATAGTATCAATTGAGCATCGTTTAAATGCCACAGCCTATCTGCCATATCTATCCTTTTATGCCCACGGGATAAGGTGCCATGTCACAAAGCTAAAATCATCTCAGATTGGTTTTGTGAACTTGACAATGAGGTCGCTGTACTCACATGGCCTTCACAGTCACCAGATCTCAATCCAGTAGAGCACCTGTGGGATGTTGTGGAATGGGAGATCTGAATCATGGATGCTATGTACTATGCACTTGATGATGCAATCACGTCAGTATGGACCAAAACCTCTAGAAAATGTTTCCAGCACATTATTAAATCTATGCCATGAAGAATTAAATCAGTTCTAAAGGCAAAATGGGATCCAACCCAGTACTATGCCATTAAGTGTGCTTTATTTGTGTATGTGTGTGTGGTGTCAGCTAGCTAAGTATATTTTACTGCATCTTGTCTTCGCTATACTGTACATATAACCAGCAGTGTGTTTCAGCCCGATACCTCATGTTCCACTCTAGTGTCCTTATGGATACAACTGTGGACAAATCACTACCCTCTGCCTGGGACAAGCAGATTTCATGTCCGGGCTATTAGTTTTTAATTTGCAGTGTCTCAAGAGACAAATCCAACAAACCAGGAAAAAGTAAGAAAAAAAAAAAAATCCCTACGCATTCTTGTCTTTCATAAAGCAATTTGTTTTGGCCGGGTGGCTATGTTTAAACTTAACATGCTTTGCTGTGGTGTGAAACACGTCGATGGTGTAATTATAGTGCACACTGCTCACTCTGAATCCCACCCTCTGCTGCAGTACACACATGCACTGAGGTCCAACTAACAGTACAAATAAACCAGTTTTTTCTTTTGTGGTATAATTAATGTGCATGAAAGACCTTTAGAATCCTGAACATGCGAGTGACAAATATTAACAGTGTAAATCTGTCATATTCCCTTTTCTGTTAAACATATAACATGCAGTCACCTTGCAATGTACAGTAAGCGAAAATAAAGATGTTACCTCGACTCAAAGAATTTTATTTTAAAGCACAGCTGAAAGTATGGTATTCATTGTAGGAATTCAACGTGTTAACGCTGCCTGGCCAAAAAAAAAATCACTGTTTGGATCTACATAAACATATAAATAAATACTTTTTTGAATAATTTCGCCAGTAAACAATATAGGTTGGGCATTGTTGCATCAATGGAAGGTTTCTTGCCTACCGTGAGGAAATCCTGTCTTTTAATTCCCATACAAAGGCCAAACCCCAGTTACTGGATACAGTGCCGGTCCCAAGCCCAGATAAAATGCAAGGGTTGCGTCAGGCAGGGCATACAGCATAGTGCATAAACTGTGCCAAGTTGTGTGCAGGTTGGTTGGTCCGCTGTGCCGACCCCTCAAAGGATCAACCAAAAGACTAACAACAGCAGCAGTAATGAATATGTTTCTAACTGACCCGTACTGATGCAGTGGATAGCTTTACATTTCTGTTCTGACCACAATGCTATGGCCAATGCATGCTGAATCAATGCTAGAGTGTGCAACGTTTTTGTTTTTTTTCTTGGACAAGCAGCGTACATTACATCAACTACTACATTTTAACCTCTGAGGTTTCCAGGCAACCAAAGCAAGACCGAGGAGCACAATGGAGAGTTCACTAGGCCAGTGGGCTAACGAATGAATTTATTAAGAACGTAGTTACCAAAAGGGCACGGTATGTGCTTATAAAGACTCGTCAGCAGAAATACACATTTGTGTTATGAGCAGGCTGGTGAAATAGCAACCGATAATACTAATAGCAGATATAAAAATTGCTTTATGCTTCCTGATGACATGGCACATTTATTCAGTCTAAACCAAAACTACAGTAAGCTGATTTATACCATCCACACACATGTCTGGTTGATATGCTGTTATCTTTACAATGGCAATAAGCCAGAGTATCTCCTAACCCAATATGTGTACAAATAAACCAGAGATAATGTACAGATTTTCAGAGCAGACGCTATTACAGAAAACGGACTCGTCTTCGGTTCAATAGGTTATTTGGCTCCAGGGAGAATTGAAGTAGCATGTGAGACAACTTTATCCCTCCCTAAGTGCTTATTTGGGTCACAGAATCCAAATTCAGGTCCGGTTTTAACAAAGAGAGATTTTCGCATCACTTCGAATGTCACATCATTTGGCAAGCACACATTTAAAAGTGAACCAGAGGCACCTGTTGCTAAGATACGTGAAGATGCGCGATCATTTCCTGAATACAACTACAGCTGCATTCGACATCATTTCCAAAAATTCTGACAGTTCACTAAGCTTGATTTTAGACAAGAATTGCACATTATCCACATACAAGCATTATAGCTCTGTTAAATTTATTTTAATGAGGTCCAGGTTTGATTCCCATCCAGGTTTGATTCCTTTCTCTGTGTGCATGTTCTCCCCGTGCTTGGTGGGTTTCCTCCGGGTACTCCGGTTTCCTCCCACAGTCCAAAGACATGCAGATTAGGCTAATTGCCGTTCCCAAATTGTCCGTAGTGTGTGAATGAGTGTATATGTGTGTGCCCTGCATTGACATCCTGTCCAGGGTGTACCCCGCCTCATGCCCTAAGTCTCCTGGGATAGGCTCCAGACCCCCCGTGACTCTAGATACAGGATAAAGCGGTATAGACGATAAGTGAGTGAGTGAGTCCCATAATTAATTGAATATGGTCCACATGTGTGTGGTCAGTGTCACATGATATCATGATATGAATACATCTTGTCTTAAAGGCACCTGCAACACTACTATACAAGGAGCTTGAAGGCCAAGAAGCTCTTTAAACTGGTCAGAGACAAAGTTGTTGAAGTGTAGATCCCAAACTCCGAACATCCCATGGAGCAGCATTAAATACACCACTCCTAAACGGAAAAAAATTAAGGCCGCCCACCAAATGCCTAAGGAAAGGCATTAATCTGGGATGCAAACTATAAAAAAATAAGATAACACCAAAGGAGCTGCAAAAATTCACTGCCGAGTTGGGACCACTTTAAGCCATTCGCCACAGAGTGGAGCTTTATGGATGAGTGGCCAGAAAAAAAAGCCATTGCGTAAAGAGAAAAATAAGAAAACACGTTTGAAATTTGTCAAACAGCATGTTGCTGACTCACCAAGCACATGGAAGAAGGTTCTCTGGTCAGAGGAGAGTAAAATCAAATCAAAAACTTTCTGGCCATCATGGAAAATATGTGTGGTGCAAACCCAGCATTTCCTATCACCCAGAGAACACCATCCCCAGAATAAAGTGTGGGGGTGGCATCATCATCATCATCATCATCATCATCCTGTGGTAATACTTTTCATCGGCAGGGGCCGAAAAACTGGTCAGGATTGAAGGGAAATGGATGGCACAAGATACAGGGCAATTATTGCAAAGAACCTGTTTCAATCTGAGACTGGGATGGAGGTTTATTTTCCAGGACGACGATGACACTAAACATACTACTAAAGCTACAAAGTGGAGCGGTTTAAAGAGGAAGAGAAATGTCTTGGAATCAATCCAGTTGAGAATCTGTGGCACGACTTGGAGATTGCTGTACACCAATACAATCCAATTAAAGTGAAGGAGCTGGAGCAGTTTTGCCTTGAGGAATGGGCAAAAATCCCAGTGGCTAGATGTGCTAAGCTAATAGGGACATACCCCAAGAGACTTGCAACTGTAATTGCCGCAAAACGTGGCTTGACGACTGGGACTGAATACAGTCCTTTATGCAATTTCGCTTTGTTTGACTTAATTATCGTTTGTGTCACAAAAAAAAACTATTTTACTATTTTGCACCTTCAAAGTTTAAGAGTATTGTGTTAATCACATTTTTCAAAAAAATCCATATTTATTTATAAATTGGAACGGAGTGTCCATTCACTTAAAAATTCTCTATTCTGATTTAGCACGAATTCTCGCGTACGGTACTGAGCTGGAGCAGCATCTCAGAGCAGTTTCCATTGCCTGACTGGTACCAAAAGAGCCGGATTCTCCGTCATCTGTACTTATTCATCTTCCACACAGTCATGAAAATGGAACGGCTGCAAATAACAGCCAGATTAGACATTCACACACATGATTAATGACTCTGAGACATTCAGTGTGGCCAGAATATTAACAATCATGAATGCAACAAGAGACTCACAGTAACAACACAGTAAAACTCCAGTATACTGATCGCGATCACTGTCCAGGAAGGGGGGGAAAAAAAGAAGCTGAATTTCTTGAGAGTCTCGTTGACCTCAGATAACCTGGACCGCTAACACTTTCAATAGACTATTCAAGTTTATTCAGAAACTCTAAGGTGTGAAAATGTGGATTATAAAAAAACGATGAGGTATGCTATATTAAAAGAGCAAAAAAAAACATTAAGCTTTGCTCGTAATGTCCTTTATGTCTTTATTTCTTTTAAAACCTAAAGCATAACCAGTTTAGAGACATGGTATATGGACAGGGTTTCCTTCATCATCATTATCCTCAGATTGGCTTCCTAAATATGCCATTAACCAAAAAAAAGGAAAAAAATGTAAGAACATAAAATGTTCTAATACAGTACATATTCTTCTCTTTACCTACTGTATAAAAAGCAGCAAGACATACAGTATGTCTGACGTGCATTAATTCATACAGTACACATACATACTGTACACACATACTGTATAAATAACTCATCTCTCATATCCTCCTTTGATGCATCTATTGACCACCATTTCTCGAGAAACTACAGCCGACCTACATGGTCTGTGAAGGCAGCTTCAGGGAGTCAGGAATGCGTGGATTGTCCTAGAAGTGTCAGCCTAGACGAGCACAACACCCTCCAGACAGACCTAAGAGCGTCTACAGGTTTCCCGGACAGTCTAGAGTAACACTGCAGCCTTTTGTTGTTTTTCAGCTCATCTGCTAATTACCGATCTCATCCCGAGTGAATGGAGGTTTGTTCAAGCAGGCAAAACAGTAATTTGTCAGGGTCATATTGGATCCTGAGTCTATTCCAGGAACACCGAGCTTGAGGTGGGAATACATCCTGGATGGGATGCTAATTTATCGCGGTATACAAACATATACTGTATAGGACAAACACACATCACAGCTAAGGGGCATTTCACAGCAGCCAATACACCTTGTAAGATTGAAAGCAGAGAAATTGTAGTAATATTTGTCATTGTTTGTCTTGTAATAAAAACCACTAGCTCCAACCGTGTAATCTGATTGGTTGAGAGCCATTCCACAAGGGGTGATAATAGAAGTTAACAGCACTGGCACATTATCAATATCACAGGAATTCTAATAAGTGTACTAATAACCATTAATTATATGTAAATGGTTGGTTCTCAGCATGGGTGTACAGTACATAGTACATAGGTCAGTACGAACTGCAGTAGGCTACTGAAGTAATCAGCTGCCTGCCAAAACCAGTTACGGAAGCACTTTCAGCAAGAAAACACATCTGATAATGTAATGTCATCTTAATAAATCTTGTCTCCTTAATAATTTCTTCTAAGTTGCTTCCGTGTTGTTTTATTTGCGCATAACGTGAGCTACAAAGATAACCAGCTTCTAACACAAGGCTGAATCCTAAATCCATCTGTAACCCCTAATCAAGGGCACTACTTAGTGTGTGGAACAAGGGACTGTACCAACTACATAGAGCACTAGCTTTCCATTTGGTATTTATTTCCGGAACCAGGAAGTTAACCGCTGATATTTAAAAGCAGAATACATGGAAATATAAAAAGAAACTTATGAGATTTACAAGCAATATCACACTCGAGGTTGTGCTGTTGTGCTGAATATCATCACAGTTGTAATGCATGCAGACTAGCCCTCGTGTCTACCACCAAATCACAGCCTTGCTGATATCCAGCACAACAGCACTCCCTCTCATGCGATATTGGATGGATTGCATGGATTTTCATCCAGGGATTGATTCTTACCGGTACTATATAGGGTGGACAGTTCTGTAAATCTTCATGACTTCACTTTTCCCATTTTAGAATAGTCTCAGATAACTAACTTTAGTCTAGTTGGAAACTACTCTGCAACGTAGACTTGTATGGGGGTTAGAGAGAGAGATGTGGAATTCGGCCTTGTGTTAGAAGCTAGTTGGCTCTGTTTCTCGTGTTAGCTGTGAACAAAGTGATGCGGTAAAGTGTTTCCGTGATTGGTTTGGAATGTGGGTTTTGGTAGACAGCTGCTCTCCCCTCTTTCCAGTACTGCGGACCATACGTGAATCTTTTAGTGGAACCCACTACCACTGATCTGGAGGGTACAAGCCTACTTTTACCCATGAATGCATTTGTCTATATTCAGGTTATTTTAGCAATAAACAACTAGAGACTAGAATCCAGAAAGCCCAGGACTGTTTAATCATCAAGACATGTCAAGGAAGTTTAGAAAAAGTCCAGAACAAATCCCGAGCAGCTCAAGCTGGAGCTTCAGGAAGAAAATTAAAGAGAGAATTTTTTTTTTTACAGTATTTCTAACATGTATTATTACTGAATAAAAAGAAATCTATAAAAGGTTTAACATTCCAGGAAAGTCCACATTTAGGATAAATGAACAGATAAAAATAGGAAAATGAGGAAAAGTGTATGTTTGCCAAGCTTGATTTCTTCGTGTGCATTTTCCCCTGTGTCAACACCAGACAATGAGAGAAGGAGAATGCGAGATGAGCAATCGCGTTAGGCAAAGGAAAAGTGTGAGAACGTGTGGGAGATTTCACAGCATGATAGTGTTGGTCAACATAGATTGAAATGCTAAACAATCAAAACAAACCTAGGTTGTATTTCCAGAACATATCCTCATCACGACCTCGTATCCTCCTGCGTGTGTTTTACGCAGTTACACAGCTATTACAGGACTTGGAGCAAATTTCATTCTCTCGTTCTGATCTGAAGGGCCCGAAAATAAGTTAGCAGCGATTGGATTTCACTCCTCATTAAGTTTTTTCAGCCAGGGTGGAAAAAAACAAACACTTTATAGAATTAACAACTGCAAACAATGTGACAAGAGGTGAAAGCCTACTGCTTCGAGATCAGCTCCAGATCTTATTCAGGCCATGCAGCGCTCTGAAACTCGGGTGTTGTGTAAAGGTGTGTAATCATGCAGGTGTGCATGTCAAGCTTTTAGGTCAGTGAAGTGGATGAATTTTCCGCTCAGAAAATGGAGCAGTCAAGATGGCTCTAACTATCAGTAACTTCTGCATTAATGAATGCAGATTAGAGGAAGGGCATTATAAATGGATCTGGAGAGTGATGGTGGTGAGAGAGCACGGCCGCTGGGGTTCGGAGCGCTCGCGAAGCTGGAGAACAATGGCACAGAGCTTTTGTCGTGCGGTGATGCATGTACAGAAATATCCGGAACAATGTTAAATGTATTTTGCATTAAATGTGAACATACATATATTAGTAAGGACGATACTTAAAGAAATAAATGGAAATTTATTACTGGAAGTAATTATTGTTTTGTATGAAGACTTTTGTCTGTCTTTTGAATGTGTTCGCTAGTTTGCGTTAACTCACGACGTTTTGTGTACCGCTTTATCAAGTGCACCCACTATCCTATCCTATCACAATGAGTACTCATATAAATGAAAAATCTTGCCTGTGATTTTTAATGGCGAATGGAAATACTCTGTCTGGCCAAAAACAATAAAATGAAATAAAACATACACACACACTTTAAGATTTTGTTCGACTGACTGCCTTTACCTTTGCTTGGATTTGTTGCCAATATTTCATATAAAATAATCTCTCATCTCTCATCTCATCATCTATACCGCTTGATCCTGTATACAGGGTCGCGAGGGCCTGGAGCCTATCCCAGGAGGCTTAGGGCATGAGGCGGGGTACACCCTGGACAGGGTGCCAATCCATCGCAGGG
>JAQMYG010000037.1:8140428-8167066 GCA_030014215.1 Clariallabes teugelsi
TCCTGCATGGTGCTGTTCCCGAACCAGGTTGTGATGTTTCCCGTCAGGATGCTCTCTATGGTGCAGGAGTAGAAATTGTGTGTGAGAGAGAGAGAGAGCGAGAGAGAGAGAGAGAGAGAGAGAGAGAGAGAGAGAGAGTGAGAACATCTTCCACTACACTAGTATGGTGGAATTTGAGAAAGAGTTCTGGTGTTAATATATCACGCACACACACACAGAGTGGGAATGTGGTGCAATGAACATACACATGCATACATCAGAGAGACAGCAGACAGAAGAGAGAGAGAGAGAGAGAGAGAGAGAGAGAGAGAGAGAGGATACCTTACTGTTGATTTTGGACTTCTTGCTGTCCTTATGCGCTTTTCTGTCCTTCCACTCTATGCCGTTTTTCCGTCCGAGTGCTCCCCCCATCTCATCTCAGCTCACACTCATCCTCCACATGCCTCCTCTCCTACCCGCCCCCCTCCCATCCATTCCACCTCTTCCTCTATCTCTCTCTCTCTCTCTCTCTCTCTCTCGGTCACTGACTTCTCGTCTCTGTGGAATCCCGGGCTCTGCCGTGCACCCGAGCAGGAGAAAGTGGCTGCTTTAGGATGCAGTAACAGAAAAGGAGAGAGAGAAAGAGGGAGGAGAGAAAGGCTTGTGATGGAGAGAGACGGAGAGAGGGAGTGGCTGGATAGACTGCCCAGGGCTGACAAAAATCTACACTCCTTCATTCATTCTCTTCCTCGGGAGCAGCATGCATGACAATGTGCTTCAGTGTTGCTGAGCGGTGGTGAACTAGTGGGACTGGCACACACACACACCCACACACACACATATACACACACCTGCAGTGCACTACACACAGTGACTGAATCAGATTGCTCCTGCAACTGTTTAAAGCAGCTCCTATTTAAACCACAATTGGTCTGAGACAAAAAAAAGGGAAGTGCATCTCTGCTGGCTCTCTTTCTTTCACACACACACACACACACACACACACATATATTCTTGCATGGGCCACTGCATAAACACAGCAAAATGTAACGGTAAGTGCTATCTTCCCTAAGGAAAATATACACATTAAAAGAGAGCTCGTAACACACACAGAAGCACACACACACACTCCTGATAACATGGGAAATGGTTTCAGATATAAATGATACAACACAGAGTGGATCTAGCACTAGCAGAGCATAACACTGGGCCACTTTTATTTTGTCATTTGTTTCCCTGCACATGTCCACGGCGCTGTCGCCCGCAGCCAAAACACGCTGGCTGATTTATCTTGCCACTGGAAATGGCCATTCATCAGCTACGCTCTTGTTTTATATACAGGAGAAACATTATTTCTTTGGGAAACGGTTATACATTGAATATAAAAAGCATCTTTCTTCACTCTTTAGCGACTTACTGTAAATCCCTTAGGATCCTTAAGCAACACCTTGCCTTGACCATCACGCAGCGCTCGCATCCGAAATACATTCGGCCTAACAGGACACTTTGTTCATGTCGGCAAAATCAGTGCATTCTACTCAATGGGATCATAACAGAATGACCAAAAAAAGTCCATATGCAGAAATTCATTTACAAAGGATTATTATATAAGATATCTATACGAGTAAAAGAAAAAAGTTCAAAGTTTTTCAATTAAATTCAATGAAATTCAACACTGGGTCTGTGCACATGGAGTTTGCATGTTCTCCCCGTGCTTGGTGGGTTTCCTCCAGGTACTCCGGTTTCCTCCCACAGTCAGAAGACATGCAGATTTGATTAATTCATTCATTCATCTTCTATACAGCTTTATCCTTGTATTCAGGGTCGCGGGGGCCTGGAGCCTATCCCAGGAAGCTCAGGGCACGAGGCGGGGTACACCCTGGACAGGGTGCCAATCCATGATTTGATTAATTGGTGTTTGCAAATTGCCCATAGTGTGTGTGTGTGCCCTGCCATGGATTGGCACCCTGTTCAGGGTGTACCCAAGTAATATAGAAGATGAATTAAAAGTTATGAAAATACAGAAAACTATAGACTATACAGTAACTATCAGTTTGTCTCTGATAATCAAACTCCCTGATATGACTCTAGGAAGAAACCTTAAACTCAACAGGGAACCCCATCCTTATTTGGGTGATAATTAATACCACCAGCCAGGCAGAGATTGAAGGCCTCGGGGGTCTGTGTGCTCACACATTTAAAAGGGGCTGATAGGGATTTAGGGTGTCATGCCCTTCCCAAATGTTGCATGAGCAGTGGTTGCAAAAGATGCAGTCGGCTGATGCCACAGGTCCTGGAGGAGCATGTGACAGTCTTCGCTCTTACCGGTTGGTGCTCTAGTCGTTACCTTGATGGGAGAGACTGTATCTGGGAAACAGAAAGGCTATATCTAAATCTGGGAAACCCGGCCACCCAAAATAATAATAATAATAATAATAATAATAATAAAAGGAATGTAGAATACTTTTGGGATTAGCTCAATGCACTGATTTAGTAGCACAAGCGTAGAGGATATTCATACTTCTTTCATCTTGTATTGCAATGTCTTAATTTATACAGTATGCACTGATATATAGGCTATAGTACCGCAGGGTTACCTTTTTTTCTTGCTATTCTTGCATGTGTTTAAAACAAAAAAGGAAAAGAAAAGAAGTTGTGCAAGACTATGCAGATCTATTAACCCCTTAAAGACTGTGGCCATAGAATCTTTTCAAGACACCGCCTAGCCCTTTTAAATTTCCTAAAAAAACTTCGAACACTGGTGACATACCAGTATCACCAGGATCACCTTACTGGTTAAGATTTACACACATTACATCATGTTTAACCCTTTCAATTCACTTAAACTTCATATTTTCCACCTTTTAGTTAAAAATTTGCTTGGATTTTATTATGAAAAGTTGTCCTTAGTTTATGATTTTATTTATTTATTTATTTTATCCTTTATTACGAAAAGGTTCTCTTTTATTACAAACTTGCACAGGAAATCTCATTCTCTTATTATGACATGCATTCTCTCTCCCTCGCTCTCCCTCGCTCACTCACAAGCAGTCAATGGGATTACTCATACTCTGGTAACGGGCTGGTAGTAATGGATTTGCTATCACTCATCCTGTACTACAGGGAGTGCGAGAGAGGAAAAGAAACCGACAGAATCACAGATTCAGTTCAGCCAGATAGAGAGAAAAGGGACATTAAAAAAAAACACAGGCAGAGATAGACACTAGACGTGAGAGCTGAGCTGGATATAGGTAATACAGTGGAAACTCAACACACACACACACACACACACATATATTTCTGGAGATCCCACTTTGTAGACAGTGCACGTATCAGAAGAAAAGCAAGCATTTACTTGGTCTGAGAGCTGCATTGCTCTAACACACCCTACAGATACAGGACATGACACATGCAGAGATCCGCCTGGACAAGCTGACTGAACAAGTAGTAGGTGAGACAGACAGACAGACAGACAGACAGACAATTAATTTTCTACTCTTGGATTAATGACCCTATAAAACACATTTTAGTGATTTTGTGATTTTTGTGCAAAAATGAAATTAATGCAATTTTTGTTCAACCTATTTGAAGTCACGTTATTTATTTACAGTATTAATCTTATTCATGCCTTAAAATCAATGCAATCTAATAGAGCACTGGCTGAAGGGTGTCACTTAAAAAGATCACACAAACAGAATGATATAAAACTGAACACTTAGTACATGTGACAATTCGACATGCATAATGTTCATTTTTTAAGATTTTTTTTCCCAATACAAAATAAGAATGGCCCTTCACTGCTGTCTGCAATGTAATAAATTATTTCATAAGGATTCATCAATAATGCAGCACTATTTTTTCAATATGCTTCGTTTTTGCCATATTTTCACATATGTAGTCGTACTGCAATTCCCTAACGCAAACTCAAAATATAAACCGAAAAAATAATGAAATGTAAAAATTTTTTTTTTTTTAAATACCATAATATCAAAACAAACAAAAACACATACTGTAATATACTCAAAGATAACCATGCACATGTCTATGAGGCGGTCCTCTGGATTGGGCTACAAGTTCTGATGTAGGACAGCTTATATATTCTCTTTTGCCAAAAAGACCTCTTTGAAAGCTCTGTCCCTCTCTGGCAATCTTCCACAGATATTTCCAGGCCTCCAGCATTCATTAGCTGATCATGTGAAAGGTGATTGTATACCTTCTATCTCCACTCACCATTGAGGTGAAATGTCACATGGTCCAATGGGATTATACCTACAAAATTGAGACACACAAGACGTTCTGGAGGCCTTGCTCGATTTACAGTAGCACAGTAAAATGTAATTAGGTCACAAACCCTTGCAGAATGCCAAATCATACCTGTGAGTTTTCTGGAATAATTGCCATCAACAGATGTCATCTTTGAGAGTGGCTTGGCGGATTTGGCTGCACTCTCAGTTCAGCCTCTCTCTCTCTTTTGGATAGAAGCTCTAATCTCATCAGAGATGACTGATCTTGGTCTCGCTATCTGTGGTTTTTCACCACCTCTATACTCTCTCCCTCCATCTCTTCTGGCCACTTTAAGATGCACTACTCTGCCTCTGGATGGGCAAAAAATAATCCAATGTTGTCCCCCGTTTGGGGGTTAACACTGTGGCCTTGCACCTCCAGGGTCGAGGTTCGATTTCCACCTCGGTTCTGTGTGCGTGGAGTTTGCATGTTCCCATGCATGGTGGGTTTTCTCCGGTGTACTCTGGTTTCCTCCCACAGACATGCAGATAAGGTTAATTGGTGTTCCCAAATTGTGTGTCTGTGCTCAGCAATGGATTGGCACCCTGTGCAGGGTGTACTCTGCTTCTTGCCCAAAAGACTCCTGGGATAGACTCCAGGCCCCGGCTGCATTGTACAGGATAAGCAGCAGAAAATATGAATGAATGAACAAACAAATAAATTATGCTTTTGAAAACAGTATACTTACAAGTGCTAAGTCCTGTGGATACTCTAAATAGAGTTTTGCTGAGAGGTGTGTGTGTGTGTGTGTGATAGAGATATAAAGATAGAGAGACAGAGAGAGAAAAAGAAGGAAATTGAAAGGTTGAAGCAATGTTTGAGAAAAATGTTTGAAAATCCACTTATAATGCTGTCATGCTAACTGTGTAAAGAGTCTTGAAAAAGTATTACTCTGTATTGAAAAATGCTTTTGAGCGATTGTGAGAAAACTGCAATTTTACAATAGAGATACTGTATTACAGCTAATATGTTAAAGAAAAGTTATTGCTTTAAAGTAATTAGCATTGTACAAACTAAATGTCTAAATCAACATATACTCATCTCAAACAATAACACATTTTATAGCTCAAATAAACTTCCTCATATGGATTTTATCTCTATGAATGAACCAAATGATTATACACTGCTCAGCTAAATATGCACTAATATTGCGCTGGACTGCCTTTTTCTTTGATTACAGCCTTGGCATCCTTTCAATAGGCTTATGCAACGTCATAGCATTTCTTTCCATCCAGAGTCTCATCAGTTTGTCTCAGAGATCTTGTATTGATGATGGGAGAGTCGCACCACTGCATAAATTCTTCTCCAGCACATACTGTACCAAAGATTCTCAATGATTCTCAATTCTTAAGGTCTGGACTCTGTCTCATGCTGTCTTTTACAACTTGAATAAGACCTTGAATACGGTCTTAATAATCTTCCAATATGCCGATGCCATCAGGGGAGAAAAAAATCCATCGGTAGAAAAAGTGGGTCATTAAGTACAGTACATTCAGGTGGTCAGATGACTTTTTTTTTTTGGGGGGGGGGGGGGGGGGGACATAATATAATAATATAACATAATAATGCTGAGATCAGACCTGACCAGGGATCAGTAGCAACCCCAGATCATAACACTTTCCCCACATGCTTGGACGGTAGGCACTAGACATTACAGTATGGGATCATCACTTCATCTGCCTCTTAGTAAATCTGGACTCATCAGATGACATGACTTTTTTTTCCACATGACTTTTTTTTTTTCACTGTTCATTGTTCATACTCACTAGCAAATTTAAGCCTTATTTTCAATTAGCCTTACTGATAAGTCGTTTACACAGCTGTTTAGTCCCAATCCCTTGAGGTCTCTTCGCATTGTGTGATATCAGGATATTTTTCCAATCCACGTTTCTTCCACAAAGATGAAGGTTCACCACCATCCTTCTAGGTTTTAATAATGCGTTTTCAGTTCTTATCCCAATTTTAGTAGTTTCAGCAACCTCCTTAGTTTCCTTTACTTGATGCAGGACAATAATTTGACCCATCTTTGTTATGATCACAGGATGTGTCTTCTGATATAAATGTTTATGAAATGAGAAGCTACTGTACTCACTGCATCAATTCGGGTTAAATAACTCGTTGCCAGCTGACCCGCATTAATTACTGCATTAATTATCCAGTGGAAGGCTCTTAACTATTTGCTTAGTTAAATCCAAGTGGTTACAGTTCTGATCTTCTGACTGTGTGTACAGCAGCTACAGTATTATTCTAAAATGATCAAAGCATGTACTGTACATGATGATAGTAAAATGATTTCGGCAGTGTTTATTTGAAGCTTTTAGAATAAGAAACTGATGATCTGTTGAACAGCTGGTCTTTGAAAAAAGAATGTAGACAAGCAGATGCCATTTGTAATAATATTAAAAAGAGTGATGTAAAAAAGGATATGATTTGGCAGATGTTCTTTGCTTAAAAAGCAAGCAGCTGAAAAACTACTTGGAGCATCCGTAAACATTCATATAAAAGATTTGATCCTGTTTGCACCAGTAGAACACTACAATGGTCTAGTCACTAAAGAAATCCAGATCATTTCAACCTAAAAGAAAGACAAAAGAGGGTGCACTGATAGATGGGACAGAAAAGCATTGACCCTATCATCCAGAGATCATGAGTTCGTATCATGCTACAGCCATCTGTAGCCAGAAGTCTAAGGAGCAAATTGACCGTACTCTCAGAGGGGAGCATCGTGCACTCTCGCTTCAAGTGACTCAAGCCAATCCATTCACCTGGAAAGTGTTTTCCTCCTGACTCTAATGATGCATGAGCAGCAGTTCGAAAAGATAGAGCTACAGTAGCTTGTGTTGGTGTAAGAACAAGACAGTCATTGTCCTACTTAGTTGGTAGCTGTCTCCTCATTTTCATTTGGATTTCATTCAACCCAAAAAAAAAAACAAAAAAACCTGCTGTCTATTACAAAGGGACAGTTTTTTATTTTAAGATTTGGAAATCAATGAACCTGTACAATTTCAGAGAAAATTGGTTAATTCATCCATACATACTCTATAGCACTAATCCTGCACAGGGTTACAGGAAATTGAAGCCTTTTATTTCCCCAACCAGCCTCACTGATCAGAAGTTTTCTTTAATCTACACAGCTGTTTAGTCCCAATCCCTTGAGGTCTCTTTGCATTGTGTGTGTGATTTAAGGATGTTTTTCAGACCACATTTTTTTCCCAACGATGAAGGTTCACCATTATCATTCCGAGTTTTAATAATGAGTTTTTCAGTTCTTAAATCAATTTTAGTGGTTTTAACCTCCTTGGTTGTTTTTTCGTTACTTTATAGAGTACAATAATTTGACTCTTCAGAAACAGAATAACATCTTTGTCATAATGACAGGATGTGTCTGACATACGTAAATGTTTAAGAATTCAGAAGCTACTCACTCCATCAGAAGTCGGGATCCTACCCCAGGAAACTTGGGGCATGACCTCTGGACAGAGTCCATTCCATCCATAAACATACAATTGGATTTTAAATTAATTAAAACTCACTCACTCACTCACTCACTCACTCACTCACTCACTCACTCACAGGGCACAAGTTACAAAATCAGATTAAGAAAAACATCAGAATCAGAAGATGGCTGATGAAAATTGCATCTCTATTTTTGTGAATATGTGAAATGAATAGAGACACATAGCTGTCTCAGTTTGAGCCTAGCAGTGTAAGGACATGAACAAGGCGCCCCTGTGAAGGAATCTCTCAGACGAGCATTCTGAGGACTCTGTAGAGCAGATACAGCAAATCAAGGTGAGAGCGGTAGTAGCTGGTGCAAAAGATACAAGAGCGGAGGAGTCTCTTGCTGGTCTCTTTGTACTGGTTTTATTCATTTGGACAGTAGTAGAGGCAGTCCTAATTGGACGAGACGGTGTGGAATAGTGTGGGGCATGATGTGAGGTAAAAGAGCTCTGGCGCTTTAATTCACACCACACTGTGTTTTACTGAAGTGTGAAACAGAAGGTACACTTCACTCAGCTTCCACTATGTGTGGTGGGGGGGAGACAGAGAGAGAGAGAGAGAGGCGCTCTCCATGCTCTGCTTCTCTCCTTCTCTTGCTGTCTATCATCTCTCTGTGAGGAGAAGTGTGTGGTGCCACATGGCTACTCTCCAACTGCATCCAAATGCTGATCAGTAGAAGCTACACTACAATGGGTATGTTTGTGTGTGTGTGTGTGTGTGTGTGTGTGTGAGAGTGAGTGAAATAGGAGTAATGAGTTAACACAGCTTCAATTTTGCGCTACAGTAAATGCAAGGTATCATGATATATTTTATTTTTTATATTTACAAATTTTAGGTGACAATTGTATATTTTCCCTTCAACTTGTACATGTTTTACTAAATGTGTTTGTAAAATAATGTAATTTTACTACAGTGTACAGTACTAGAAGATATACAGTACCCGTCATTTTAAGTACTTTATTGTCCTAGACATTAAATAAACATACTATTACAGTAGATTTGCTAATCTCGTCACTGAGGTTGCACAAGCCAGTGTAGTATTAGTGTCCCCAAATACAGTAAATGAGGAGGGTTGTGTCCGAAAATGTATCCGGTTTAAAACATGTGCCAAATCACTAAAAAGAAAAAGATTTCCATACCAGATCGGTCGAAGCTTGTGTTAACATTGACTGCCTTGGGCTACTGTCGACCGAAGAAGGTTGGAGTGACAAGGGAAGATGTGGTAGTCAGAGTTAAGATGAAGACAAATGGTCCGCTGTAGCGACCCCTAACAGGAGCAGCGGAAAGATGAAGATATACTGTAATTAGTTTTGCTGGTAGTGTGTTATATAGTCATCTCATCATCTCTACGGCTTTATCCTATATACAGGGTCACAGGGGCCTGGAGCCCAACCCGGGAGACTTAGGGCACAAGGCGAGGTACACCCTGGACAGGGTGTCAATCCATCGCAGGACATGTAGTGTAATCTTATAAGATCCAATACATCTTATAAAAATACTCAAGGCACCCAAGGATCATCCATGCCCACAAGGACTAGAGGCCAGCCTGTAGGGCATGATCCCACAGAAAAGGCAACGCAGCAAAAATGGCCAAATTAGTAATTGATAGAAAAGTTCCAGGACACTCAAGTGCACCACAGCCCACCACACACGGTCCAGCAGGCAAAGAGCCCAAGGCTGCCAACTTTCGAAAAACAATCATTGGGTGCACAGGACAAACAAGTCATGGAGGCCCACACCATCCAAATAACCTGCAGGTACAAGACATCAGAGCACATCCCCAGAGGTTTTTGTTGAGTCCATGTACTGAGGGGCCGGAGCTACAAATAAGGGAAAGCGGTCTGAATACCGTCCATCTGCCTATAAGTCTCTTGCTGAAAAGTTTCCACTCACAGCTTCCATTATTGTTTGAATTCATAAACCCACATCAGCTGGGTTCAAAATGAGAATAGAAAGTAAAATGCGAGCAATAAAGTCCTGAGGACATAAGGAGCTTACAGTACAATTATTTCAGAGAAAACAGCAAAACGGGAAATAAACAGGGGAAATACTTAGTACTCTAAGTCCATTAGGGAATGTAAAAAAAAATATATATAAAATAAAATAAAAAACTAAGTGGAATTGAAAATCATGGGAGTTAGCAGGAGAGAAAATAGTGGTGCTGAATTTTTTTTTGCATTGATTTTTATTTAATGGTGTAATGAGTCATTTTGAGTAAGGATATAACTCACAGTTTTAGGTTCGATAAGTTTCAGATTTAATCTCTTTGGATATTTGAATCGGATTTTTTTTTTACTTTTAGTTTACGTTATTTGCCAATCAATGCATATACAGTATGAGAAACAATTAAACTCTTTTGTTCTTGCTTGAACAATTGTACCAATAGAAATTAAGCCATCGCACCAATAACCAAAAGAAGATTACTGTAGAACAAACTGCCTGGGATTTCAACACCTTGTACTCCAGAGCCGCCCTTATATCTTAACTCACAGTTCACGTATTTTCAGCTAGTATGCACGTCCCAGTGTGACGAATTTCTAAGCTTCGAGACTAGAATAACAAGAAAAGCAAATCTCATGTCTTACCTTAGTGTGCAGTTTAGCCAGCTGCTTGTCGTCCAGGTGGGTCTGTGTGTACACACGCCTCTTATAGCGAAACTGTAAAAGAAAACACTGGCTTTTAAACTTTCTGATAGAGGCAATGTACTTGCTGTGAATGAATGAGGAACGGGAGGACCATGCTCACTCATGGCGCTCTGACCATCACAGTGAGTAAAGAGGGCTGGAAATTGTGGCACAATGATCATATCAGCGTGTAAACAGCTCCCCAGTGCCTCAGTGGAGTGTAGAGTCACACACATGTACACACAACTTGCGATAACGGGCACATAAGAGGCTTTGACAAGATATTTTAGTTTACACCACTTCTTATTTAAAGAAAAACAATCCATGTTTTAAATTTTAACAATTTCAGGTAAATATAATTTTTTATACTGCATTTCAACCACACACAGGCTGCACTGTTTCTCACTCACTCATTATCTATACCAGTGTACAGGGTCGCAGGTGCCTGGAGCCTATCTTAGGAAACTTAGGGCACAAGGTGGGGTACACCTTGGACAGTGTGCCAATCCATTGAGGGCACACACACACTCATTCACAGTTTGGGAACGCCAATTAGCCTAATCTGCATGTCTTTGGACTGTGGGAGGAAACCGGAGTACCCGGAGGAAACCCACCAAGCACGGGGAGAACATGCAAACTCCATGCATACAGAAGACGGGATTCGAATCTGACCACGAATCGAACCCGGACCCTGCAGGTGCAAGGTGACAGTACTCACAACTAAACCACCATGCCGCCTACATTGTTTCTGATTAAAAAAAAAAACAAATCAGTGTAATAAACATGGGGGAAAAAATCTGTTTATCATTTTACATTATTTAAGCACTGCAAAACATTTTAACAAGTTCAAGTCCAACCAAACCTATCTATTATATAATTCCTTACAAAAAGTTTACAACAAAATGAATATGGTTATGAAGCTCATTTCTAGTCAAATGTTATCAAAATTGTAAATGAAAATTTCGCTTTTTTTTTTGGGTTGAGAATTTTGGTTCTTTTTAGAAATCGCATCTCATATCATCTACAGTACAGGGTCACGGAGCCTGTTCCAGGAGTCTTATGGCATAAGGCAGGGTACACCCTAGACAGGGTGCCAATAAATTGCAAGGGACACACATACACACTCATATGCTCATTCATACACACCATGGCCAATCTGGGAACACCAATTAAACTAATCTGCATGTGTTTGGACTTTAGGAGGAAACCAGAGTACCTGGAGGAAACCGATCAAGCATGTGGAAAATGTTCAAACTCTATTCACACGGACTCAAAGCAGGAATTGAAAACGGAACCTGAAGGTGCAAGACGACGGTGTTTACCATTAAGCCACTGTACTGCCCCAGTTTCAGGAAATAAATTCCTAAATCTAACAAAATAAATATATAGAACGAGAATGTATTAGAAAAATTTATTCTAAAAAGTTTAATAACCTAATACAGTGGCACCTAGGTCTGATGAATTTTTTCCTTAAGAAATTTTGCAAGAAATTTGCCTCGGCATACAGGAGACCGAACCAAGCCGAATTGAACGCCGGCTAAGTTGCGCGTACTGTACATCTGGGAGCCGTTAAAAAAATGTTTTTTGCATTTTGTGCAAGATTTAGTGAAGACATAACACCATGGATCCCAAGAATGTTAGCAAGGAAAGAAGCAAGAAGAAAATAGAGCCACTTTAAGTGTAATTTTTAAAGTAGTCGGTGCCAAGAGGAATCATAAATTAAGATTAAACATGGTTTAATGTCCATTTATTTTACTTAATTTACACGTCTTTTCAAATGTGTTTTGATTTTTTTTATATGAAAAAATATTATTATAATAAATGGGTAAAATTGGTAATATTTTTGGGCGGCTGGAATGGATTATTTGCATTTTCATTATTTCCTGTGGGATCATGTTCATGACACAACATTTCGTCTTACGAACACTCCTCCGGCACAGATTAAATTCGTATGCCAAGGTACCACTGTACTGTATTTGGTTTGTTGTGATCCTATTTTAAGAAAGTGTAGATAAATTTGACAATATTTACGATGTATTCACTAAAATATTTTTATTTTATTGGCCATACTTATACTTCAATTCCACTGGTGTGGATAAGCTGGTGGCTGAGGTCAAATCAATTCTTAAACAGGTGTTGCAGCAGAAAGCAGAAGCTCCTTATATCTTAATGATTGATGGAGGCTGCCATGTTTGAGAGGTTTCTCCATCACATTTAACTCTGTGCTTCATACTGTCTGAAAATGAACCTGGATTATCCTTATTGATCAGATACATGACTTTAAACTAGCTGATAGGTATTTAAAATCAATGGCTAATGGCAGAAAACTTTTTTTGCTACAGTGGAGGAATTTTATTAAGCTTTAATGTACAGTATATTACACATGACTGCAGGAGGAATTATTTCATGAGTGACTAGAAGTGGGTAAAAAATGGTCTTGTATACACACCTTGATGCTTGATGCACTGTAATGTCGAGTGTAGGGTACAGTAAGTTAAGGGGCAGTTAAAGCACAGCATAAATTATAAAATCATAAAATAGACTTGTGCAACTGACTGTAAAATTGGCATTATCTAGTCGGAAATATTTTTACATTTACAGTATGCTGATTTTTTACCATCTGCCCTACAGTGTTTAAATTTTATTTCCTTTTTTTTTTTTTTTTTTTTAACTTTCCCATACTGACAAAGAGTGAAGGTGCACGTTGACTAGTGCATACAACCTTTAATGGATACTGGTGTAAAGTAATGATTGGCTGTCAGCAATCAGAGGTGGAGCTGAAGCAAGTGCAGACCCATGGTGGTACAATAGCAGGAGCTGACATCGGGTAATTCTTGCCTCTACATAGTTGAAGCCATGTTACTGAGCCTGGAGTCACATTCCTATACTTAAAAACAAATCACTGAAATGAGCTGGTCCTAAAGCTCCGGTGTACAAATTGGAAATAATTTAGCAATCAATTCAACAGTAATGTTGTAAATCTCTTATATAAAATATTATTTACTTTATGGTTGAAGTTTTTTTATTGGAATTATTGATACAAAGATTCTAAGAATATATGATTTTATCCAACCACCTTGAGCTTTGATTACAACGTACAACATCAACATAACATTATAGAACAGTAATTTTCTGGCCAGGTCGGTCTTCCATCACTCTAGGAAAGGGCAAATCTTTTTTCCACTGTGTCAATTTTTCTGCTTAACAAATTGAAGACATTATTGTGATTAGGATCAAAAGTGGATTTTTTATTTCCACACAGTTGTTTGGGACCAATTCTGTGATTTCTTGTTGAAATGTGCATATAGAAATTATCTTACTTTCACTTTTAACCTTAGCTCTGATTTCCACTTAAATGTTTTTTATGCAACTTCAACAAGAATTCAAGTGATCGCCATTTATGATTTTTACAACCACATTTCTTCCATGAAGTTGATGATTCAGCAATACCCTTCCATACTTATACTCCTACATATGAATTTTTTAATGAGTTCTTCACCCAATTCCCTGCATCCACTGTACTGTATATGGTTCCCAGGCTTTCATCCAGGCAAGTAATGTGACCTTTCTTTTAGATCAGGCAGTGTATTACATTACTATTTACTGTATCTATCTTATCTTTTAAACATTAGCTTCGAAATACTTATCACGGGTCGCGGTGGAGTTGAAGGATCCAAGTGAAGAGAGAGCATTTATAGTTTCTGATAGAGTTCCACTGTGAGAATGCGCAGCTCTGTCCTCTTTGCATTGCCCCCCTCGCCCCGCCCCCCCTCCCCCACCCTGTCTAACTCTGATTAGGCTGGGACACAGCCTCTTTAAATTTAAATTTAGCCTCTTTAACACCTCTTCAAATGGGTTTAAACTCTTTAACAGCTCTTTATATTTATTTAAAAACCTATTTTTAAAACAATACCAAAGAATAGTAACAACTTTATAATAAATAAAAAGACATGAGCGTAGCATGTCAAAAAAATAACCCAAAAAGAAACCATCATTTTAACCGTGATTTTTTTTTCCAGTCAGTATTTTACATGTAGGCTGGGCACAAGTATTACTTTTCAACTGCAGGACATTGAACACAGCTGATGTAAAACCATCGGTCACAGCCATTAACATTAACTACCATAATAACTAAAATAAGTAACTAGTTTGCTAGTGCGAGCTAATGCTGGTTCATCATCAGTGACCCGGCTGGGTCCAGTCTCGGTATCCTTAACCGTAATGCTCGAGCTGTCAGAACTTCCCTTCATGCAAAAAGTATAATCTGTTAATCTGCAGCATTTACCTCTAAAGCTTTTTTCTTCTTTGCACATAACTTTTCAGATCGACCTTTTCTTTTTTTCCCTCTTTTTATTCATGGAAACTATTATTAATTATTTGTCACTGTATCGAGAAAAGGATCAATATCTCCCTCTGTAAATTAGAAGTGAAAGGGGACACGTACGGAATAGACCAAACTAATTAATAGGGAGGAGCCTGTGCGATTGATGCACTCATTCATTTGCATAGAAAAGAGATGCAATATTATGGTTTCCATCAGTTTTTAATATATTTGCGTACTGACTGGGCCGGCCCACATTGGCCAGAGGCCCACTGGGAAAACTCCCGGTGCTCCAGATGGCCAGACTACCACTATGCCAATCCATTGCAGGGCATTCACACATGGCAATTTGGGGATGCCAATTAACCTAATGTTCATGTCTTTGGACTTTGGGAGGAAACCGGAGTAACAGGAGAAAATCCATCAAGCACAGGAAGAACATGAACAATTCACAAATTACAGAGAACTAAAACATATTTCAATAATACCTTACTCTCCAGTTCCATCTTAGGACCTATTCGTCCAATGTCCCAATAATATAGTTTATATGGTGCCACTTTAGAAAGGATAATATGGGTATCCTTTCCTGCCCAAGCATCTTGCAGATCTGTGACAGCATTACACAATGTTAATGTCACAGTTTACTGTGTAATGTTAGTTTTAAGTTTAAACGTGATCAATGTTCACATTTTATCCTATAAAAATTGTCCCCCTTTTTACTTGTAACAGTTACCAGCTGTTGAAATGAAAAAAATAGTCTGGGGGTCCAGTGATGGTGATGATCGTGTCTGGGGGTTCAGTGATGGTGATGATCGTGTCTGGGGGTCCAGTCGTACAGATAGAGGGTTAAGTGGTGGTGATGATCGTGTCTGGGGGTCCAGTGGTGGTGATGATGGTGTTTGGTGGACCAGTGGTGGTGATGATCGTGTCTGGGGGTCCAGTGGTGGTGATGATCATGTTTGGTGGACCAGTGGTGGTGATGATCGTGTCTGGGGGTCCAGTGGTGGTAATGATCGTGTCTGGGGGTCCAGTGGTGGTGATGATCATGCCTGGGAGTCCAGTCGGGTAGATGGAGGGTTCAGTGGTGGTGTTGCTGCTCTGGCAGGAGGTGCAAAAAAAATTACAGAGGGCTTGGAAGTTGACGAACCTACACATGTAGATATTGGGGCAGCTGTTTTAGCCGATATCTTAACTTTTATTTGTGAAGGAACATGGCAATCACCTTTAATCAAAAGTTTTAAATGATCTGTGTTAACCTTTTTGTGCACGGTGACATTTTGTCCTAATTTCAGCACTTTTTCCATCCAGGGACAAAATTGTAAAAGGACCAAGAAAATTTGGTTCCAATTTGCCCCGCTTCCTTTGCTCACTTCGCTTGTTCTGCCTCCACACCTGGTCCCCAACCTTAAAGTCTACAATGGGTGCACCAGACCTGACTCTCCGCTGTATGTGCTCCTGTTGTTTTTTACATTTGCCTGTAAAATTTGTCTGATCAAGTCGAACCTTTTTATGTGCTCAAAGATAGCTTTCTCAGCAATAACTGCTTCCACACTACTGTCAAAATATAAATAATAGAGTAAAAGCCTTAGTAGTAAAAACGTGAATAAGACCTGCACACACACATGCACACATCCCTTTACTAGCCAAATAATCCTGTGGCACTTCGGAGGGATACCGAGCCTCTCTCCCAAACATTAAAAAATAAGGGGAGTGCATGGTGGTAGCCTGGGTTTTAGTTCGAAGGCCGAAGATCACTGCATTCAAATACTCATCCCATGTTTCTAGTCTTTCCTCCACCAGTTTCCCAAGTGCTCTGAAAAACATTTTAGACATCACGATGGCACAATAAAACTTTTAAAAGACTTTGCTTAATGCCAAGCTTGGCACACAGACCATTGTTTATCTATGAGCAAAAATTGTGAAAAGGTATACAATTCCTTGACAAAAATTTGGATGCATATACACACAAGAAATTGAGGCCAAAATTATACAGATGATCAACCATAACCATGCAAAACATTCTGTGTATGTTCGTCTTGTGCTTATAGGGCAGTTCTGGCCCCTCACGGGACGTCTGCGGTGTGCACTAGGCACTGTGTTACTGGCACTAGGACTTTTGTTTAGTTGCAGATCCTTTGGGTGCTGTAGATTGTGGGGTGGCGCTGGAATGGATTGTTTCTCCAACGCATTCCATGGATGCTCAGTTGGATTGAGATCTGGGGATTTTGGAGGCCGGATCAACAACCTTGAACTTTTTTCCTGCTAAGCAGACTGTGATGCAATGGGGTTTATTTCTGTCCTGGTGAACTTTGACATTTTTCTTCGATTTGTGCTGCACTGGCTTTTCTGTAGGATCTGCATGGGCTGGCCGTTTGTCCCCACATGCGCGGGTGAGCCTTGGGTGCCCATGAGTGCCCATCAGTTTTCTTGATGTATATTTGCTGATGAATGTTATTCATGTAACCTACAGTACCATAGGTGCGGGGTCACAAAGTTATGGCTAATCGGCGTGTAATTGTACACACACATATATACATACATACACACATATATATATATGCAGTATTCCTTCCCTTGATCAATGAGGATTCTTTTTGGAACCTCAAACTGATAAATGAAATCTTCTGTTTGTTTTGAGCTTAAGCTGTAAGCTTGTGGCCATTTAGTCAAATAATCAACCATCACACAGATGTACTTGGACCCACTCTTGGTGACCATCAGTGGCCCTATTAGGTCCATGCCTACCAACTCAAACGGGTGTGTAACCTAAAAAAAACAGTTTTATGACTTTCATATGACATATAATAAAACCTGCATAAAGTTCTTTTTTTTTTTTATTTATTTATTTTGTTTTCCTGCCTACACAACAAGAACAGTTACACAACAGATTGGCAAGAAATACAATTTATTAATAAATGCTAAAATACCTTTATAGGAGTGCACTTCACTTCCTTTTTAATAATCCACTGTGCACCCTGACAGAGTAAACAATTGGACACCTGTATTAAACAAATATAATCAATTTGATTATTGATATTTGAATAACAAATAAGAGTTACAGTTGTAACTAATGTGTAACTAATGTGTAACTAATGTGTAACTAATGTGTAACTAATGTTGTAATGTGAAAGTACACAGTCAAAATGTGTTGGAGAGATTTCTTAAAAGTAATATTGTAATATATTTACCCATTTGTTGTTATCATCGGTCATACCAGGCCAAAAAAACCTTTTAGCAATTGCATCTCTTGTTTTTTTCTGACCTGTGCAAGTGTGCGCTACAGACAGAACGCAATTACTGCTGAGGTTTATTCTGATAACGCAAATATAAGGAACAAATATGAAGAAAATATAAACCAATTAAACAGGAAGGGAATGTGACATTCTTCGTTACTACTACTATTTATTCCCTAATTCTGCATCACCATTTCACGTCGGTGGTTGTCCACCCATTCCAATTAATGCACATATTTTTTCGTTTTTGCTAACGCCATGTTAATTAGCCATGCTGCACCATGCTGAACCGACGATGCGGGTTCAAGAAGAAAGTGTAAAGCTGTACGTCTCAACCATGAAATGTGAATTGAAATTTTCTTAAACCTCCTGATGCCTGCTGCTTATGCACCTTTTCCAAACTTGTTGTCTAGGACATCCCACAGATGCTCAACCAGATGGACATCTGGGGAATTTGAAGGCCAGATCAGCAACTTCAAACTCTTTATCATGTTCCTCAAACCATTCCTTAATGTATTTCTGTTTGTCAGAGAACATTATCCTGCTGAAAGAGGACACGTTAAGGGGATACGTTGTCTACAACTTTTTGGTAGGTGTTATGTGCCAAAGTAACATTAGCATGAATGCCAGGACCCAGGGTCCTTCAGCAGAACACTGCCCAGAACATCAACCAGTCTTTGTTGGCATGCCTTTTTCCCATAGTGCATCCAGGCACTATTTATTTCCCTGGTAAGTGAGGAAAGCACCCAGCCATCCACATGATGTAAAAGAAAACATGATCCATCAAACCAGGCCATCTTCATCCATGAGCACTCTGACCATTCTGTGCCTACGCAGCCCTATATAGGACAAGCACTGTGGGTTCTGTGTAGGTGTAGTGATGCCCCTGGCAAAGTAAGGAAAAAGGACGGTGTCCTCAGCAAAGTAAAAGACAGAGCAACATCAGAGGTGGAAAAGGGAGGTGTGGTCATGCTCTCAGCAGTGTCGGATGGTGTAGTAATGTCAGATATGGGGCAGGGAGCCAGAACAACCTTTTCAGTAGTGTTGGGTAATGCAGTGATGTCAAAGACATGGCAGAGAGACAGGGTAATGTCCTTGGCTGTGCCAGTGATAGTAATGTTTATAGACAGAGCAGGCACAGTTGATGCTGGTGACAAAAACATTTTATGATAACCTCTCTTTTCTCTCATTCACCACCAGATGGAAAAACAAGGTTTGTGGCAACATATACATGATACCGTATAAAGCAAAAAATTTTCTATGGATTTTTTCATTGATTACTCATATGTTTGAGAGTAAAACATGTGGTTCATATTTGAATGGATAGTTTAGACTGTTAACTTTGTGATTTCTGAGAGTTAAACTTAAACAAGCTTTACGCAAGAAAATACTGTATTATTCATAGCTTAGTCATATTCCATAAATGCATATAATGTGCTCACAAATAAAATGGTGACATTAATCAAATTAGAATGCAATCATAGATTGAACCTCCCTGTGGCTTTGAGAGCCAGAAGCAGCTGGATTTAAATGATTTAGGGCTTTCTGTAAATCTCGGTCATCATCCAAGCCTCAGATCATAGACTGATATGGTAATCACAGGCAGACCCATTATCCAGAGCCATGGCAGAACATTTAGCAGTCTTCATATAGCCTACTGTACATGGGAGGCTTTTCTCTCTTCTAATCATCACATCTACCTGAAACGTACTTCTAAATGCCAAAACTGCATGGAAAGTCTGAATATGTTTCCTTCTCTGAAATCTTGGAAAAGACGCCCTTGGATTTTCCAAAGTTTTACTGGGATTTATTCATTCAATAACGGATTCGTAAAATGGTTTAAGATTAGGCACTGCCCACCATGATGTTGGAAAAGGTTTATGAAAGCTCTTGGTCCATTTATTTGTCTATCCTTGTCTATCTCGTCTTTCCCTCCCAGTTAGCAACATCTTCCAATCCAGTTTATCTAATCATCTATCCATCTTCAAATCCGTCTCTTCACTCAGACACCCTACGCTGACCCTGTGGGGAAGCGAATCTGTCAGCGACTCATGTGGTAGATCTATAGACCTACTGGTGTGTCAGTAAATCTGTCTGCATGGCATGATAGAGCAATAACCAATAAGCTGGTGTTCTATTGGATGAGATGCGTCACCTCTTTCATACTCAAAGTTTCCAGCTGTGCCCTGCTCGCACAAACCTTCATACACATTTATGTAGCATTTTAACCATGTTTGGCCATTTAATTTACAATCATAAGTGGCTAAATTTTTTTATTTATGTATGAATGATTTGGGCAATTAAAACGATTTGAACTGGACTAAAAGAAATGAGCTTTTGCTTAGTTTTGAGCTCACATGAAGGCTGCACCCCTTGCTGTCTCATACATTGCTCTCTCTCTCTTTCTTATTCTCTCTCTCTGTCTGTCTCTCCCTTAATTAAAGTCATAAATCAGGTGAAATGATAATAGTATTCCCCAAATGCTCAAGCAGAGTTAGGGCAATGGAGAAAGGAGATGCTATTACAAATTAATAGAATTTGTGCACTAGAGCACTACACAGATTTTGGCTTTGGTGAATGTTTTATGACATGCTGTCATGCATAACCACAAAATAATATATATATTTTAAATATCACTCGATTTGTTTACATATGTGTGTGTATAGGCTGCATTTTTGTGATCAGTCTTGGATTAAACTGAAGAATTTGGAGTCTGAGAAGCCTGTATGAAGTACAACACAACACTTCTACAGAGTACAGGTTAATGTGCTGAATGGTGTCACGTGGTGGAACTAAAGTTGAGGAGGAATGTAGAATGCTTTTTTTTTTGCTCTTACCTCAAGGTATGGTATGGGAGTGACGGAGGGAAGTGGGTACTCCTTCAGAGTGCGCTGTTCGTCCAGAAACTTGCCCGCTTTTCCATTGTATGCAGGTTGAAACAAGCCGTAGTTCAGAACATCTTTTAGGCTCTGGTTCAAGGAGCAGAGGATGCGCTGTTTAGACTGCCAGATAGGTGACTCCACATTAAACTTCATGCATTTCTACAAAAAAAAAAAAAGAAATGCACGATTCAAATTTAAGAACAAAAGTGTGTTTTGTGTGTGATTTCACATTTTTTTCATACAGAAATGTAACATAAAGCACTCTGTTGGAACATACAGGAAACAGTGATTAGTGTCACATGTTTAAAAAAAAAAAAAAGAAAGAAATATGAGTGTATGCATTTAGTGTCACATGACAAGATTTTCATCATATGTTTCCAAAAGCCAACAACACCAAAGTATAGGAGAACCAAATTTAGAAGCAGTGCTAGGTTTCTGAGATAATAGCACAAACTCCACTTAAAGAGGAAATCTGTCAAATAAATAACATATTCTTGTAGTTGTAAGTAGCTGTCTTCTTTCAATGTCTTCTTTTATCTGTAAAGTTTGGATGAAATATAAAGAACAAATAGAAGAAACTGCCAAAAATTTGTTAAGTAGCTGTATATCTATTCAATGATGGAAAAGTTGGGGACAAAAAGGTATTTTTAGTAATTATCAAATTAAAACAACAAATAATAGTCAGCAGAACATACTTATCAAGCTTACTATGTTTTAACCAATACAACTTAGTGGACCAACATAGAGCATTTTTGCCTTTTTTCTTTTCTTTTTTTTTTATATTGTGCAATATAGAGTATAATATGGTAGTATAATGAAATTAATTTTATTTAATTAAATCCAACTATTTAAACATGGCTGAGGAAAAAATACCATAGACTCATACGATTATATGTTTCATATGGTTGTTTCCAGTTGTTTTATATGACCAAAAAAAAAGAGAATAATATTCACAATTTGTGGGTTCGACATTTTTTTGACATCATTCCAAAAGTAGGTCATGGCTGCTAGACATGCTATGAAGCACTTTTTTCCCATCCTGGGAAAAAATCCTGATGGACACACCAAGTCTGGAGCTTTCTGCCTTTCTTTCCAATCATCAAAAAAAGGAAAAAGGAAATAAAAAGGTTTGTCACAGCTTTAACTGTAAAAGATACAATAAGAATAAGACTTAAACTACAACAGATGAACTGAACAGGTGCTGGCATAGCTACAAGGTACAGGTTAATACTGTTTGTTTTCTGAAAAAACTGTAAAAACTGTTCTTGGCTGCCTTTCTTGAAATGTATGAAGGTGAGCGTTAACATCAGTCCTATGCCATGCCAATCATAAAGCATCCTGAGACCATTCATTTGTGGGGTTGCTTCTCAGCCAAGGGAGAGGGCTCACTCCCAATTTTGCCTAAGAGCACAGCCATGAGTAAAGAATGGCACAAGTGCAACATCTCTCAACCAACCAAGAACAGTTTGATGCACCATGACAAAAACAGTTCCTTCTCCAGCATGATGGAGCACCTTACCATAAGGCAAAAGTGATAAAGTGGCTTGGGGAACAAAACATCAAAAATTTTGGTCCAAACAAAAACTCCAAGCATTGATTATGCAAGGGTGGGTTGCTGTCAGAGGTCTTGAAAAAAAAGGGTCAACACTGTGAATATTGACTCTTTGCATAAACTTAATGTAACTGTCATTCAAAGTCTTCAGCATACCATAGTAATATCTGACAAAAGATCTGAAAACACTGGAGCAGTGGACTGTTCCATTAGACTGATGTGAAAATGAATATTTGTGTCATTCTCAAAACTTTTGGCCACAACTTGTTCTGCCATAATGACAGAACAAATTATGGTTTCAGTATTTCTCAACCCCTGGAATAAGAAAAAGTGGGAATAAATTGGCTGTAATTTCTTTCAATCAAACCATACAGATGAACAAGCTATAAAATTAGACTATTCTTTGCTTTGACGTCATAGTCATACTGTAGCTTCACTTCAAATTCCATGTGCATGAATACAATTCCAAATCAGGAACAATTCAATCCTAGGTCATTTACATATTTCCTGAAGTGCATTTACGTCTCAAGTGATTTTGTTCATCACAGCATGTTTGTGACATACTTCTTGCTTAATGGATTTATAGAAACCAATCATCATGACAGATGCCATGGAAATGATTTGAAAATATCGTCATTTACTGTAATTTTACGTTAAAATGTGAGCACGTCATTTTCTGAATCTGCTATTCCACATGTGGGCTCAATATTACAAAAATTTAAGTATACACTTTGCACACTTTGTGTGTCTCTTTCTTTCATGCTTGTAGGTGAAATAAACAATATGTCCCTCCAATGGGAGAAAAAAGTTAAAAAGTGGGGGGAAAAAATCAAGTGAACAAAATGGCTTGATCTTCATGATGAAAAAAATAACATATCCTAAAATGAACCCTATCAGGGATTGAGGAAACAATTTAAGGCTCAGCAGCACTAAATTATGGCTAGCACACCCCATCATTGCCTCTTGAAACATATACAGTACAAACTATTTCTGGATCCACATAACACACTCAGCTGAAACTTGCATACACTGCACATCAAGGGTAAACACATCAGCACTGAAAATCTCAGTTCCAATTTAGTTCTATCCAGATCTTGGGTAAAGTAGTGCAATAAAGGTAAATGATCTGTTCCAGACAAATTCAGGTTTAGGACTGAGCAGCTGTCTAAACACTCCATAAGCACTCCATATGAACACAAATTAGGGATGCAATACAAATATTTATGACTAATTAATTAAACTTAAATTAATAAATACAATGAATTAGTTATACAACATGCTGTATAAAATGATTATATTATGTTATCTTGAAACAGTCTGACCATTCTCCTCCAATTTAAATCATCAACTAGGAGTTTCCAATCATCTGATGTATAGCTGGAAGATTGATGACTTGTATGGTAAAAAATCTACAAGATTCCCTAATCCGGATATTCAGACATTATTTCTTTCATGCATATTTTTGTAGATAAGCTTTAAATAATGTGAACATTAATAAAAGCTCAGGATGTCAAAACATGCCAGTAGGTAGATTGATGACACTAAATTTGCCTTGGGTGTGACTAAATATGATGGATTGGAGCAACATCCGAGAAGTATTCCTGCCTCTTGATCAGCATTACTGAGACAGAAACTGGATCCAACACCACTAAAATGTTTTTGAACACCTGACCATTGCACACATGTTGTATATTATGGCCTTCCCCACCCCATTGCCATAAAGCTGGAAACACAGTGTCTGCAATATGTTGTTATGCCATAGCCTTACAGCTTACATTCACTCAAACTGTACTAATAGCTACAGTACTCCAGCATGACAATGCCCATCTGCACAAAGCAAGCTCCATGAAGACACAGCTTGACAAGGTTCAATTAAAAGATCTTCTGCACAAAACCCTGACCTCAAACCTACTGAACACCTTTGGAATGATCTTGAATGCTCACTGTAAGCCAGATCTTCTCACTCAACATCAGAGCCTGATCTCACTAATGTTCTGGGAGCTGAATAAACACAAATCTCCACAGTCACATTCCAAAATCTAGTGGAAAGCCTTCCCAGAAGAGTTTTTTCATCCCTTCTCTGGGTTATTGGCACAGGTTTTTATGCCAGATGCCCTTCCTGCAGTTACCCTCCAATTTCTTCCATCATGGGACTGGTACTGAGGATGCCCTGCATCTCAGTGGTTGGGCATTTTATATATTGGTGTAGGGTAAAGGGTCTTCCCCAAGGGCTCAAGGGTGGCAAGGTGAGTGTGGGTATAAGAGCAAGGAGAGAATAATTCTGGAATGGGATGTTCGACAAGCACAGATGGTCTGGTGTCCAAATCATTTGGCCATATAATGTGCATACTGTAGAGTGTATGAGGATTTTTAATACTGTATATCACATTATGTGCTTATAGTTTCACCTTTTCAAGTAGGATTAGTTTAAACGATGTACATTACTGTATGTGGTTAGGAACTTACTGTACTGTATATTAAATTTACTTTGTGAAGTACCCTTTTTATTACCCTTATTCCTTATGCCTAGGGAAAAGCAGAAATACCATTTACCTAAATGTGCATGGTATATTTGTTCTATTACCTTTTGAAAAGCTAATCAATCATGTCTTACATTAATGTTATGTTTTTCTCATAACTACATACTGTATAATTTCCTCACTGAATTTGCTAACAATTTTATGCAACTACTATACATTATTCCTGGACGAATAACAAAACAATAAGACAGAATATTAACGGATTAAGCACTAGGCAGGGTATTTTAAAAATACCCTGTACACCCGAGGGATCATTTTCAGTAATCCATAAAATCTTTTAAAAAACTATATATGCATCCCATGCCATCCCGTCTAAAATCTACTCGGAGAATGATGAGATGATTGGAAGCTGAACGGCACTAAAATAGTCCTCATATCCCTTATCCTCTGCTCTTCAGACAACTTACAAGGACAGATTGTTCAGTAGCTGTATTCTTTTTAATCACCTTTCCCAACACACTCCTATTTCAAGAGACACCCCTCTAAATGCCATTTAATGACATCATTACTTACAGTACACCAGCAAAGAATAACAACGAAGGGGAAAGTCTTTTAGACTGCATACCACACTGTATGTGCTGTGTTTGCAAATATGAAACGAGTCCAGTGAGCACGGCTAAATCAGATCTGATTATTTCAGCTGACCCTGCCTCTGTTTATAATCAGCTTGAGTGTACTAGACAAGGCAATTACACCTGCCATGTATAGTTTAATTACCTTCAGATATGAGATATGCAATTTATTGTCACATCACAGTTTACACAGATACTAAATAAGGTATGAAATGAACGAACAAAGCAAAACCAAACAAATTAGAATATGAGGGTCACTCAGAAAACACACTGCCTGGCTAAAAGAGAAAAAAAAAAAGGTCACACACACACATACACACACACATATTAGTTCATTTCACCACAATTAACTTTTATTACAGCGCACAATGTGGTTGCCAGTTTCATGTTTGAAAATGGTTTCTCACGCTCCCAGAACCATTCTACAATACGCCCGTGTCATCAGGAAAGAAAAACCCCATTCTGTAGATGTGATAACCTGGTCATTCAGTACATTCAGATTCTCAGCTGACTGCATTTTATTGCCACATAGCGTTGCTGAACCTAGACCTGACCAACTGAAGCAACCCCAGATCATAACGCTGCCTCCAGAGGCTTGTACAGTGCCCACTATGAATGATTGGTGCATCACCTTATGCGCTTCCCTTCTTACCCTGACACACCCATCATTATGGAAAAGGGTCTCATCAGATCACATGACTTTTTTTCATTGCCAATCTTTATGCTTTCTACCAAACCAAAGCCATTTTTCTAATTAACCTCACTAACATATACTGTATTAGTCCCAAACCAAACCAAAGTTCTCATTGCCACATTCTGCGTGTGGAAACCTTCTTACATTCATTAATATATTCCACACAAATATATATATATATTTTTTTGTCCACATTTCTTCCACGAACTTGACAGATCCTTCCAGGTTCTGTATTCAGGGTCGCAGGGACCTGGAGCCTATAACAGGAGGCATATGGCACGAGGCAGGGTACACCCTGGACAGGGTGCCAATCCATCACAGGGCACACAAACATACACACACACACACTTATTCACACACTACGGGCAATTTGGGAACATCAATTAACCTTACCTACATGTCTTTGGACTGTGGGAGGAAACCGGAGTACCCGGAGGAAACCCACCAAGCACAGGG
>JAQMYG010000037.1:8174812-8185080 GCA_030014215.1 Clariallabes teugelsi
AAAAAGTAGAAGTACACAAAAAATCTACTCAATTACAGTAATGCGAGTAAATGTAATTAATTACTTTCCACCTCTGCACATCAGTATCACTCACTCACTCATCGCCTATACCGCTTAATCTTGTATACAGGGTCGTGGGGGCCTGGAGCCTATCCCAGGAAACTTGGGGCACGAGTCAATTCATTGCAGGGCACAAACTCACACATTCATTCATACTCTGCGGGCAATTTGGGAACGGCAATTAGCTGTTAATATTAAATACTTAATGTAATTAATGTAATTAAATATAATTCCTTGAGATTTTTTTAAAGTAGTTATCAGTTTTCCTGGAAAAAAGGGTGGAAAGGGATTATTTGTAAGCCATAGGAGCACTAAGAACTGGGCATTTTCTTCTTCTGGATGGGTGTGCTTGAGTGTGTGAGAGGTGGAGTGACACGGCGTGGCCCAATTGTCTGAAAATGCTGAAAAATGTAACCCAACACCAGAATGCAAAATGAATGTGAGATCTTGTTTATGGCAGGTCCCAAACAACCCCTGATAGCTTCCAAATTCTTTGACCAATTTTAGCCATTGAAAGTTTAAAAAAGGCAGAAGAACCACCTCTATGGACTTATAATATGTGTTGGGGAGGGGGGATGGGTGCAAAATACAAAAATCTATTCCCTATTGCAAATATTACTCAAGTGAACATAGAAGTTCTCCATTACTTGTGTACATGAGTAAAAGTACATAAGCATTTGCATTCAAATTTGCCTAAGTATCAAAATTACAGGGCTTGATTTGATTCATAGTAAAAGAAAATAAAATCCCTCTCTCTCTCTCTCTCTCTCTCTCCTCTTTCCTCTGTCTTTCCTGATTTGTTTTCTATCTACATTGCAAAACAATGCTGAAGGCAACCAAAATATGCAATAATCTCATTTGAACGGTTGATATTCAAATGTACAGGCGTTGATGTTGAGCACTTTGCAAATCCTTCATAACAGCTCTAATCTGAGGTGCTGTTAATTGCTGATTTTTGAGACTATAGTAATTCTCTGCATCAGAGGTAAGTTTTGGTCTTGATCCCTGGACCATTGCACATGAGAGCCAGTTTCATTATGGTGACTTCATTTCATATAACATTATTATCTGTTTTTCAAATGCACTTAAAATGCACTTATAAAATAACTGACTGTTGTTACTTAATTACCTACAGTAATGCCATATATGTTATTTCATAATTTTGAAAGAAAAAAAAAACTTGTATTGTTGAACATTTTTTATAAAAAATGTTGAGATTTATTATAAAATAAATCTCAACTTGTGTCCAAACTTTTGATACTGTACCTGTACTCAGTTACCTCTAACCTCTCGGCACACATCAGTGAAGTAGAGACAAATGTAGTTTTTGGTTTTTTTTTTATTTTATTAAAATTGTTAAATTTATTTATTTATTTATTTATTTTATTAAAATTGTTGAAATTTTGGCCATTTTGAAGGGGGTAATTAGTCTCGATTTACATGATTATTATCACAGTCATACAGTTTTCTGTATCACAGTCATACAGTTTTCTGGACCAAAATTAGCTAGCTAAGGGTCAGAGGACAAAGTGATTTTGTACAGGTACCATACAGATTCACAATAACACAATAAATGGTATGTTTTATACCAAGATTAAGATCAAACAGGAATTTTGGGAAACCATCAATCAGATTCCTTAGAAAATTAATAGTGGCTCAATCCCTCCACTGATAGGACACACATTAATCACTAAAAATATAATGCTTCCAAAAATACAATTACCTGAAACGCCCTAATAATTATCTGCTAATAAAATAAGAAATGTATGCTAGAAACTAAAATATGTCTAGAAATAGGTTTAATAATCTTATATTTGGTTATAACTTTATTATCAGAAACAGTAGATTAATTGTCCTATGTTCAAGATATTTTCAGAAGACAATTTACCAACAATAAAGTATCAGTCAAAGAGAAAACACAATGAACATGGCAACACAAGGAGCACAATAACCAAGCGTTACACTAGAAAAAGCAATTTCATAGTGAACTCAGCCCAATTATAGCGCTCTAAAGTTTACCCCATAGTAGGAAAGTCCTTGCCAAGACCTCACAAAGTCTGATTGAAAGTTTGGTGGGATTTGTAGGGTGTTGAGCAACAGCTGATTAGGATTCAGGTGCGACTGAGGTGAAGTGTGTGCAGCCGAGCGGTGCGGGACAGAGACAGGTGGAGCAGCTGCGGGGGTCATGACAGCGGACTATTAATATAATATAAATAAGGCATATTAAGCACTTCGCACATAATTGTTGTTGTAATTTGACCCTTCGCTCAACTTTATCCTGCTTAGTTCCTGTCACTACATACGGCAATCTTAAGATCCCAGGAACTTCACCATGAGTAGAAGATAAACACTTTGTGCAAACTGATTTTTTATGCACTTTAAGGCTAGGTGCATCACAACCTCAAACAATGATGGTTAGTAAACTATAATAATGTAAATGTTTTTATTACCTTTTAGCACTGGGAAAAAGCCCCACTGGCAAATAGGAAACTATGGTATGTAACTACTGTAAGTGAGTGATTGAAGAACATTTAGTGTGAATGCTCCACTGGTTCCTTTTAAATATTTACTTTTCATCAGCTAGCCGAAGAATAATTAGCAAATTTACTGTCCTCCATTTTAAACTAATTATGGATTTCATGTCAATCTTTGTTTTAGCTGCATTGTGTTGCTAGATTTTAACTCCGTATTGGATCCTGGAACTCTGAGTCCAACTTCTACTCTTAATTCTTTGTATATTCTTTATTGGATTTCTCATTAATATGGTGTTAGATGGAGCTTGAAAAATGGCACCGGGAAAACACTCTTCTGTTTTAAGATCTAACAGGAAAACATGACCAGTTCTTGTTCTATTAAATATTTCATTTTATTTTCTTTGTTTCAGTAAGCATTTAAATATATTTCTGGGTAAAAGTTTTCTTTAAGGATTTTAAACTAGAAACAAATGTGAACATTTATGAAAGTCTCCAATTTTTGTTGAGCTGCTTACAGAATACTGGAACTGACTCATACTACAGTATGTGTGTTTTCTGTAGATTTGTAAATTGGTCCTTTTGGAAATGTGTGTTTAATTGTAATGAGCATAATCTGGTCAAGAACTTGGTACAGAAGTGACACCAGGAGTGCAGGAGAAAGAAAAAAAACCTTCAAGGTTAGAAAGTCAGGGTTTTTTTTTGAAGCTCAATTTTATTCCTTTTCATAATTTCATTATAGTGTGACTTGACAGTCGATATGTTTGGTCATTAAATATAAATTAATTATTATAAAGCTGTCTGGGCTGCTTTGTGGTCTCACACCTCCAGGATTGAGCGTTCGGTTGCTGCCTCGGGTCTCTGTGTGTGTGGAGTTTGCATGTTCTCCCCATGCTTGGTGGATTTCCTCCGGGTACTCCGGTTTCCTCCCACAGTGCAGATTAGGCTAACTGGCTTTTCAAATTGCTAAGTCCCCTGGGATTGGCTCCAGGCCCTCTGTGGCCCTTTACAGAATAAGCCGTATAGAAAGTGACTGACAGAGAGAGTAACGTTGTCTGTGTAGCTATTAATGCTCATTAGTAGTGTGTTAAGCACAGTCCTCTTACTCTAGTGTTTAGCGTGTTGGGAATGAAACTCTCCTCGATGCAGTGGATAGTAGGTTAGCCCTGAGGAAAGTGCTAGATTAAACACGAGGATACAATGAGGAGTGTTTCAGGTAATAAAATTTCCACTGAACTTTTGAGGACTCTCAGGACACAGTATGCAGATTGGCTTTCTTCTCTATACACCCCTTTCTCATTAAAATGCTATTTCACTCTTGTCTTTAGCCCAAAGGCTGATAATTAGGCCTAATTTCAATCTTTATTCATTTATGTAAGTAGCCAAATAATGCAAATTTGTCCTGGAGTCGGCAAGAAAGTTTCTGCTATTCATCGACTGATCAAAAAGACGTAATAAGTCAAACCCGGTCTCCTTTTTGTCTCACTGCAGCGGCAGGTCTAGCTGATCGGGTTCTCTGGTGAGAAAAGCTTTATCTGCGCAATGCACTCAAGGCCCTGCCGCGAAAACACACTCTCTTCCATGCCGCTTTCTTTTTCTTACTCACACAGGCCAAATTGCATGGTTATTATTCAAGGGTCTAATTTCTTCTCAACCCTACTTTACCCTCGCACTTGAAAATCATCAGACTTGAAGGAAGTAATCTCATGCTCTGTGAGTGCATGTAAGCTGTGTTCTCTCTCAACCCAAGTGATTGAGTGAGAAAGTGTGGATACACGCATGAATAGACCTGATCGCGAAAATTTGGTTTCACAAAGTATCAAAGATTTTAAGTTAAGCAGCAGAACACATGCATCGCTGCACAGATTGTGATCTCCCAGACGACACTCTCATCTCACCGATTCACAAATTCACAAATTAATTCTGTCAAAATAAGCCATTAGGAGAAGTGTCATGTTGAATCAAATGAGGGTTTTAATGCCTGCTTCTTTTTTTTTTTTTTTTTTACTTTTGTTTAAACTTGTACTATACTGTACATACTTATGTATAGATAAGGATAAATACACACTGAGACATGTGTGCAAAGCTATGGTATTTAGTACACTTTTCCCCCTCTATATCTTAAAGCTTAAAATCACTTTTATCCATAATGGCTGAAAAGAATGCTCCAAACCAATCAATACATGTTTAAGTGAGCGGTCACGGATTAGAGAGCATGCTTAAGGACCCAGCAATGACTCTTTTGTTTATTCATTTATTGAGCAATCTGTTCAGTTCGGCAAAAAATTAACAGCATAATCGAACACCCTACACATCTGCAAAGGCAAAAAGTCACATGAATTCCCATCTGCGCATTCTCATTCAAGTCACATGACTACTTTTCAAGTATATATGATATGATCTAGGAACTCCTACGAAAGTGACTCTTCTGGGCCTTAACAAATACAGCCCGCTGACTGCTTGCGGCCTTCGAGTATATTTTTGTTAAAATTACATCCACTGTTTGAAATTAACTCAAAAGAGAACTAACTATATCACAGAGATCAACTAATCAACAAAAAAATTGTTAGAATGATATGCAGACTCATAATTGTCATATATACCGCTTGCCTGGAGCAAATGCCAAGAGACTTAGGGGACGCGGTGGGGTACACTCTGGATGGGATGCCAGTTTTTGGGAATGCCACTTAGCCTAATCTGCATGTCTTTGGACTGTGAGAGGAAACAGGAGTACCTGGAGGAAACCCACCAAGCATGAGGAGAACATGCGGGTCAGGGGTAGCTCAGTGGTTAAGGCATTGGACTACGGTTCGGAAGGTCCCAGGTTCTAATCCCACAACCACCAAGCTGTCCCTGTTGGGCCCTTGAGCAAGGCCCTTAACCTTCAATTGCTCAGATGTATAAAGAGGTAAAAATGTAAGTCGCTCTGGATAAAAGCGTCTGCCAAATGCCTAAATGTAAATGTAAACATGAATCAAACCCGGATCCTGGAGGTGCAAGGCGACAGGACTAACCACTAAGCCATCTTTGCACCTTGATGTACAGACTATACAAAGCCACTTCTGGCACCTTAGTGTAAAATATGCTGACAAATGAGCAGCGCTCAGTTTGTACAATTGGCAGGTTGCTGTTTTATGTCCTGGCACCTTAAAAGAAAAGGAAAAGCCAAATAATACAGACATGAACAATGATGTAGTCGCTGTTCAATTACTGTCACTTTGTCTAATTGTAGTTGTGGTTGTGTCTAGAGGTCCCATGTAGTTTTGTTTCAGTTATTTCCTTGATTTTGTGCACATGTTTCTTGTTTTCCGCTGATTACTTTGCATAATGAAATTCTCATCATTCTCATTTTCATGTATTAGGGTGACATCTTGTGTATTTCTTCTGCAAACCCAAACCGAGATGCTGGTATCGACCTGAATTTGATTACCTGTCACTCTGACTGTGACTATGACGCCTAAGAAATGCTTGTAACCATGGCATGTCAATCAGGTACAGTATGACAGATTATTGTTGAAATTGCTGTGCCAACACTGATCACCCCTGGCCTCTACTTAGTCTTACTCCATTGATGAACGTAAACTAACAACGAAACAGACGTAAACGCCTGAGAATCTGGATGGCAAGAAAATACTTCACTCACCTACTGTATGTACACATGCTTGCATGTGTATGAGTGCGTGGACTGTGATCTAATTAATTGAACCACTTTTATTTTATGCATGCTGTCCAGCAGCCATATGTTTACAACTTCAGTACTGATTGCTCTTTGTTGCATGTTATCTTCCCTTCATCTCTCTTCTCACTCTGTGGGGTTTTGGCTCGCGTCCAGACCCTGCGTCTCAGTGCCATGCTGACGTGAGAACAGGTGCATATGTTTTTCTCCTAATTATGTGTCCTGAAGGACCACTCCAGAACTGCTGACTCACTCTCTAATACTTCATGCCATATCAAAAATCAGGTAAATAAAGTATAAGCCCAAACATGAGCTTTTAATGTGTGAGGAAAATGAGAAATATTAAAAAATATTATATTTTTTTTCTTTTGACAATGATACTAAACCCTGACCCAAGAGCTTCTGTTCCTGTAACCAGAACTTTTGTAGGAATATAAATCTCTCCATTGGGACAAAAATAACTGCAAAGTATTTGTTAATATTTTGTTATTGTTTCTGGTTTTCAGCAGGTAACAATGTTAAGGAATTTTGAGAATCACCACTCTTGGACCCCTCTTGGACCTGCATGGATAGACCAATGGAAAAGATCACGGATAACCAAAAAGTGGGCCTTAAGGTTCCTGAATAAAGTTGTGAATCATAGATAGACTGTTGGTTCGATTTGACATGTATGAATGTTGAGGTCCTACAACATTTGTAAAAATGGGAATGAATACAATGGTCAGCATTGGCCTTCATGGGCTCTACTTGGACTGTAGAGGTTCTTAGATGGATGGATGGATGGATGGAAACATTAAAATGCTGTATAATTTGTGTTGTGCATTTTTTACTTTTTTTTTTTGGTATCAAACATAGCAATACTCTTTATATTCTCACAACCTTCAACCCCACTCTCCAGTCCAGTAGGTGGCACTAATGCACCAACTGTTCATAAATTCAAAAGAAGAAGTGATACATTTTCAGCACAGGCTGTGGTACAGGGCAATTCACTCAAAAGAGGCCTTGAATATTCGGCAATAACTCTCCCTATGATGAAGCAATCTGAACCAAAAAAAAAATACGCTACTGTATTTGTAATCGATTGCATTACATGTGATGCTGGAAGTGATTCTGCCAGACTTGGCTCTCCGTGTTCCTGGATGTATCAGTAAAAGATTAAACAACGCAGTGACTGTCTGACTCAGGGGAATCTTAGCATGTTCGAAGCTCCATTGTACATTCAATGTTTCCTTCAAATAGCTTCATCCTAGTGGGAGCTATTCGAGAATATTAGGGGTCTCTTTGATGTGAATCACCCTGTATATTTTTAAACCATTTGTTGAATTTTAAACCCTAAAACATTTGTAATTTTAATGAAATAATTGCAAAATATTAAATTCAATCTGATCATTATGATCTACAGTGGAACCTTGGATTACGAGCATAATTCGGTCCAGAAGCGGGCTCGTATTCCAAAACACTCGTAAACCAAATTTAATTTTCCCATACGAAATAATGGAAAGTCTAATTATTTGTTTCACAGCCCAAAAAATAAATACATAAAAATAATTGTTTAATCTGTGTAGGGCCGAGAGTGTGCGTCTGTATGTGTGTGAGAAGCCGAGAGGAGGAGGGGGTGGGAGGGGGTCTGTAAAGGCGAGAGAGAGAGAGAGAGTGTGTGTGTGTGTTCGTGTGTGTGAAGGAGCACGGTGTCAAATTACGCGCGCTTACACATATAACGACTAACTACAGAGGGAGAGAAAAAATGGATCTTTAACCTCTCTAATGAGACTTGCTTTTGCTTTACACGCGCTCACACACGTGAGTTATAAGAAACAGTACATGCGCGCTGTACACACATGCTTACAAACACAAAATAAAATATGTTTTACGCGCAGACATGTGGTCACAGTGTTGTAGTAAACAGTACACGCGTGCACGGATGTTGATTATACCAGTGAGAGACGAGCACTAAGACCCAGCGGGGGAGACGATTACCCACAATTCTACAGCGCAAGAGAGAGAAAAACCATTGGCTCATTGTGATCACGTGACGCTCGCCGTCAAAACAAGAAGCGCATGCGTGATACATGATACTCGGTGCTCGTAAACCAAGACTTGTTCGTTTTTCAAGTCAAAATGTATTAAAAATCTTTGCTCATTTTGCGGAATACTCGCAAACCGCGTTACTCGCAATCCAAGGTTCCACTCTATACACATTTTTCTCGCTCATACTTTTAATTTTGTGAAGTTCCTCTGTGACAAAGACCATTGTTACAAACGCTATATAAATAAAATTTAATTGAATTCAATTGAAAAAATATGAGTCGGAATAAATAACATTAATTGAATCGACCAAAGCAAAATTGATTAAAGTGGATAATCAATTAAATCGCATGGCTCTATTCCTCATCATGTCTAACATGTCAAAATGTGTACATGTGGGAGTAACATCCAAGGAGGACAAACCAGTATGGCACTATTGAAAAAACATTATTTCACACATTTGACCTTGACCCTGTTTTGATCTAATCTGCTGGTTACAATGATTGTTTTCTATTTATTTTGAAAAAAAAAAAAGTTTTGCAGCCATCCTTTGTAGTCACATTCTACTCTCCTGTAAACTGCCACTTAATCCCTTTTCATTGCGGAATTCATATAAATTCTTAATCAGGAAGGGTTACACACACACACACACACACACACACACACACACACACACACAGTATGGGTGAGCTGTTTTCTATTATAGGATTTATAGGATTAAACACCCAGGAGGCCAAACTCACTTTAACAAGAACAACGCATAAAGTAACATTCAATTAGCTTTTACTAATTTGTGAAAGCACCCACACACACACACACACACACACACATACAAACGGCCACATGCAGAGCCACTCAAACTAAATGCAGCCAACTGAAAATGCTGAAACTATAGATTTTCTAATTAAGAGACGATGGAGCATGAATGGAATCATCACCCTTCTAGTCTAATGATTCTGTATAGCAGTGTTGTACAAAAAAAAACTCAACATGTATTAGAAACTAAAAAATGTTATTCCATAGAGATAAATCCATCTGCATTGATAGTAAAAAAAAGTGAGTCTGACATTTTAAATAGTGCAGTGGCATTTTCAAACCCATTTACAAACCCAACATCATCAGGCGTTTTAGGACTTTTAACTTTTAACTGCTTTTAACTTTATTTTGTACACATTTTTGAAAAATTATTACCTTACATGGGTGACGAACAATAACCCTTATGGCACTAAATGAATTACTTGAAAATTTTAAATTTTGAAATGGCAAGACTTTCTCCAAGACTTTTTTACTTTTGGTATATTTTTTCATTTTTTTTTGTTGTTGTCATTTTTATGTTGTAAATCAAGTTCAGTGAAGTCATCATATATTGTTTCTCACTTGGTAATAAGGTCTTAGGTATATCATTTTCTAAAAAGTGTAAAAAAAAAAATTTTTTTAAAAATGACGATGAAAAGTTTTAAAAAATAAAATAAATTAAAATAAACAATAATAATCTCAAAAAATGTCTATAAAAGTTTAGGCAGTTAAGTTATGAGATATTTTTGTTTACATCTTTACATTACTTCTTATTTAAAGAAAATAAAAAAGTCCATGTTTAAAACTATAACAATTTCAGGCATTTTCAGGCTCTGTGCAGTAAAGTACACAGGTTTACACTGATTTTTATAAAACAAAATAAATCTGTGTAAAAATGTGTTGTTAAAAAAAATATAAGATTCTCTGGAGGGACAAGGAGTTGACTGATAAGAACACTGTATTTTAGAGACTTACACAACACCCACAGTGTCAAGGGATTTTATATAAATACCAAAGCAAATCAGTCTCAAAACGCAGAAGAGGCTTGGACAACAAACTCATGAACGAAGGCAGAACTAAGTGAAAGCCAGAATTGTAGCTGATACTTTGGGACTGCCCACTGAAAACAGGACTTAAACAATACATGGTTGAAAGACCTTTTAACAGTCAGTCAGTCAGTCATCTTCTATACCGCTTTATCCTGTATTCAGGGTCGCGGGGGCCTGGAGCCTATCCCAGGA
>JAQMYG010000037.1:8185180-8216400 GCA_030014215.1 Clariallabes teugelsi
GAGAACATGCAAACTCCATGCACACAGAGACGGAAATCGAGCCTGGCCAGGAATCGAACCCAGACCCTGGAGGTGCAAGGCGACAGTGCTAACCACTATACCACCGTGCTGCCCACCTTTTAACATGTTTGCTTAAATAATAACTGGTGGTCTGTGAATTTATAAGTGGCCACTTTCAACAGCCAGTCTCCACCCTTTGAGGGTGATGGAAAAATCAAGGAGAAAATGTCAGAGGAAAATAGGGTTAAGAGAGGAACAACCATGTTTAAACTGTCTCTAACACTATTAGCAACTCTCTAAGTGGTTTGGACTGTACATGGGGTATTTAAAAAATCTCACTGCTGTTTTATTGCTAATCCAGGAATAAGTTGGCTGGTGTGGGCATAGGGATAATGTCATGTAGCAGATGCAGGGTCTTCAAGAAACGAAGAGATGGTAGGGATGGAATTTGGCGTTGTCCACAGACTGCAGTCTTTGGTGGTGAGGTTTCCACAGTGAATAGCTAAAGAAAACAGTGATGTGAGGCCATGTTCCGTGTCTTGGAAGAGGAATTCATCTTCGTCACTATATGTGAGCACAGAGAAAGGTCAGCATTGCTAGACTAATGGAAGAAACTACTTGCCTGTGTGTTGTTGCTGCGTCCTTTTTATACTGTCCAATCTTCTGCAGAAGGGTGAGTAACAGCAAGGCTTCAGCCATGTTGATGTATGCCATCCCGATAGATGGCCATGTGCTGCTGCCATCTCACTTCACAACAGTTGGCAGAAATAGAGCTGTCCGTTCAGCCCAGTGCCAGCAGTCGAGCAGGGGAGTGTGCCATTTTTCCTGTGCAAGGGGCACACTCTCACCATCAAGCATTGGCTATTTGTGTCAAAAGCCATGGCATATATGATCCATTTAAATTACAATTAATTCAAAAAAAGTGTAGAAAAGTCAAATTTCATTTTCAATATTGAAAGTGACCTATTAAAGGCATTCAATCAGCCATTATCCTTGCCTCCAAAGGCTTTAAATTATATTTGAAGATCAAGTAAGTGTAAAGCTTGTATGTGTATGGAGTGGAACCTGATCCAACATGCACAAAAAAAGTTCAATGAAAAAACCTTTTCCAAGGTTGGAGTGGGCTGCACAGAGCCCTCACTTCAACCATAATAAAACCTTAGGGATTCCCCAGGCATCCCCACCTACCATCTGTGTCTCTCATTAATGCTCTTTTGACTGAATAATGAAATTCACATAGCCATGTTCCAAAAATCTATTGGAACGCATTCCCAGGAGAGTGCATGTTATTATAGTAGCTAAATCTAGAAATGATTACTCAAAAAGCACATGCTGGTTTAATATCAGGGTGTTCACAAACCTTTAGCCACTGGCACAATGAATGACAATGTGTTGTTCAATGAGGCTCGAATCCAGTCTTTGTGTATGTGGAGTTTGCATGTTCTCCCCGTGCTCCCACAGTCCAAAGACCTGCAGATTAGGCTAATTGGCGTTCCAAAATTGTGTGTGTGCCCTGCGATGGATTGCCACCCTGTCCCGGGTGTACCCTGCCTCATTCCCTAAGCCTCCTGGGATAGGCTCCAGGCCCCCCGCAACCCTGAATACAGGATAAAGCGGTATAGAAGATGCGTGAGTGAGTGTTGTTCAATGGGTTGTCATCAAGGACATGAACATAAATAAGTGGCACATGTGGCTGTAGCTTTAATTTTCTTGTATACATACTTTTGACAAGGTTTTTGTTGAGGAAGCGCTCCTTGGCTACTTTGTTAATAAGGTCAAAGTGAAGAAACCGTGCCGATTATAGAAAGTTTTACTAGAAGGAAACTGGTGTCTGATTCATTGCATTAGCACATGGCTGGTCTTTCACATACTATCCTTTTGAAGATCTCAAAATCAGGAGTTATAGGTTAAGTCTATGATGTCATGGATATCCTTGACACAAAAAACATATTCAAGTTTTCTCCTCTTCAGAGGAGAGGTGAGCATGACCAATCTGCATGGGTTTCAGTTACAATGTGGCTAGGCATGTGCAGTATGGCAGTGAAACATTTGACCTGAATTTGTCAGCAAAATGAGTTAACTCCAGTAGAAAATATTTGTCCATGTTGTTGTGTTCTTTGAGTTACTGTACAATCATGTTAAAAAAAACACAAATGCAAAAATATTAAGTCAAAATTGCTTACACTTATTGTTTCAACTGTGTAAATTTTGTGTGATTGTGCAAAATGCTACCTTTCCCAGTTTTGTCACTGTGGCATTAGGTTTTCAGTAATTTAAAGACAAACTACTAGATTTATATGGCTGTCCAAAGTTCACAACAGTCTAACTCTGGAAACACATTAGCCGGTGTCCTTTTGTGAAAAAAGCTGTGATAAGTGCAGGCTTGTTCCATTTATTGCTACCTTCTACCATTCTGAACTTTCAGACATCCACACTCTCAGATATTCTCAGATGTCCAGGTGAAGTTGTCTGGAAGCTGAGTCATCTCAACTGGACTTCTGTTCGGTTGAAACGTTTCATTACTCACCCAAGTAGCTTCTTCAGTCTGAGAATAGTTCGTTAAGGACCCCAAATATATATTTCCTGCAAGGCTCATTAATGAACAATAAAGAAGGTGAAAATGAGGAGGAGAGTCATTAGGATGTGATGGTCACACGTTCTATCCTCCCTTTTGACCCCAAAGAGGGTCATTACTGTAGTTTTGCCTCCCTTGTGGACCTGTAAAGTGTTCCATGATTTATATAAGTACACATTTTCCTACTTTGTTGACTTTTGGAGCACAGGCTACCTCCTCAGGAAACTACTACTGTTGACCAGGTTAGTGTTTTGCCAGGAGCAGCGATACTGATTGGGTGATATGGTGGTAATAATTGATGAAATCATGAGTGAAGAAGTACAACGAACATTGTAGAAGGAACCACTGGCTTCATGCAAGAGCTGTGCCATCCTGTATTTCTCAGGCTATGAGAATCTTCACTTTCTTCTGTCAAATAAAGCCTAAATAGATATAAACAATAAATATGAGAGTTATTGTGTGTCATTCACAGAACCATTGTGTCAAGGTCTTGTATTGCTAATATCATTGTAGTTATGAAATGGATATTTATGGTATATAGAAGGGTCATAAACCTGCTAGTGCACTTCTTGCTGCTGACATTTGTAGTGTAATATGTGTGCAGGGTTGACAGCGATTCTAGTGCTGGGCAGTGAGTTGCAGCTGGGTGTATGGAGCTTGCTGAAGATTTGATTTTTTTTTGTGTGTGTGTGTGTGTGGCTGCCTTCAAAAGCAGCTATACAACCCTAGGGCTGTTCAGAGACAAAAACCAAATAAATAAGAAAGGGAAAAAACACCAGAGGGAAGATGTTCGTCAGAAGAGTATAGAGCTGGATATTGGTTTTGGGCAGAGACTATAAAGTCCTTTTTTTTTTTTTTTTTTGCTTTCTATGCAGTACTGCATCCATACAGCATTTATTCCTCCATCTATCCATCCATCCATTCATACCCTCATTCTTCTGTCTATCCCATCCATCCATGTATCTTTAATGGAAAATCATTCATTTAGCCTCCTGCCATCCATCTACCATTTTTATCCATCAACTCATTCATCCATCCATCCATCCATCCATCATTTTTCTATCCATCCATCCATCCATCCATCCATCCATCCATCCATCATTTTTCTATCCATCCATCCATCCATCCATCCATCCATCTTAAATTCCATATAAATGAACGGTGGCACCTCAATACAATATGATGCATTTTCAATACATAAAAAATAAGCATGGCCTGAATTGCAATTTTCATTGACGAAAATTTTTTTCACATAAAAATAACATTATTTGAACAATAAGGACAATGTGGCTTCTTTCTCAAGCTAATACACTAGTATGCTAGTACACCAGCTTATAAAAAACAGCATCCTTACAAGATTCGCGTGTGTTTTTAAAACCCCATACACTAACCTCATTTAAGACAATTTATAAGACAATACAGGTACAATTTGAAATATTAAATGTTTCCTACCCCTCACACAATGATATATGAAACATTGCATCGTTACACCCCTAAACCTACACATAAACACATATGTCCCAAACCACCTGTCTGACAAATTGTGCATTCTTACATCTACTGCATCTGGTCAAATGCATGCCCATCCATTCAACTATACATTAATTATTCATTCATCTACTCATGATTGTACATAATGTACTGTACCTCCCTAGTCATCACTATCTCTATCTATCTATAGCGTATATCATTACAAATCCGCATACAGGACATCTCATATTTGGTCCCCTCAGTATATTTTATAAACCTCCAGGAATGCCACATGTAGTACCTGTCTCCCTATAAGTCTATGCAAACCACAGAGCTCAGGTCAATCTATCTATCCACCCACCCATCCAACCATCCATTTATGCTTTCATGCATCACTCCAAATATCCACCTATAACATATATGGTTTGTGTGCACACACTCTTATAATTGGAGCACAGAGCTGGACATGTTTCCCTTAATCATCACTAGCTGCTACTGACCTACAGACTGAACCACATTACCCAGAGTTCAATTGTACTCTGCCCTGGTCAGAGAGAGCTTCAGGCAAACACTGCCCCTCATTTCCATTACACGACCACAAGGAGAACAAAAGGACCATTTCACTCAACTTAAAATTTATTTAAAAAAAATATGGATTATGTTGTTGAGTGCATACAGTAATGAAACCTAAATAAAATTCATAGTAGCATTTGTGTAAAAAAGATTTTTCACACAACTGCATAAAGTCTGTGAATTAATCTACTTTCCTATAAAACATTTATTCACAACAGTGTGATGCTGCTTTAATGTTGTGGAGGAGATTTTTTTTTTTTTTTACTAAATAAAAGAGAGATGTAGGCATTCGAGCTTGACAAAAAAAGGGAGAATGATTTATTATTCAGCCTCAAATGCAGTCATATAATCATCAATTACAGGGATTATTGTGGGAAAATTTATTAGGAAGCGGTGCCTAATGAATAAGCTCTCTTAAAGAAATATTATGGGTTTTTTTTATTTATCTTATCTGTATATCATACATACTGTAACACTACAAAAAATAATCTCCAATACTTCTTGTATTGAGAACAGATCAGGAAGCACGTTGATATGAAAATCCCCTACAATAGGGGTCATATACATTACAAATACAAAGCCATACACTTACTTGGTCTTATATCTTGGTCTTATGCAGTATCTTATATCTTTGGATACACAGGGGCAGATAGCATTAGAGAGAAAATACTTTATTAATCCCAAGAGGAAATTCTAAGGTTACTGCAGCCAATTTCACAAATTATACAAAACAAGGTATAAATATTACAGGGTGAAGGTTAAATTTAAATTTTAAATTCAAAATAAATTTCCCATACAGGTCACATTTGATCATGTGCTATGCATTTTTTTCCATTTATCAATATTAAGGAAGCTCAATCACGCACACTGGAAAAATTAAAAGTTAAGAAAACTCAAAATTCAACGTACAGTACTTGTGCCCCTGTGTGATTTGTGGCCTCTTGAGGAGTGTGCTGTGGTGTTTGACACCAGGATGTTATCAGTGAATCCTTTTGGTGCTGTAAGGGTAGCTCGGACTTGTTTGTCCGGCACATTACATGGATGCTCGATCATATTGATATCTGGGAAATTTGAAAGCCTGATCAATAACATTGAATGGTTTGCCTGCTAACCCCCATACATGTCAGTCTATGGTGGACTGGTGTTCTGAGACCTTTCTATTGTTGGCTTTTCTTTGGGATTTGACTGGATAGGCTGGCCTTTGGTGGGTGGCCATGGTACAGTATTGAAAATCAATGTTATTCAATTCACCTGGCAATGGGGAACATATGCAAGAGCTCACAGACACCCATGATTGGCTAGTGATTGTACAAGAATGCCCCACCCCTCTACCTAATAATTTAAATATGTTGATACATGAATATTTGCTTCAGTGCACTGTCCAGTCTATTAGACAGAGATAATTTGTTATCCATCATATGAGTGTACAATTGGAGACCACAGAGATGATGGAGATATTTCACCATGCACAAGTTGTTGATGTTAATTCTCCTTTCCCCTTTTATTAATGTTCTCTTCTAACTGCAGGATGCTATCAGCTGAGGCTTTTCTGGTTACAGCTGTGACAAAATGTTGACATCTGTATTTTGCACACATGGGGCAAAATTTCCCAAAAAAGTAAAATAAGTTTTGCTTGCATGATCAGTTTCTTAAAAGGAAACCTTGCTTATCCCAAGGACTGAATTTTCTTTTAATAAAAGAAATGTATTACGGTATCATTACTACAACAATGGATGCAATTTATTTTATTTTAAGACAATATATAAAATCATAGGGTCAGCCATGATACAGCACTCCTGCAGCAGATGTGCTCAAGAGCCAAACAATGGCAACCTAGTGGAGCTGGGACTCGAACCGCGGACCAGTAACTCAATGCCTTACCCCTCTGAAATACCACTGTCCCTATAAAGGAGCTGTGAGCCTTTGTATGTGGAAGAGGGCAGATAGCACTTTTCTCTGAGTGTTTTATGCTTATCTGTGACACCATGAAAAGACTGAGTTGAATGGCTTTTGAGGAAGCACATGTTAGTCATTACCCTCTCAGATTAGTAACTGTCTTATAAAAGGGATGTGCTGATTGGTGGATGGGAATAAGCAGAGAATCAAACTGAAGTGAATGCAGGGAAAATACTGATTACTGAATTTCCTAATATTCTCAGTAATACCCAACATTAAAGGTATTAACGATAAAGCTACAATAAAAAACTAACTATAATAAGTCAGAAAATACGAGGTGTGTTCAAGTCAAACTGGAACTTTTAATTGTGGAGAAAAACAGATAAAAACTTTATTTCTCTATATAATACCCTGCTACTCTAATGCACTTATGCCAGCGTAGAAATTTTTCCAAGAACTGATCAGACTGCCTGCTTCACGCCTGAAACGCTGGCCTCCCAGGAACTCATTTAATTGTCCAAACATGTGAAATGGCTTGGAGTGAGGCCAGAACTGTACTGGGGAATGTGGCAATAACTCCCATCTGAATTTATTTAACATACAAGTGGTGTTCATGAATGATCGGGTGTTCATTTCCTACAGGCAGATGCGTCTCTTGGCGACAAGTTATCCATCGAATTTCAAGACTCACTGATTGTTCACAGGCTCAGAGCCACATCGTTCAGGATCACTATTAACGGACGGTCAACTTTCTTTAAAATGTTTGCACCATTCGAATGTTTAACTGCAGCTAAGAGTCTCATCATCATCATACTGTGCTTGAAGTCTTATGTAAATGTCAATCGGTTTTTACGCCTTCATTTCATCACAAGTCTCGGTTTGACTTGCACACCACTCGTAATAAACGATAAGTGCGTAATGAGGGTTTAGTGGTCCATGGAAGGTTGAAATGTCAAGTGAGCAATGACCCTGTGTTAGAGATGGGGTAGGGATGATGGACGCATCTGACACGCTTTCTACTTTTCAGCTGCAATTATATCTTCCTTCCTTCTAACTGACAAGCTGAGAGGGGCCATCAGTATCCTTCAGTGTTAGCGTCATTCAACACCCAAATGGGCTGAAGTGTGGTATAGAAGGAAAGTATGAAAATGGATGAAAAATACAACAATTAAAAATATGCAACTGCAAAAAATGGATGCATTAAACAGATGGTTGTGCTGATATGCATCAAACCAAAACCTCTAAGAAAAGGTTTGAAACATATAGGTTCAGATTTTAGATATAATATTTTAATATTATAAGTCCTGAGATTATACTCTGTTTTGTGTCTGAATTCCAATGTACAGTATGTCTGAAATATACGGTATGTTACAAAAAAGAAAAAACACTTCTTTGAGATAACTAATATAGAAGTGAAAGTAAATAGAAAGATGAACAGGTTCTTCTTTACCCTAAATGTATACTGTAGGTAATGGGACATGTTTGCTGTCTCAAAAGACTCTATTCAAGAGACCACCGATACCATTTGTTCAAAAAGTACAAAAAACATCACAATAACTTGGAATTAGGTGACGTCATTCAATCGATATTCACTTACACTATCCAGTGGAAGCAGTTTCAATAAATGCTGTTTCCTTGGACGTGTTAAAGCTCAGCTTGGCTGGTTCAGCTTGGTCTAACAGAAGACGAGCAACGTGACACTGGAGGTGATGGAAAGCTGGAGCTGTGCAAAATATAGCACTAAATATTCAACATAAATTTTTAATATAGAGCTATACTATAGCACTAAAGCAACGGTGCTGAATCACTTTCTTTTTGTTAACATAAAGTGAGAAATAATTTCCACTATTTTCAATAATTTTCCACTATCAGCAGGTAGTATAGCATTGTGGGTAGTGTTGGAAACTGTTATGTTTAATAAAAATAGACCATGATGAAAAAAGTTTAACCCTTATATATACCCTTATATATTATGTACTGTAAATTGTTTATTTATGTATATTTCACAAAAAAAATTATATGTATCATTACATTTATCGGTAACAGTCAGAATTTGACTGGAAATGGGAACTAAATTATAAAATTTAATTATAATTAAACAGAAGTGGTAAAAATTACACACCAAAATTAAACCTTATAAAAGTAGTTCTGAAAAAAAAAAAAAAAAAGGCTAGAGCAAGTAAAAATATATTGAATATAGTTAGGTGTGTCTATACAATTTCTTAATATAAGATTACAACCAACCTAATATAAATGATTATTAAGTCTGCTTTTAGATAAATAGATCAAGAAATTTCTGCCTGCATCAATCATTGGCCTGCATCAAGCAAAGTAAACCTTGGGGGGAAAAGGGAAAATGGGAAAAGGTCATGTGGTCTGATGAGGCCAGACTGACCTTAATCCAGAGTGATGGGTGGGTCAGGGTAGTGTCATGAAGTGATGCATCCATCATGTGTAGTGCCCACTGTACTAGATTCTAGAGGCCGTGTTCTGATGTGGGGCTGCTTCAATTGATCAACAACGTTATGTGGCAATAAAATGAAGGCAGCTGATGACCTGAATCTACTGAATGGGCAGGTTATCATATCTAATTCTTCTTCCCTGATGGCACGGACATATTCCAGGACTCAGATTGTGAAAGAATGCTTCGGAGAGCATGGGGAATCATTTTTAAATGATTTTTGAAACACATGAATTGCCCACCACATTGGGCACTAGAATGACTGCTAAAGGTGGTTAAACAAAATATATTAGCATGTGCAACTTTCCCCTATTTTTTGGCCAGACAGTGTATCTGGTTTGTTTTCATCTCATATTAAGAATTTTGACTTTTGACTAGATTTTCAACTACAAAATATGGAAGACCAGATGCGAAATGGTCCTTCACCAGTGCCATATTTCTGCAAACTTTGTAAAGGAAAACAATAAACAAACTATTTTGGAGATATCTACTTTTAAAACCAAGTATTTAAGCAAGTATGGATGATCTGTAATTATGTGTGATCTGTTTGCATCTCGAACCATCCAACTGTGTACACTTAATCTTTGTGATGAAAAATTCATAACAAGCCTTGAAATATTTCAATACAGTTTTATTTAGAAAGCCAAATATGAAATAAACAATCTTTCTAGCACCTGTGTCATGGTTTAGTCATGGTAATTACTGGTTAATTTGGATGCTTGCTGGTGAGTCATGTAATAATGTCCACGTCTGACCGACAGTACTTGAGAAACGTACATGTTATTCCGATTGAACTATTCATCTGACTTATTACATGAGCCGTGAATAAGCAGGATACAATTACCCCACCAGTTCTCCCCTGCAGAATCCATAATTAGCATGGTGGTAAAATAAATCGACCTTTCTGAATAACCTCCTGCTATGATCCGAGCGTGTGGTTTCGGCTGCTTCTGGAACCTAATGTTAACTTCTGTGAATAAGACAGATAATTCATGCAGTGATCAGCACGGCTTAAAGAGGCGTGGGCTATTATAGCTGTTGGGAGGAGTACAGGGAAAGCCCTAAATATACTGCAGTTATTCTGAGGGCTAGAATGCAGTGGTCAATTTCTACACACACGCACTCACGCATACGAAATGGCACACCAGTGGTAGATAGCTGTGTTAGCCCACAGCATGCGCAGTCGAGGTTGGCATCAGGGTCTAAAGTTTGTCTCTTTGAAAGGGCTGAATTGAACACACAAGACTTACATGGCACTAGGAAAGTGAGAGAGACAAATAAAGAAATAGGGACAATGACACATAAGGAAAGGAGTGACAGGAAGACAAGAGAGTGAGGTAGAGTTGGAGCTCATGATCAGGTTGAATGGCCCAGCGGTGCGCACACACACACACACACGGACTGGTTGGTGTTGAATGAGCTAAAAATAGCATCAGGGGAACGTGACCCGCCTCCACAAACCACACCGCTGCCACCACACAGTCACCGTGATGGATGGCATCATCATGCCAACCAAACAGGCATGCCAGAAGAGGGGGCGAGATGCCTTCCACATCACAAAAGCCATAAAAGAGGGGAAAAGGGGAAGGGGTCATAGGGAGTCCATTCCTCGACAGGTCACAGCTCTTTTGGCAGCATAAAGGAACCCTATACGATATTAGGCAGGTGGTTTGAACATTTGTCTCATCTATACAGGTGTATATATATATATATATATATATATATATATATATATATATATATATACACACACAGCCTTGTGAAATTTAGTGCCCTCTCTATTAATTGTATGTTTTTTTGTGCATCATACAAATACCCTGATCATAGCAGGTCTTAGTATTAGGAAAATACAACCTCAGACAAACTTACAGTGCCATTATTTATGTAACAAACGTTACATAAAAGCCAAAAAAAGTATGTGGGCAATACTAGGTCTTCCTTTACTGCATCCACAGGATTTAAGAGAGTAAATTGCAGCCAGGTGCTGCTAATAATCAGCGCTTGATTATTTGATCAACAGCAAGACCAATTGTTGCTGCACATAAATCTGGAAAGGGTTGTAAAACCGTTTCCAAACATTTTTTAAGGTTAACATTCTACACAGAGAAAAATTGTTCACAAGTGAAAAGCATTCAAGGCAGTTGCCGGTCTTACCAGGAGTGAACGTCCCAGCACATCCAGGACAAGGTCAACTTGTGCAATGCTCTGAGAAATCCAAAAACCCCAAGAGGTACATCTCAGACCCTACAGGTGTAACTGAGCAAATTAAATGTTAACTTCCATGACAGCACAATTAGAAGAAGACAGAATTTACAGAAGTACAGTTTCCTCGGAAGGGTTGTGAGGAGAAAGCGTCTTCAATCTAAAAAAAAAAAAAAACATGGAAGGATGACTGGAGATTACAAAACTGCATCTGAACCAAAGCACAAGACATCTGGAACAATGTATTAATTTTAAACGACTTTGGTGATTCTGGTCACCTGTTAATTCCCAACCACCAATCAGCTCTTTCCTTTCATACACACATGGACCAAACAAACTGCCACTCATGCTTTATCACAGGTCAGAGTAACACAATGAGCAAAGCACCCTCCTTTGAGCTTTAATTATGTCTACAATTGACTGGTATCACTATGATTGCCATAGAAGAAATAATATCCCATCCATCTCACTAAGACACCATGGCCAATTTCAATCTTCTGATGGCAAGGCAAGCACTTTTTCATCACGTCACTGATGTCTGTCACGTTAAGGGGGTCTTAAGTGTGGTCATCTGAAATTTAGTATGAAAATAGACCCAAATATGCCTCATACAAATGAAGGCCCAACAAATAATTTGGAATAAACTTAAAAATAAACTCAGACAGCTTGGCACAGCCACAGGCTTCTGATTTATTTTGACTCCAAGTGATTTTGCAGTGGAATGTGCCCGACTGTTGTGTTACGTCAGCAAAGTCTGGAGTCCCGCACACAGCGAAATAGCTTTGGCTTATTGCCTTCCAAGTTGATTTGTTGTATTTTTGTCCCTGCCATGCAGGGTAATATCTAAATTTATCGCATCTGACTAGCATGAATAGAATTTTGCAATATTAATAGCTTTTCTCCCCCCCCACATCTTTAGTGTAGGCTGTATACAGAATGTACATATTTTCATCCATATAGCAGTTACTGTAGGAGTTCCTGTTGACCTCTGTCCTGCCATAGCGAGGTGTGTTCTGTATACTGACCTCTGATTTCACTCTGCAAAGTTATGGCAAGTGGGAAAGCACGACTAATCTGAATATATATTATAAATAAGAAAAGGAGAAAACTTAAAATGGGAAAATATATTAAGTAAATTATTTAAAAGATCGCATATGATTGCAACTTGACTACTAACAAGGCATACAAATCACTACAAAGCAGATAGTCTAGTCGACTTAATCATGGGCCTTTTTTGTTTTGAAGGCTAGCTTTCAGTTTGCATTTTCAGTATCACTCTTTCCCATCATACCACTTGTCAGGAGCCGGAGAATAACTGAACTTAAAAGCAGACTCAAGACACAAAAGACAGTTTATGTTTCTTTTAATGTGTAAAATATTACACATTAAAAGAAGATACTCCAGATTCTTATGGTCCGTCCAGATGAAAAACGGGATGTCGGCCCCCTCAAGCCAGTGTCTCCACTCCTCCAATGCTAGTTTTATAGCCAGAAACTCCCGGTCACCAATCCCATAGTTTCTTTCTGAGACAGAGAGGCGACAGGAGAAGAAGCAGCAAGGATGCACTTTACCATCAGCCGGTGACCTCTGAGAAAGTACGGCCCCTACGCTGGAGTCTGAGGCATCGACCTCCACTATGAATTGGTGGACAGGATCTGGCTGCGTGAGGATGGGCGCTGAGGTGAATCGGTTCTTAAGTTCAGAGAATGCCTCTTCTGCCTGGCTAGACCACTGAAAGGGGTTTTTAGAGGACGTGAGGGAGGTAAGTGGGACAGCCACTGAACTGTAGTTCCGGATGAACCTGAAGGTCCTTTCAGGTTGCTGGCCTGGGTCCATTTTGATCGTTGATGGGGCGATGATGAAACCAAGGAAGGGAGTGAAATTCACACTTTTCTGCCGTCATGTACAGCTGGTTCTCCAGGCGGACGCGAGGTCTGTGCTTCTCTAGGGACCGGGAGTAAATTAAGAAGTCATCTAAATAGACGAACACGAAGATGTTAAGAAAGTCCCTGAGCACATCGTTGACCAATGACTGGAAAACAGCTGGAGCATTGGCTAGACCAAACGGCACTACCAGGTATTCGTAATGACCTGATGGCGTGTTGAATGCTGTCTTCCACTCATCTCCCTCCTTGATTCTGACTTAGTGATAGGCGCTGCGCAGGTCAAGCTTCATGAAAAAATTTACTTCTTGTAGGAGATCAAAGGCCATTGACATAAGGCGGAGTGGGTACCAATTCTTGACTGTGATCTTGTTTAGACGGCGATAATCAGTACATGGCCATAGGCGTCTTGTCCTTCTTAGCTACAAAAAAGAAACCAGCCTGAGCAGGAGACGAAGACGGACTGATGATCCCAGCAGCGAGCGACTCTCGGGTAATGGGCTGACTTGAGACAGAATGTCAGGCATGAGGGACTCCATTTCTGGATCGTATCCTTTATCCAGTCAATGCGGGGATCGTGACGGGTAAGCCAGGGCCGTCCAAGAACCAGAGGCGAGTGAGAGATGCGGGCCCGATTTATCTGAATGGGTTCAGGGTCAGAGCTAGAAGTTAGTGGTAAAAGAGGATAGGTAGGCGGCAGAGGTGGAGCTGAGGACCTGGGTCTGGGCGAGGATGGGGGTTGAGCTGAGGACCTGGGTCTCGGCGAGGATGGGGGCTGCTATCTCCATGAGACAATTTAGGGCAACTCTTGGATGAGCAGGTGATCCTTGATCTCCTCAGAAAGGCCGTGGAGGAAGGCATCATAGAGTGCTTGGGTGTAGCTGGGAATTGTTCCAATTGTGAGGAGATGGAGGAGAGTGTTTGAGTGACTTGTTGGATGCTCTGCTGGTGGGAGCCTAGCAGGGCTTCTTGCTGTGAAAGCGCCTGTCTGAGTTGTTCCAAATCTGCTGGGTTCGTCATGGCCGATGTATACTATCAGGAGCCAGAGAATAACTGAACCCAAAAGCAGACTCAAGACACAAAAGGCAGTTTATGTTTCTTTTAATGTGTAAAATAAAACACCTGGTAATCCTGGCAGAGCTGGCAGGGTATTGCTGTGGTGGCTTGGTCGATGACGTAGACGGAATCCCGAAAAACCCAGAAGTAGAGTCTGACGGAGAATCTCCCTTTGAATATACAGAGCACGCACAGTTGCAGCACCTGATTCTTGGTTAATTATTCTGGCATGAGGTAAAGAGATCCGAGTTGTCAGTGAAAGCATTCTTGTCTGTTGTCCGTGAATGCGGAAGTGTCGCAAGCATACACACACACACACACAGACGTGAATCATAATCAAACAGCGAGAGTGATCAAACCCGGAAGCGTGGTTCAAGATCAAAGGTCGGTAAACATGTGAAGTCATACACAAAGGCAAAATCTGAAAGTGAGTGATAATCCAAAGGATGAGACACAAAGACGAAATCCAGAAAAGGGGTAGGGTCAAAATACAGATAACTAGGGAAAAAATACCAAGACAGGACGGGAGACACGCAAGTAAGATGGAGTGAAGTTTCCGGCTTCCTTTTAAAGATGGAGGAGAGTAGCTTGATTAGTGACAGGTGTGCTCAGGTAATTGGCTGGGAGAGCGGGAAACGGCATGGATGGGAGTTACGACCTGGAAGTACTAGGGTGATCAGGCTGGCTCGTGACACCACTGGGACAGGACACCTCTTATGATGTGTTATTTGGCTTTCATTGATTTATTTTGTACTTCAGGCTCATGATAGCTTGTTTTACTGACTTTGTGGCTGTGGTCTCTTCAGACCAAAGAAGTGTTGTATGAATGTAAATGCTGCATCTTGAATCAATTCTAGACCTTTCACCAGTTCTCTTGTGTATCATGTAAAGAGGTAATGATGCGAAGTGGTCGAGGAAAAAACCTGAGCTACATTTTAGTAATCATATAAAAAAAGGTCACACAGGTCCACACAGTTTACACAATATGGACATTTAAATTATAGATGTTATTCTGTACTTTAAAAGCATGGCTATTGTATTATTTCAAAGTATAAAGGCAGAAAAAAACAGATGATACATCCATGATCAGTGTCTTATAGTCGGAACTAAAGGAGGCTTCACTGTCATTCACATATACGTCTCACAAAATCTGTTCACTTAGAAAATCAAATAAATAAGCTAGTCACCTTAAGAGTATGTTAAAAACTGGAGACATTTTGGACAGCATCTCCTAGGCAGATTAAATAAAGATTAAGATACGCCAGAGGGTTGGAAAAAAAAAAAAAAGGAAAGCGTGGAGAAAAAAATGTAAGTAATTGTGACATGGCCATGTTGAGCTGCCAAGACATTGTCTGAATTGTTGTGATGACTGACTGCTGATGGCAGGGGAATGAGTTCTGACTTGTGCAGAAGCATTTTAACTCCTCAGAGCTACCTAAAGCCTAAATGACCAGAACTTGAGTTAAAAAAAAAAAAAACATGCTGCTAAAGCAACTATAGAGTTTTGCTTCAAAGGTGAACAAGTCTTTCGCCCTGACCTGAACCCCACTGAGCATGCATTTTACTTACTATGGCCAGACCTAGAGGCAAAAAGCCTCAATATAAAAAATAACAATATAAAACAATAAAAAAAAAAAAAAAGGAAAAAAACTGCAAATGGCTGCATTATGGCTCTGGCAGAGCATCACCTGGGAGGAGACCCAGCCTCAGGTGATTTCTATGCACATCTCTACAGGGAGTCCTTTTCTGCGGAAGGTTTGCAAACAAACAATAAACATGATCATTTTATTTCATATAACTGTAATTGGTCCTATAATACTGTTAATAGTCACACATTATAGTTTAATAAAAGTGACTTTTTCTACCTAATCTGAAATGTTCTTCTCCTCCACTTCATTTTCAGCAGAGGGGTGTTGTGTATGAACAGCTGCGTTCAGGCCTTCTTTTAACTCTTTCATAGAGACTCATGGCATCGTCCTTACCTTTTTCATTAGTCTGAGGCTATTTTGTTAAGTCCAGTAAGTTGGAACATGGAGCCTCCATGAATATTGTTTGTGTGTGTCGTACATCCCACATATGCTTGATCTGACTGAGATCTATACTGTACCATCTATATACAGTACTAGATACTATTGCCATGAAGGGGTGTACAGTACTTAGTCTCCAACAATGTTTAGACCCAAGGTTTCTCACTAGAACCTTCCCCAGAGTATTGCTCTATGTCTGCTGATTTTTTCCATAGTGCATCCTGGTTCTGTCTCTTCCACAGGTAAGAAATGCATACACACGGCTGTCCACATGGTCATCAGATCAGACCACTTTCTTCCACTGCTTCATTGTCCAACTCCTGCTTCTGGCAGTAGACAAGGGTCAACATGGGTACTCTGATTGGTCTATGGCTATGCAGCCCTCTACACAGCAAGTCGCAATGCACTGTGTTCTGACACATTTCTATCATCGCCAGCATTTATTTTTTTCAGCTATTTGTGCTACATGGCTCTTTTTGGGATCGGACCAGACAGGCTAGTCTTTGCTCCCCGCAAATATCATTGAGCTTTGCATGCATATGACCCTGTTGCCAGTTTCCTGGCTGTCCTTCCTTGGTCCCATTTTAATAGGTACAATCCACCGAATGCTGGGAACATCCCACAAGAGCTCCTGTTTTGGAGATGCTCTGACACAGTCGTCTTTTGACACAACCATTTTGTCCTTGTCAAAGTTGCTCAGATTGTTACACTTGTCAGTTTTTTCTGCTCCTAACACAAATGTCCCTCACTGTTCACTTGCTGCCTGATATATACCACCACTTGACAGGTACTGTTGTAACGAGATAATCACTTTACAGTACATGTCAGTGGTTTTATTGTTATAGCTGATCAGTGTATACATATGTATATTAAAAAAGAAAAAGTGTCTGGATATTTATTTTTCTTTACTGCAGGCAAATCCAACTAATATATTTTTCTATATGAGATATTTTGAAAGAAATATAAGATGATTGAATCTATTTATGGATATTCCCAGAAGTGTCTTCTTCTATTGGCAGAGAAATTCACTTATTTTAAGTGTTTATTTAAAGAAAGAAATGAAGAGTATTTTAAGCATGCCAAGAGTTAATGTGTCTAGAAATAGGCTTCATGGTTTTGTATTTGTTACATAATACTCAATAATGAGGAATATTAGATTGCTTTTCCTTTATTCAAAACATTGTCACTTGGAAAGATAATATTCCTTGAAGTGTAGAGATAATTTGTAGTGTATAATAATTTATACTATAAAATGTTTTTATCCCTTTGAAATAAACAATACAAATGATTTAAAAAAAAAAAAAAAAGAAAGAAAACAGTTCAAAACTAGAAGATGGAAACTAAAAGGAAGCCTCAAGAACAAATCTAATTACATTATCACTTTCATCCATCCATCCATCTAAGGAAGATCTGTAGTCCAAGGGACCATGGAGGCCAATAGTGACCATTGTATTTATTCCCATCTTTTACGACAGTGGTAGGACTTCTGAACTTTCACACTATGGGCAATTTGGGAACACCAATTAGCTAATTGACTAATCTGCATGAATTTGGACTATGGGAGGTAACCCACCAAACATGGGGACAGCATGCAAACTCCATGCACACAGACCCAACATGGAAATCTAACCCAGAACCTGGAGGTGCAAGGCGACAGGGCGAACCACTACGCCACCACATCATCAATTAAAATGATATATCAGAGACAGAAAAGATAAGATGAACGTTGTGCAAAATTAAAGGAGAAAGTATGGCAAAAAAAAAAAAAGTCATTTGTGAATATTACTATCTTGATCTCAGCACAAAAATCTCAGTATCTCAGTACCCTGTTGGATTTCTGCTCTGTGCTGTGTCCCGCAGAGTTCAATGTTCAGGGCTACTGCTTTGTTCATGGTGTAAAATTTAAGATCTACATTTTTTCCCCTATATATAGTTTCCTATTTTTGTTGTTTTGCATTAACTGTTGTTCACTGTTTATCAGCAGCTATTACAATAGAGAATTAAAAGCAGTGGCTCGAAACACAGACACAACAGGGCATGCTGTATGGGCTAATGCTAAATTTCTCATGGGCTAAAAGAAATTGGGTTAATGGGTTTCTTAGGGTTACTTGGAAAGCATATAGCTAAATGTAATGTGAAAGAGTCTCTACTGGAAAAGTTCCTGCTAAAGTAAAAGCTATAAGGTACTCTGAAAATACATGGGCGCATGAGAAACAGATGCTATATTAAAAGAACTGTCATAAATTTAGAAAAAAATAAGTTTTAAAAGGCTTACAAAACTGTATGCTTGGCTGTCTAAAGTCTAAAAAAGTCAGGTTTGTGTTTGGGAAGGCTGACAGGTATACCCAAAATATCACAAATACCATATAATAAATACAATACATACAATACCGTAGAAATGTCTGAGTCACCCCCATTTCTTTATATTAAATCAAATTAAATGATGTACATTAAACATGTTGGAACACATGTTTTACTGTAATAAGCTGCAAAGTGCCTAAATACTGGATACAGTGTGAAAATTGGTTGTTTATGTAACAACCTCAGCAGCAACCTCATTTCCCTTCTCATCTGTTTCAGCCACTTAGCATTCAGCATCATCAGTATACTAATCACCGGCCTGATCATCTGTCATCATCTGCACCCTCACTGGTTCACTGGTTTCTCACTGGTTCATGCCTTAGCGTAAGATATTTTTATGCTCGAATAATTCATAAGTCACTGTGTGGCTTCACAAACAACACATTCCTCTGAAACTGCTTAGCTACAGGGACTAGACTGAAAATCAGGACCAACAAAACGTCCTTCAGGATACCTGGAGAGCTATTCCTTAAGACTACATTAAAAGTATAATAAAGTCTGACTCTTTTGAAGCAAAATATGAATAAATGAGTGTGGATCAAAACTTTCGAACAGTACTGTTTCTATATATGAATACATTACTAAGACCAATCAAAAAAGTCTTCTTAATGTGCATGAATACGGAATTAGATATTAATGAGAGGCTTGCCAGAAAGGTCCACAGTGCATTGTAACTGAGATCCCATGTAATCTTAAAAAATAAAAAATAAATAAAAAAAGGACTGAAGGTGTTTAGTTTGATTCAGATTCCAGTGAAAGCCCATATGGAGTTTGGGCACAAACAAAGACCATGGTGCACAATGTTCTATATGCTGACAGTGCTGGAATTTCTATCTCTGAGTTTTTTTTTTTCATTGTTAATTATAGCATTTGCCACCTTTGGCTTAGGAAGTAAAAAAAAAAAAAAAAAAAAAAAAAAGACACAACACACAGATGCCTCCATTTTTGTGATCATCAAGCTACAGCAGGCAGCTAATTGTGGCGCCTGATGGATATTTACCTCCTCAAAAACTCTTCATTAACATAAATGTCACAGCAATACATTTTTTAATTGGCATTTTACTGGGGCAAAAGGTTTGTTCAGAATACATTTTGATAGAAGAGAACCTTCAGAATTTGGAGTTTTAATTCTTCATTTATTTTGGGTTTTTCTGACATTAACACAGAGTTAACAGTGTGAAAATATACATTTAGCACACCTAATCCTTATTTAGCAGAGGCTTTTAGTGGTCATCAACAAACTGGCATAATTTGTATGGTTCATTTAAATGTTTTGGTTTCCTGGCACTGACCCAACTTTTACGTACAGTTCTTCAATTTCCAATGTGGTTAAAGCTCCAAAATCTTACAGTTAGCCGAGTTTAGCTGAAGATGTGGAGTTATGCTTAAGTAGTCCTTCTTATTCATTATTATTCCATCCACTTTGTGCGATGCACAAGTTCCACTGGCAGCAAGATAGCCCCAAAGCTATGCTATGCTTAACAGGGGTTGAATGCCTTAACTTTACTGCTCCAAACATGCCTCTGGTCAAACATTGTCTCTGGAAGGTGTTTCTTTGTCCATTTGGTCAGCTGCAAACTTGAGTCAAGCTTCAAGGTGTGGACTTTGGAGCCAGGTGCTGGATGGCCACTATGATATAAAATCACTTGACCATAAACAGTGACACTGGTCCATCAGCCTCCAGTTCATGGCAATCATTGATGTATCTTTGTGCTTACTTGGTTGTTCCTGACCATCCTAAACAATTTTCTCTCCGCTGAGGGTGATAGTTTGGGTCTTCCTTCAGACCTTCTTCCTCCCTAAACTTCCAGGGATGAGGGTTCAAGTCCTGTCTGTATGTTGTTCATGGTTTTCCTCCAGTACTCGCGGTTTCCTCCCACAAATCCAAATACATTATGATTAGGCTAATTGGCATTTCCAACACTCACCCATAACGAGTGTGTGAGTGTGTGCATGCTTGTGCCCTATGATGAATTTGGCACCCCATCCAGGTGGTGCCCTAACTTGTGCCCCGAGTCCCCTGGTACAGGCTCCAGGCTTCCTGTAATGTTTAACAGGCTAAGCCCTATAGAGAATGAGTGAGAGAGTGTGTTTTACATCACTCTACAGCAAAAAGGATGGTAGAAATGTACACATGGGAAGAATTCCTTTGGCAGAACTGAGCATGCAGTGCAGTATGATAAATTGCAGTGCAGACTTTCTACACCTCCTGATGTTCCTGTCAGTCAGGTCACAGATTCTCATCCACATTACAACGCAGCACTGAAAAAAACCTTCTGGAGTGTCTTATCCAACCTTTAAAAATCTCGGTCATGATGTAAGAAATGAACCAAAGTCAAAGTCACACGTGGCGCTCCTGAGCTGTCAGTGTTCGAGACCCCCTCTACGCTCTGGACCTGGCTGGCTCATCCTGATGCCCCACTTTTGGTCGGAGATCTCCTCACACAGAGGCCCAGTGTGGTCTGCCTGGGCTGTGTGTGGTGACTGTGGACGGTTCCCCTTCACCATGAAGATGGTCTTGGACTCAGCTGATGCAGACAGCTGTTCTCTGATGATCTGTGACTGCAGTCGCTCAATCGTTTAGGACTGGAATTCTTACAAAACAGTTTTGTACTTGAGCCACCAACAATGAAAGTGTTGACTGCATATTAACTTAAACAGCTTTACTGTTATACTAAACATCCAGCCTCCTAACATACAGTATGACTGCTGATCAATCATCACTCTATTTCCTGTTGAGTCTGGTTCCTCTCAAGGTTTCTTCCTATTGCCATCTCAGGGAGTTTTTCCTTGCCACCGTCGCCCTCGACTTGCTCATCAGGGACTATCTGATAACTATGATTTATACACATTTCCTCACACTTTTCAAAAACTTTTCCCTTTTTTATCTTGCTAAAAGAACAACATGGAAAAATAAAATAAAATTGAATTGAAATATAAAGTAAGTGGGAAAAACTGTAACAATTAAATTGGATGTATGTACATTTTGGGTGGGCTATATACAGTATGATGTTAACCCTGTGTAGTAATTCCAGGGAGGTACATTTTCTTTAGTTTAAAGTTTAAGTCAAATGCAGCAATAGTCATGCCAATACATGCCATGCATACTTTACTGTAGTTTTCCCTGCTCTACCACACCGACTTCAATTAAGAAAAGGCTATTAATTTGTTAATTTGCTAAGAAAGCACTGAAATATGGAGGGCAGTGGTGCTCCAGAACTGGAGTTGAGAAGCACGGTTCGACAAAATGCATCAAAGTTACTCACTCACTCATCATCTATACCGCTTTATCCTGTATTAAGGGTCTTGGGGGGGCCTAAACCCTATCCCAGGAGACTTAGGACATGAGGCGGGGTACAACCTGAACAGGGTGCCAGTCCATGGCAGGGCACACACACAGACATACACTCACACACTACAGGCAATTTGGGAACGGCAATTAGCCTAATCTGCATGTCTTTGGACGGTGTGAAGAAACCGGAGTACCTGGAAGAAACCCACCAAACACGGGGAGAACATGCAAATTCCATGCACACAGAGACAGGAATCGAACCTGGACCCTAGAGGTGCAAGGCGACAGTGCTAACCACTACACCACCGTGCCGCCTGCATCAAAGTTAAAGATTCTATAAAAATACGTTCAACAGAACCAAGAAATCAGGAGAGAAGTGTGCTCGTGACAATTTCTTCCATTTTAGTAAGGGTGTGTATTTTAATGCATGGCGTGAATGTGTTCACATTTAGCATGTGTGCATTAACATTTCAAAGCAGCATGGAGCAGAGTTGCTTGTGAAAGTGTGACATTTACAGATTTCTCTGTGCTTTCATTCACCCTGCTCTATTAGCACAGAAGCACGGGCATCCCTAAAGGACACACACACACACACACACACACACCAACACTCTGACTTTCTTCTTTTAATGAGTTCTTCTACCACACACACACACACACCAACAATTAGTGAATGGACATCTGGACAGCCTCTTACTACTTTCTTATTCTTTAGGATGACATATATTGTATATAAATCCACAGGTTTTTTTTTTATTTATTTGGATGTGAGGAAAGAAGAGAAGAGAGGTGATGCAGATAAAAAGAGTTTTAGGCACAGCAGAATAGAAGAGTCTCTGTCCTTTCCGCTTAACACACACACACACACACGACACAGATTTCCATGTCGGGGCAAAACCTGCGTGAAGCAATTATTCCAGTCATTAAAAGAATTACGAGAATTTAATGAAAGCTCTTCTCTAAAGCAGTCATGATTCTCTGTGAAAACATAAACACTGCTGCAAGCAAAAGCAGTCATGAGAGGAAGTCGTGACGATCAAACTTGCTAAGGCGGTGAGTTCCGTAACAAAACGACAAATTATCCGCTAAACAAGTCGATTGCGAGTGGTCTTTGCAATAACCTCGGTCATTACGGGGTCTGTACGAGACTGATGTTCCAATCCAGGTCTCAGATGGCATAAATCAAGAGGACGCACGCGAATGCAGACACACACACTCGCACACAGATGCCAATTAAGCCTGCAGCAAAAGCTCCACATGTTTCACAGACAGCAGTAGGACAGATCTCTACAATTAAACAGCAGTACCTACTGGACTCAAAAGAAATTAATTACTACTGTACATGCGGTAAGGCATGATCTGTCCTCAGAAACCATTCAGGTAAGTAAGTACACTTCAGAGACATGGAAAGCAGGAGAGAATGCAAAAGGCAACCCGCCTCTTTCTGCTTCTCTCTCTCTCTCTCTCTCTCCCTCTTTCCTTCTCTTATCCATCACAGCCATATGTGCGGTTCTCTTGAACAAGCCACAGGGACACAGTACACTACAGGGCAACAACCTGTCAAGTTTGACAGCTCGAGAGGCAAAATTACCCTTTGTAAGAATTACACCGGTCCCGCAAGGCTCTTACCGTTTACTGCTCGCTCTCCCTGCTTAAGTGCTCAGTTGTCAAAGTCAGACCTGGTCCTGCTAATGAAGAAAGCTTGTTGGATTTATTTAGATGGGGAACGAAGAGAAGAAAACAACAAACGAGCTTGTCAGGAAGCGTGCAGGTGGACCGGTAACCAAGCAAGAATGGAACAGAGTGGAGGGGGGGAAAAAAGAAGCTCTACAGCGAAGAGAGAGGAGTGAGAGAAAGAAGGGAGAGTTTGGAGATATGAGTGAACTCACCGTCTGCTGCAGGTCGGGGATGCCGATGCGGACGACCAGCGTGTTGCCTTGGGCTTCCTCCATGGGGCAGGCCGGTGCTCGGCAACCGTCACCGTGGGAACTGCAGGAGCTGTCCCCCTGGCTGGCGCGTGAGAGGCGGTGCGGCTGAGGCTCGTGGACGAAGGGAGGGAGTGAGGGAGGGAGAGAGAAAGGGAGGAGGGTGCACGCGGGTTTGGGCTGATGCTGTGGACGCGCTCTGGGCTCGGGAGGCTCATGTTGGCCGGAGCCTCCACTCACAAGCATGCTCCGTGTGTGTGGAGCGCCGACTGCATAGCCCTTTCACACGCGCACATACACACACGCACACTCATACCCACAGCACACCTCTCTCTCTCTCTCTCTCTCTGTCTCTCTCTCACACTCTCTCTCTCACACACATACGGAAAAGAAAAAGACAGAAAAGGAGGGGAGGAGGAAGGGGAGACACTAGAGGGGATTACAGAGGAGGGACAGAAAATAGAGTGATGGACAAAAGAAAAAAAAGAAGGGTTAGACATTTTTTAGATACACATGGGGGGAAAATACTGTAGTACATTAAGGTTTACTGCCATGCAGTAACAGGCTATACTGCAGTTGTGAGCAAGGCTTTCTTTAATGTTTTACAGGATAATGCATGTGGTTTATAAAACCATGGAGTGAGTAAGAAAGGGAATAAATTTCTCGAGACAATTATTATTGATTTCATGTTAAGATCATCACCAGAGGCTCGCTTTTAAAACATTTTATAGACAGTATGAATTAAATGGTCGATCTGTGGTTAGGAGTCAAAAAGGCAAGCTGACTCTGTGTGTGTGTGTGTTTATCAGGTTTGACCATATGCTATGCTGCATCAGTTGGCCAGAATTATGACACAATAACCAAACACACACATTTTAATATGGTCCATTTCTCATCAAAATCTCAACCAAAAAAACAAAACAAAGCAAAAAAATTACGGAAAATTGCATTTTCATTTTGGTAATTAACATCTTCTAAAATAAAAATAATGAGAAAAAAAATTGAGAACAGTACATCAATAAAATTCTCGTTTTTTCCCACATTTTTTAAATTTGTTTTTCCAACCTTCTGTTGTGAGGGATTTAGCCCTTGCCTAATCTCTACTTAACGATCGTGATGCAGCAGCACTTTAGTCACTTTTATTCCATTCAGTGCTCTTACCACTTCATCTGTATAATCTGCTTAAACATATCAGATTACAAAGTTTCAAATTTCATGTTAATATCATTATTAATGACATCACATCCATCATTGCATAGAATCCTGATTTTTCACCCCTTATTTAGTCCTATCCAATTCCCACTAGTCATTGGTGCGTTTCCCCATCATGGCTACCATTCAGGAAGGTCCGAAGACTCTCACGTGTTTCCTTCCAACCATGTGATGCCTGCCAGCCGCATCTTTTGAACACCAGGGAACTCGCTCATGCACCACTGGGGGTGGTGTAACACGCTCGGAGGACAGTGCTATCCACTCCTTTCATCCGCGTGAGCCAACAGACGCCTGTGACTGGCTGTACAGCCATAATTGATGTGAGGGTGCAAAGTACCTCTCATGCCTCTCCTCTTAGAGAGCTCAGCCAATCAGTTCTCTCCAGGCCTCCGGCTGCGAGAGCTTACCGGAGAATCACCGGGGAATCGAACTACCAAGCTCCGGATGATAGGGCGACCACTGCGGCATTCCTGGAGGCCAAAGCATTTTTCACAGCAAAATCTATTGTTCTTGATTGTTATTCCATTATGTATAAAAATGTGTGGCAGCATTGGACCTGAGCTAGCAATGTCACCCCAGATAATCACTAACTTTTCAGAGGAATAATGATAAACGAACAGATTAACACCAGAATCCCTAAACACACCACTACTGATCAGCCCAATAAGACTAATTGTGTAGGTTCCCCTTGTACCACCAGGGTAGCTCTTTCCTCTCAGGGCATTACTCCACAAGACCTCTTGGGTGTGCTATGGTGTCTGGCACTGGGATGTTGGCAGCTGGTCCTTTCGGTGATGCATGGATCGAACGTTTTTGTCTGGGGCATTTCATAGGTGCTCACTCAAATTGCGATCTGGGGAATTTGGAAGTCAGATCAACAACTTTGAACTTTTTATTTGCCTGCCCCCAAATGCAGCAGCCTGTGGTGCACTGGGTGTTCTGATACATTTCTGTTGTGGCCAACATTAACTTTTTCCAGTGATGTGTGCTACATTAACTTTTCTGTGGGACTGGACAGGACTGACTAGCCTTTGGTCCCTACAAGCATAAGTAAGTCTTTCGTGCCCCTTATCCTGTCAGAAGTTAACTTACTGTACTGTATAATTGGTCATCAGTGCTATTCGCTTAACCTGTTAGTGGTAATAATGTTATGCCTGATTGGTGTAAATGTGTTTAAGGTTTTATTGCAGGGCAGGATTCGTATCCTTTCTCACAACTTCATAAATATTAAATTGAATGGAGTCCAAACACACCAGCTTTGCTTAATGAAATTTAAGATGCAGATAGCTCCATCTTTGACTTTATTTTTATCAAGCAAAAAAATATTTACAATAATATCCAATAGTGTACATCATATGAATATCATAGTTGCTCCTGAGTGGGGAAGTCGTGAAATTCTCCTACTATCATCAGCGAGTTAGTTTCTTGGGTCATCTGTAGACACCCAGAGGGCAGATTGGCCATGCTTTCTTTAGGGTAGGAATGGCACACTTGCACTTACACATCAATCACAGCAATCCTAGTCAATCATGGGCATCTGTGAGCTCACACAAGTAAAAAGGGTGGATAGCACTTTCCTCCGAGTGTGTTATGCTGCTCCGAGACAGTTGGAAAAGATATGGTAATTGGTTTCACATGCTCCCTGGTAGGTGGATGTTGCTGATGTGGGAGTGCCCTAACATGACGGGTGGGAATTGTACAAACCTAAAAAACTAAATAAAAATATATAAGTATAATAAATAAATTATACAATTGAGGTGAGTTTACAAACACAGATGTTTACATGACTGTCATGGCATGTTAGCCATGCAAAATCCTCTTTAAATTGATCTGGGGTTTTTTTTTGGGAAAGAAAGATTACACAACCCCCAAGGAATTTAGAGCACATGGTTTAATTTATTTCGGATTTTCTGAAATCAACACAGTGTCAACACTATACATGCATGATCCATGCTGTCTTATAATTTCCCAAGGCAAAGATCTCTCAACCCCCTGCTAGTGATCATGACTAAATACAGCTGGTATCTTTTCTGTGCCAACATAAAAAGGGTTTGTTTGACAGTACCTAATGAACCAACACACAGTATAATAGGAAATTCTAAGGAGCGTTGTGCAGATCTAAGAAAGAGGATGGTAGGATGGTAGTCATGAATGTATGTTGAAGCCATTTCTAAACAACCACAGACTCTAAAATCAGTTCAACCAATTGTACGTGCTGTATTTTGGAGGTGTAGCCACTTTGAAAAGGTCTGGAAGAAGACCCAAACTCTTAAACTCAGCTGAGAGGAAATTGTTTGGGATGGTAAGAAACAACCCAGCAACTACCAAGGCACAATCCTGCCTTGAACTGGAAAGCTGCTGGCACATAAGTGGCACTGTCTACAATCAAGAAGGATTTATATTTCCATTGACTAAAAGGCTGCCATTCAAGAAACAAGACCCTGGTCCAAAATTAACATCTTTAAGCTTGACTAGAGTTTAAAGCTGACCATATGGACAAGTAAAACCCTTCTGGGGGACAGATCTGATCAGAGGTATGTTTGGAGGAATAAGATGTGACATTCATCCCGAAGAACACTGTAACATCAGTTAAACGTGGTGGTGGTAGCATCATGCTTAGGAACTGAAGAAGGACTACCTCAAAGTTCAGCATAATCCCATCACCAGTTAGACAGTGTAATTTTGGAAATAAATTGAGTTTCCAAACAGGAAATGTACCCAAAGACACATGAAAGCTGATGTGGAATGAATAAAGGCTCCTCAATACTATTGAAAAATCTGTGGACCATGTTTGAAAGTCAGGTCAGTGCAAGGAAATCAGCAACTCAAAGAACGGTACTAATTCTGCCAAGAGGGATAATTAAATATCTGAGTAGAATTCTGCCATAAGATTGTTTATGGCCATCACAAGCATCTGTAAAGGTGAAACTTATTAAGGAACATTTGACCAAATTCTTTTTTTTTTATTGTTGTACAAGCGTTTTATCCCTGAACAAGACCAGCTATCATTGAAAGCCAAATATTTCTGTTGCCTTCATGTTCATGATGAGTGTATGTAAACTTCTGACCACAAATGTACCTCTATAATGAGTGTAGTTCAGATCTGCGCTGTGAACACACTGCAGCTTTTAGTGATTCAATCGTGTGCCTTTGTTTCCCTCTGAGTATCAATGGGTAAAATCATTATCCTCATTCCAGTACCTCATCTCTCCACTCCACCACTCTCATCCCATTGAACATCACCAATTTGGCCATCGCTCACTTTCATTACTGTCCTCCCTTGTCCTAATTCATTTTTTTTGTCCTGAAATGGATTTCTCTATCTGTAAGTGCTATCATTCTAACAGTGACCCTCGCTCTCCCTCTCTTTTCTCACCCTCTCTTTCTCTTTACACTTGCTTGCACAACCTTGTTATTTTCTAAACCGCCGTTTCAGTCTAATTCATGCAAACACGTGCATTTGTCTCACAGCCTGGTCTCTTTGTGGGATAGCAGAGAAAAACAGAGCAGATTTTAAACTGCTGGTCAGAGCATGACTAATGGGCTTCTTCCACTACACAGTACTGTTACTACTGGTTACTCAAAAATAAAATGGGAAGCAGAGAGATGCTCTACACAATTTCAATCTACTGTATCCTATTCAACACTTTTTTTTAAACTTTCATTTAACTAAAGCATGAAATTGATTGATTGAGACCTCCCTGTGATGTATTGGCCTAAGTCTTTATCAACAGTCCAGATTATGACCTTTTCCATCACTATGTAATTATATGAAAGTCATGGACAAAGGCACACTACACATGCGCCTGCTTTATTAAGTATTATCTCTCTTTGGTTAATAGACTGTGTGTCCAGTTTATATTTCAGCATTCCTGCCAAAATGCCCCATGCCAAAATATTCAGAGGAATATCCGGTACTGTAATGAGAGTCTTCAAGGCCATGTGGAGTCCTTATACAAACAAAACCAAACATAATCGGGAAACAGAGTTTTTGAATGAGGCTGTCTGTTTACCAGGGTTGTCATCACACGGTTACTAGTCACTACCGCTGAGGATGGCCCCATATGGTCTGCTTATAGATGTGTAACCGTTCCACTTATAAACCATGAAGATGACTTTGGACTGCATTTGATAGAGTATGACTGCAATTGTCCCGATTATTGCCATGAACAGTTTCCTCCCCATTAGTGGAAAGTTTGTAATCTCAACAATGTGGACTAAATGTTAACTAAAACGCCTTTATTGTAATACAATTGCGTGTCTGACCATATAGCACACAGTTACAAAAGAGATTTATTTAGGGTCAAATAATCTTGTACCACCCAAATTAGGATGAGTTCCCTTTCTGAGTCTGGTTCCTATCAAAGTTTCTTCCTCATTTCATCTCAGGGAGGTTTTCCTTGACACAGCAATTCTGGCTTGCTTATTAGGGACAAATTGAGGAAGCTGTAAATTTTGACATCTACAGTATACCTTTAACATTTTAATTTATATACAGTATAGAATGTCTGTAAAGTTGCTTTGTGACAATGTGGTTAAAAGTGTTACTGTATATACAGTCAGGTCTACCTTCTGGAACAAATAAGGTGTGTTCACACTTGCCTCTGATCACCAGCACAATGAATTTAAAATGAAACACTCAATATCAAGACTTTCAGCTTTATCTCAACGGTTTTATTAAAGTGTGACATTAACTATCCATAAATTACATAAATTGTCATGTACACATCCTCACTTTGGGGGGCTTAAAATTATGGAAAAGCCTTTAATACTTGGATAAAAATCTCTGGTAGTCAGTGGACATCTGCTGTTTAGATCCCATGAACATGACCAAATCCTCAGTTTTGTCCCTCGAGATGGTTTGCCAGCCCTTTACTGCAGCTGTCTTCACCTGCTGCTTGTTTGTGGGTCTTTCTGGCTTCATTCTTGTCTTCAGTAAGTGAAAAAGCATGCTCTTATGGTCTGAGTTCAGGTAACTGAATTGGCTAGTGAAGGACCCAATTTCTTTGCCTTGGGTAGCTTTCAGTGTATATTTTGGGTCATTATCCATTTGCTATATACTGTAAAGCGCCGTGTTATCAGTTGTGCAGCATATGGCTGAATCTGAGCATAAAGTGTGGCCCTAAACACCTCAGAATTTATCCTGATAATTTTATCAGCAGCCAGGTCATCATTAAACACCAGGGACCTGGGTCTTTCAGCAGCCATACATGCTTATGCCACAACCCTGCCTCCATCATGCCTTCACTGCCTTCCCATGATTCTGGTACTAGTTAATTTTGGTTTTATCAGTCCAAAGAATCTGGCAACGTTTTTTGGCAAACTCTAATTTGGCCTTTCTGTTCTTGAGCATTACCAGTGGTTTATATCTTGTTGTTAACTGATTTCTTTGACTGTTGACATAGAAAATAACATGCCTACCACCCAAGAGTGTTCTTGAGCTAGATGTTGTTTTCTTCTTCACCATGGGCAGAACTCTGTGGTCAACCACTTTAGTTGTCTTGCATAATCTTTCTCTGTTGCTGAGCTTGCCAGTTAATTCATTCTTTTTAAAAATGTCTCAAATTGCTGTATTAGCTGCTGGCAATGTTTTTGTTATCTCACTGATGTGTTTGTTTTGTTTTATTTCATTTTATTTCACACAGCTTAATGATGGCCTCCTTCACTTACATAGACATCTCTTTGGTTGAGACCTTCTGTTGAGAGTTTGAGTGAACAGCTACCGAACACAAATATAACACTCACCACCACATCCAGGCCTTTTATCTGCTTGATGAGTCATGAAGTAACAAGGGAACAGGCCACACCTGGGCATGCAAATGCTTCTCAGCCATTTGTCTATAATTTATGAGCCCACCAAAAATGTGAGTGTTTGTTTGAAAATGGCTGTAATTCCTGAATGATTAATGCTACATTTTTGTCAACCCTCTTGAATTAATGCTGAAAGTCTTGAGTTTGCTCACATCTTGAGTGTTTCATCTCAAACTCAACATGGAGGTATACTTTGCTCCAAACCTTATAGACCTGACTGAAAATAAAATATAATTCATGTGAATTGATCCTGTCACTCTGCATCTTTATGCTCATGCTTAGTCAAAATATGTTGGTAGCAACTTTAAGTCACAACCACAGGCAACAGAAGTTCCTATTTGACCGATCGCTATCAGTATGTAGATTTAAATGGTGATTATTCTGCATGTTCTCTAGTGAAGTTTGGTGTTCCACAGGGTTCGGTTTTAGGGCCACTGCTTTTTTCCCTTTACATGCTTCCTTTGGGCAACATAATC
>JAQMYG010000037.1:8216500-8228601 GCA_030014215.1 Clariallabes teugelsi
CTCTCAAGGTTTCTTCCTATTACCATCTCAGGGAGTTTTTCCTTGCCACTGTCACCCTCGGCTTGCTCACCAGGGACTATCTGACCATTTTGATTCTTACACATTCACATTCCATACAAACTTAAATAATTCTTTTGGTTGTGCAAAGCTGCTTTGCGACAATGACAATTGTTAAAAGCGCTATACAAATAAAATTTAATTGAATTAAATTGAATAGAAGCGAGGATCCTCCACAGGGTTGCTAAGCCTTCTCTCAGTTGAGAACCTCAGTAAACTGGGAAAGGACCAACATTTTAATTATGTGGAGTCAGTAAAGGTAACTTGAGAACCTTATAAGGCTGGTTTGGGAATGTAAGAGGAGCTGAACTCCACCACTGGTCTGAACTGACCTTCACAGCCCCCTTCCACATGACTGCGATGAATGAATAAATGAATGTTTTCATGTTCACGGTTTTCAATGAATATAAACTTATTGAAACTGAGGACTGCTGTGTACTGTACTAACTAGCTAGCTGGATTATCTGGCTCCCTAGATAGAATACTTTTTTAGCATTCATCCTAACAAATGTGAGATGGAAGAATTTTGCCATACAGGACACATCATACAGTATGAGGGGAGAGCCTTGATTTCTTCAACCAAACCATAACAAAGCTAACTGCTTAAATAAAAATTTTCCAAAGGGAATGAATGAATGAATGAATGAATGAAAAAGATAAAGTTTGGAAGGATGGCTTAAGCAATCTGGATGCAAAAGCTAACTTTTCTAAAATATCTAAATATCACTTATGTAATGAAATTAATCTAATCAATATTTAAGAAAGATGCTACATAAGAAAATATGGACCCTGCTTTGGTGAGATAGAACTTAATTTATTTGGTGGTCTCAGATTTAAAAAAAAAAAAAAAAAAAAAAGGAAGGTGTTTAAACTACATACGAAAACAAAAATAGAATGGATTTGTGTTCAGTTTTTCCCAAATGGATACAGAGTGTGAATGAATACACCAAGACCCAGTTGGAGTTGGGTTAGTGACTCATGCTAACACCTCAGAGCCATTCATACTACATCCTCACCTTTCTATTTTCAATAGCTCAGATTTGAGTGACCATTTCTGTGTCATTTGTAGAAAACCCTCAGCCATTATTTAAACCTCAGCGTACCAATGGACCAAAACAAGCCTGTGCAAACTCAACCATGCAAAACTAAGCACTCACTTATCAGCTTCCCAGAATGTTTAAAAGTCAAGGAAGTAAAAAAAAAAAAGACATGAAGCAAGAAAAAACACAAAGGAAATAGAGAAGTCAAAAGGAGATGCAGAAGGCAAGAAAGACAAAGAAATATTTCTACTGAGACAAGAGATATTGTGGTTGATAATGCTGTTAACCATGGTATGAGTATGAGAGAAGCTGGGTATTGAATGCAGCCAAATTCAAGCCATTACACTGTGGCTAATTAGGAAATTTCATGCTGAAAGCAGGTATTACAATCTCCACAATATCCAGTACGATATTTTTATATCCATGGGCCACTGTAGTATTGCAGTGCTTTTCTCTGTACAATTCATAGAAGACCATATAATGGTAGACAAAACAAATCTCTTTAATGAAGAACAAAAAACAGAAATATCGAACCTGGCACTGGCAAATAACACGATCAGACTAAACGCAATCAATCGTTGTGATTTTTTGATAATTTGTTGAAAAGACCCAGTGTGACCATAATTTGAAAACTGAATTCAGTACATATGTGATATGTAAATACTGTATGTGCAAGTGAGTTTGTCACTCTAAAGCACTTTCCATATTCAGTAATTTTTGTGGTTACTGTTCTTACATGTTCATGTGTTTATTTAAAGAACACTTGATGCAAATGCTGAACAAGTTGTATATACTGTATATTCAGAAATGAGTCTGGATTCAATTAGATCAAAAGCTTTCAAAGAGGAAAGAACATAATAGGGCAAAACATAATAGGGCATGTCTCTGGCCTAAGGAATGGTAAAGATACTATGTTTGTTCCAATGAGTTTGCATGAGGTTATACAATGCCATGTCAAAGTTGGAGGCCATATAACACAGCACACCTTTTGAACTTTCTCCATACAAGGTTTTAGGGGTAGCTCAGTGGTTAAGGCATTGGACTGTGTTTCCGATGGTCCCAGGTTCAAATCCCATGACCACTAAGTTGTCACTGTTGGGCCATTGAGCAAGGCTCTTAAACCCTCAACTGCTCAGATGTATAATGGGATAAAAATGTAAGTTGCTCTGGATTAGAGTGTCTTCCAATTCCCTAAAGGTAGGACCTTACTTGCACAACCAGCAGTGCAGTATAGGAATGTAGAACACACTACTCATCCTCTTATAATAAATAATGTCAGCTTTCACTATGCAATGGTCATCCCTAAATCCAAATGAAGAATCATTTTTAATTGCAGTTGATCAGTAAAATTGTTCAATTACTGTTCATGTGCTGAATGTCCATTTTTTTGAGTAATTACAATATAACATTGATTTTAGGCAGCTGTGTATAAATTCGGGCGGCACAGTGGTGTCGTGGTTAGCACTGTCGCCTTGCACCTCCAGGCTCCGGGTTCGATTCCCAGCCAGACTCAATTCCCGTCTCTGTGTGCATGGAGTTTGCATGTTCTCCCCAAACTTGGTGGGTTTCCTCCGGGTACTCCGGTTTCCTCCCACATTCCAAAGACATGTAGATTAGGTTAATTAACTTTCCCAAATTGCCCATAGTGTGTGTGTATGTGTGGGCCCTGTGATGGATTGGCACCCTGTCAATGAGCCTATCCTAGGAGGCTTAGGGCACAAGGTGGGGTAGCAATCCATCGCCGGGCACGCACACATACACTCACTCACACACTCATTCACACAATACGGGCAATTTGGGAACGCCAATTAGCCTAACCTACGTGTCTTTGGACTGTGGGAGGAAACCGGAGTACCCATAGAAAACTTGAGGGTAAGTGTATAAATTCATTATTGTTTCTTGACAGTTTGGTACCTTAAATTTTCTACAAACTGTTTTATTTTGTTGAAAGGGTTTTGCATTCTCTAGGACAGTGGCTTGGTCACTGTTCAGTATGAGGCACACATCCAGTCACCATCTATCTTCTTATGAACTGATTCATGAAGCTATCTAATCAGTCATTTAATTCAATGCAATGAAAAAATGCAGCTAGCCATTTATTGAACACTTCATTAAGTACATCTTTCACTTGCTCCTTAATGCAAATATCTAATCAGCCAATCATACGTCAGCAATTTAATTTAGGCATGTAGACATGGTCAAGATGAACCGTAAAAGTTCAAGCTGAGCATCAGAATGGCGAACATAGCTTTGTTGGTGGTACCAGATGGGCTAGTCCGAGTATTTCCAAAACTGCTGATCAGCTGGAATTTTTATTCACAACATCTCGGGTTTACAGAGAATGATCTGAAAAAGAGAAAATATCCAGTGAGTGGCAGTTCTCTGGGCAAAATGCTTTGTTGATGCCAGATGTAAGAGGAGAATTGCCAAACTGGTTCGAGATGATAGAAAGGCAAGAGTAACTGAGGTATGCTGAAAAGTACTTCTGAATGTCAAACCTTGAAGCAGATGGGCTACAGCAGCAGAAGACCACAGCGGGTACCAGTCCTGTCAGCTAAGAACAGGAAACTGAGGCTACAATTTACATGCGCTCACCAACATTGGACTATAGAAGTTTAGAAAATAGTTGCTTAATTTGAGGAGTCATGATTTGTGCTGCAACATTTGGATGCTGTGGTCAGAATTTGACGTAACCACATGAAAGCATGGATCCATCCTCCCTTGTATTGATGGTTCAAGCTGATGATAGTGGTGTAATGGTGTGGGGCATGTTTTCTTGGCACAGCTTAAACAAAATTGTGGGGGAAAAAAATCTCCTTCAACAAGTCAACAAAACCATTCCTCACTCACTCAATATTTAGTGTTTTTTTTTTTTTTTTTTTTTACACCATTCTGTTTAAACTCTAAACACTGTCATGTGTGAAAAACCCAAGAGATCCTGTATACAGAAGGGCCTGAAGCCTATCCCAGGAGACTTAAGACATGAAGCAGGGTACACCCGGGACAGGATGCCAATCCAACACACACACACACACACACACACACACACACACACACACACACACACTATAGGCAATTTGGGAACGCCATTAGCCTAATTGGAATGCCTTTGGACTGTGGAAGGACACACACTAAGAACAGGGAGAACATGCAAACTTCATGCACACTGAGGCGGGCACAGAATTAAATCCGGACCCTGGAAGTGCATGGTGACAGTGCAAACCACTAAGGCGACTGTGCCGCCATTTACCCTTTATAAAAGTAATAATGACTTTTGTTCTACCTACAGTAACATAGCCATAAATCCAAATACAACTTTGAAGTCTATATATAGTATTTTTTATATATATGTAAATATTTTTATTATATTTTACTATTGACATATGCTGTGTTGCCGGCATGTTTCTGTTACGCTTGAGTTTTAAGGGTTTTGAACTGTTCATCGTCTAAACTCTGCTGAAAACTGTGGACGGCTTTGTATTATACTAAGTAGCTGGCTTACAGTATCTGGCTACACAGATAATCCTACAGCCTAACAATGGAGCGCTGAAGGGGTTTTGCCTTGTGGGGCAGTTCACTTCATTCATTCATTCATTCATTCATTTATGTACTTCCTTTATTTTCTATACCACTTATTCGGTACGGGGTCGCAGGAGGCCTGAAGCCTATCCCATGGGGCTCAGGCACTGGGCATGGTACATAATGGACAGGGTGGCAATCCGCATACACACTCATATATTCATACACACCCTACAAGCTATTTGGAAAAACAACTTAGCCTAATTTGCATGTCTTGGACTATGGGAGGAAACCAGAGTACCTGGTGAAAACCCACCAAGCACGAAGAAAAATGCAAACTGCAGTAATCCCTAAGTAGCAATCATTACTACACCATGTGGCACTCAGTTCATATCATATTGGTAACATTTTTATTAGACTTTTGGACATTAAGATTTTCAATTCTATTGAATAACACTAATGTTTATATTTTCCAGGACCTTTTACAAGTTTGACCTCTTTAAAGCTACCAAAAATCTGTACATATAATAAAAGTTGGCATGTCAGTCCATTGAAGATATTTGCAAAAAATAATTTAGGGGGACATAAGATGATCAAAAGACTTTTGGAATTTTTTTCAATCTGTTTGTCTGTTTGTTTGTGCATGCATCACGTGAAAGCTATTGTACAAATTTTAATGCTTTTTCACAGGTGTATTTGACTGACCTTGAGGTAACATATAGGTTTTGTTTCATCCCAATCGGGCCACTGGAAGAGAAAATATGCTACTTTGAAATTTTAATGGAAAACGCCCTTATATCATTAAAAAAAAAAATCAACCTTGAAAAAATTATAAGTTTATCTCAAAATTCAACAGATGGCACTGTACATTTTTTAATACATGAGTGTGCAATTAAATTCCACACAAACAAAGTCAGGGGCACATCTAGTATTTAATAAAAAAAAATTGCACAGCTCTATTGAACATCGCTTAAAAGTCTGCTTTATTTTTATATCAAAAACAGCATGTGGCTGAGTGTTTAACATGAAGGCACCTGACTGAGAGTTGGTGGCTGATGTGAAGTAGATTGATGGCATCCACCTCACCACACCTGCTGCTGGAGACCCACCTTAGCCATCTGTTCCCTTCTCTACAAGGGACCATATTCACATCAGAATAAAATCATTTAAACTTAAACATTTAATGATTAAAAATATGCCTGCTTATAAATAATTATAGAATATGGTTATTATGTCTTATAGTTATATTGATAATATAGACTAGATGATAGCCCAAACGATAAATTAAATAGTTTTGTCTATGGAAGCTTAAACTTAAGCAACATTTGGCTAATGTAAAAACAAAAGGCACACTAAGCAGTATAATGTGCAAAGTAGGGCTGTACGAATATGGTGTGTTGTATAATATCATTCAAAATTTTCAAAAAGTTTTGTAAAACGCCAACAGATGGCCACATAAGGCCGCACTCACAGTCACAGAGAGCACCAACCTTCATAAGTCAGTGTGCCAAAAGACATCGTCCTGTGTACCTCGAGAGCTGTGCAACTGGTGCTATTCCTACCACGTTTGCTACTGTATGTCATCATGGACAGCAAGTTAGAACAAAGATGTACGTGAAATTCTGGTGAAACTGGGAAAATCTCCCACAGAGATGTTTGATATGATTCGACAAGTTTACAGAAATGCCACAATGAATAGTTTGATGTGTTTTGAGTGGCACACATGCTTCAAAAGCGGAAGAACTGGAAAAAGATCAGGAAGACTCCACATCAACAACAATCCACAACATTGTTGTGACTGTCGATGTATCATACGGAACAGTCCAGGCAATCCTCACGTGTGATTTGAACATGCACCGTGTTGCTGCCAAGTTTGTCCCCAGGCTGCTGACCCAGGAGCAGAAGGAACATCGCCTTGAAGTCTGCCAAGAACTCCGTCAGTGTGCCATGGATGGGTGTCGAGAGTATGGGTACGACCGTGAGATGAAGCAACAATCTTCACATTGAAAAATCCCATCATCTCCACAACAGAAAAAGACGAGGCAGCTCGACCAAGTGCATGCTCATCGAAAATTCATCCCAAGGGGGCAGACGGTCAATAGTGAATTCTACTGCCAGGTTTCAAGGCATCTGAGGGAGAACGTATGGCGAAAGCAACAGGATCTGTGGGACTTTTTGATACCCTCTTGTATGATGCTCTTGATAGAGAAAATATATTAACAGTCTGCATACTGTAATTAAGCAGATTATTAATCATAAAATATGACATTTTCCATGAGGTATGCCAAAACATTAATTAATGTTTTATGTTTATATGTTTAATAAACTTAATGAAGCCTCTGAAAAAGGTATGTTATGTCTTTTGTAGGTTGAATCAGGTATCGAGCATATTCCTCAGCATGCTCTTCAGAATTCACTGGAGCGAATGGTAAGTTCATATTAGGCTTTAAAATCATGTTGGCACTACAGAGAGCTGTGTGACTTTAGCAAACAGCAGAATGTGCCAAAAAGCTCCATATCCCCCCCAAATCACACCAGCAGGGACACCAGAATTACATTTTTTATGCCAAATAGGGATCATTTTAAAACAACAAATCAGATCTCATGTGCGCCATAGTGGACCTGTTTCGAACAAGAATATTTTAAAAAGAGGAGTTGATTTTTCAAATCTTTGCATAATACAATATTGTTGCACTAGTTCCATGTCTTTTTATGCAGTTTTCGAGATGGGTAAAAAATCTACTGAAACCTGGCAACCCTGCACCCATTCATTCCTTTGGCTGGAGAGTTCATTTCATTGAGCTTGTTCCATTTTGCAGCTTTTGAATGAAGCACACAAACGTGGCTTAAAATAATTAATAAAGTAGCTATTGTACTTTTTATTTTTCACAAATGTTTTATTTATTCGAAATTGAAAATCTCAGAATCTATCAGGCAATTGAAAATGTATCGTATCGAGACATTAACATATAGAGCTAAAATTTTGCGTACAATTAAAAAACATTACACCTCTAGTATGTTATACTATAATCACATGTTGTATGAACCCTTTATTCAGGCTTTATATCTACACTAAAAAGAACATCGGTACATACAGTACAGTAGTACGTGTCTACTCCGGCACTAAGAGAAAGATTTGTATGAGGAATATTCTCTGGAAGCGCTTATGATCCTCAAAAGCCTGTAGCAGTATGAGATACATATTTCATCTCCATTACATCATACACTTGCGCTTGGCCAGCACACACACACACACACACACACACACACACAATCACAAATATACAAGCCTGTAGTAGCCAAGCAAAATGCAACAAACCGAACCATGCAGATACAACAGCAGTGAGACTGGTATATAATAAATGTACAATACATTAAGTGGGTGAAGCAGTTAGTAAGACTAAGCTTTGATGTCTCAGTGATGTCGAGTGAAATATTTACACAATACCCTCTGCTAGGCAGCTGCGTAAAAAGTCTCAACAGATTTCAAACATCTCTCTCTCTTTCTCTCTTTATCTCTGTTGTCTCTCGTATCCTCTCTTTCTTTCCCACTCTGAGCACTTCTCATTTCCTCTTTCGCTCTGTCAAACAAAGTGAATTATTCATGTCCCTACTGTACACTTCGCCTTGCGCATAAACTGGCCAGTGTGTGCGCATTCGGAATTCAGAACATACACTGGCTGTTTAAGGAGCCAAACACATGGCTATGGTTCTTTCCTGAGTGATGCAGACCATACCTGAACCAAAGAGATTCCCAGATTAATCCCAAAGAGTACCACATTAACAGATGCCACCTTCACTACCGAGACCGGCTCAGGAGACCTGAACAGGACACCAGCAATGAAGAACTCAAAACTACTTCATGCAATTACCATTAATGATTTATAGACATCTGGCCTTGCTTTCCCATAACAGCTAAATAAATATTTCATTCATTTAATCGAACAATCAAGAACATATCTGAATATATCATGAATATATGTATGCATGAGAATAATAATAGGTGATGCTCTGCTTCACAATGCCAAGATTTGTGAAGCAGAATACGAGTAAACATGAATGAGGGCGAGAAAAAAAAAACTTCCAATAAAGTCCACCAAGCCAAAAAAGCTGAGCGCCATTCTGATGATTCATTACGTTGCATTGTGAATTATATTCAGGTCTGCTATGCTATAGTATACCCCCATAGGACAGGATATAATTTCTGGCAAGACTGCTGCGGAATCTACCAGGAATATTAAAAGCAAGTACAAGCTACTCAAGAAAAAAGATTCACTGCAGAGTCTCTGTTGCTTCAGAAGGACGGAATAGAAAAAAAAGGAAAAAGAAAGTATCTGTAGGAATTACAGTTGTTACAGTATATAGTTTTGTTTTAAGAGCTAGTTATCTGTATCGACTGACCAGTCATTAACGGGAGCTCACAATCGTCTCAGCTTTTACGGGGTTTCGCTCCAGATCGCTGATATTAGCTCCACCGGGACGCCAGGTGTTCTGCCTCCTGTCTGTACACATGTCTGTCACTATTAAGCATAAAACCAATTATTCCTCCTTTTTCAGAAAAACAAACCATCAAAAAGTAGAAGGTCATGGACACCGTGAAAAGTGGGCGAAAGTAAAGAGAGAAGCCAATGGAGCTCACGTCGTGATTCTGAATGCAGAGCTTCTTCCTATTTGTGTACTGTTTCCTGTCTATCAGCAAGCCAGTGATCCATCGCAGACGGCTGGGATGGCTTGGTTTGTTGAAGCTGTGGGATTGTTGCACTGAAAGATCCTGACATGAGAAGCACGCATTTGAAAAGCTGTAGAATTCCATGTAGGCCCATGTTCACTGCATTTTGAAAGAGTGTAAGAGCCGTCCAGTGTGATGTCTGCAAGGCTTTCAGATGGGAAGGCAAGTCTTTTGTGGGTTTTCATGATCCCTGAAGTCAGGACATATCTACTGTATGTGCCCTCAAATATTTTGACTCACTCACTCACTCGTCTATCCTGCTTTTTCCTGTATACAGGGTCGCCGGGGGCCTAGAGCCTATCCTAAGAGACTTAGTGCACGAGGCAGGGTACAGCCTGGATGGGGAGCAGATCCATTGAAGGGGACACACACATACACACACACTACGGGCAATCTGGGAATGCCAATTAGCCTAATATGCATGACATTGGGCTGTAGGAGGAAACCAGAGTACCTGGATGAATCCCCCCAAACACGGGAAGGAACACAGACCCGTTGTGGGAATCGAACCCTCGACTCTGGAGGTGCAAAGCACTACGCCACCGTGCCACCTGCCTTCATACAGTATATAGTGAGATTGTAATTAAGAGCGTTCAGTCATACAGAATAGATCACAAAGCTTGTCTTGCACACTTTTCTTGACTGAACATAGTCATTGACATAGTTTTAGAGCATCCTTAAAGAACAAAGAACCACTTAGGTCAAAGGCTGGGGGCAGGATTATCACAACCAAATAAAAGTTTGTGATCGCCGTCCTTATAAAATAGACCTAATATGCAACGGGCAGCTGAAACAGTTTCTATTAATGATAATGCTAGGAGAACTGCTCGTAAAGCCATGTTGAAGTTCGTCATTGTTGTTGTGCTTGTTGTAGCATTGCCGCTAGCATCACTGCTAGCATTGCTGGGAAAGTAGAGACATACAGTACATGGCCGTATACAGTGACCTAATGATGTGACTTTCTAGCCTATAGAAAAACAAAACCAGTTTTTAGGAGGTTTGCTATTGAACTGGCTCTGAATCGGCACTAGAACCAGACAAGAACTAGTACCTACAGGTAGGAAAGCGGTGCCTTAAAGTGACTTATTCACGTAAGCCTTGAACCTCAAGCTTCTTCTTCTTTTGCTTTTTTAGTCTATTGAAATGGCTTGACTTCTTTGTCTCGAACATGAGACAATATTTTATCAGTCTGATTGAAATTATTCAAATTAAAGATTCCAACTTAACTGTTTACCTGAACACTTCAGATCAGATAAGATGTGTTTGCATGTTTAAAGCAGTTTATCCGAATATAACTATTTTGACTTGTGCAAAGTGGTTCCGACCGGTATCTATAAATAACAGAAGAAGGAGAAGAAGAAGTATTTTTCTTCACCTTTGAGGTTAGATTAGTTTAGGTTTGCCATGTTTTCTGATAAATCCCAAGTTCCGCCTTATGATTGATTACAATAATTCAGTCTGATCTATGATTGGTTAGATCCCACTACAGTACATATGAAGTGATGAGCCGATCAGTCCTCCTTCCTCAGCCATAGACCCAGTGGATAAAAGTCTGATGCAAAGATGTAAAGACAGATGGGGGAGAGCTGTTCCTGAAGAATTGATCAGCAATGGAAGAATGGAAGAATTCCGATCAGCAATGGAAGCTAAATTTCCTGGAAAGTCATTGCATCACCAAAGGTTACCCCTACATCGATCAAACATGTGCAGAAAGAATGTATTTATTTTGAAAAGAGAGAAACGATTGGTTCAGACATGTCCAAATGTCATGTTTTAATATGATGCAATTTTAATCTGATTGGGCTGATATTGTGATAAATATTAAAATATTTTATATTAGAAAGTCTATATGTTAAATAAAGTCTGTGTGTTAATGCAGGTCACTAATGCCTGCTGTGTAGAATCAAGGACATGCTGTTCTGCCTATATTACTTTGCGAGTCCACCTTTTAATAGTGTTGAGAAAAAAATGTCTGCCATTTTTTTTGTATCAATTTTAATATTTTAAATAATGAATATTGTATTACTATTAAAATATACACCAATGGTTTTAAACCCATTAAAACCACCTACAGTAGGTTTTGGGTTTCCCTTTGAGTCATCAAGAAGGCTGCTGGGATCGTGCCTATGGTGTCTGCCACCAGGCTATTGGTAGTGGATCCTTTGGGTTCTGTATGGTTCATCAGACTTGTTTGTCTGGCACATCCCATGGGTGTCAATGTGACTGGGATCTGTGGAGTTTGGAAACAGAGCCAGCAGTTTTGGGCTCTTTGCCTGCTGGACCCCATGTGCGGAAAGCTGTGATGCATTAAATGCTGAGGTGCCTTCCTTTTGTGGCCAGCATTGACGTTTTTTTGTGACTTTTGCTGCATTGGCTTTTCTGTAGGATCAGACCAGACAGGGGGCATTTGGTCTCCTTAGGCATGGGTGAACATTGGGTGCCCATGATCCTAGTGTATAGTTGTTGATCATTGTTGTTCAATTTGCCTGTCAGTGGTCATAATGTTATGGCTGATCATATATATTATATATGATGCAATTAATCAAAGAGTGAATCAAACTCCTAACTAAGTCCAAGTCCTCTCTATTAGTTAGAAGTTTCAAGGTGATACCTTTCACACTTCTTATCTCATATCAGCTGTCATGCATACAAAATGCTTTGATACCATCATCAGTAAGGAACAAGAGTGTCTCTATCGTACCTAATGTACTCAATGGTGGTGATTTTGCCGATTTTAGAACACTGAAAACTAACTT
>JAQMYG010000037.1:8247389-8265841 GCA_030014215.1 Clariallabes teugelsi
GCCTTCCGCATGGCAGGCGAAACACCTACCACTGAGCCACCAGTGCCCTAGTAACAAAGCCTTAATCATTATTGATTATTGTAGGATTATTGATTATTGATTTGAAGCCAATGACTTACTTATACTTACAACGAATTTATGATTGAAGCCACTTTCTTAGATAGTCATTGTCATTAATGAAAAATTGATTTTGTACTTTGTAAGTCTTCCAAATTCTTCATAAGTAGTCTTCTTCAATCAACAAGTCTTTATAACTCTATACTTTCAATCAAGAAGTCTTCATAGGTCTTCCATTTCAATCAACAAGTCTTTGTACTATACAATACTATAGATTCTCTGGACACCTTTCATTTTCTCTCAAATACATATCAAATAAATGTTATTTTTCCCTGAAGAAAATGGTAAAAAAATTAAAAAAAAAAAGAAAGAAATTTATTCTAGCATGTACAGTAATATATCTGACACATTTCCCTCCTTTAGTTAGAAATGATTTCACAGAGCACAGAGCAATTCATCATTAGCGTAAACTAGCCTTTTACCCGATTGTTTAAACATGTGAAATAAATGCTTGTCTCTCTCCCTTCTAACAAGCTGTCTCAGAAAGTGGGGAAAAACACACAATTACTGGCGAAGCACGTCTCTATTATGCAGAAATGCTAATCCTGCTCCCACTGAGATGCCAGTGTTGTAACAATTAGCGAGTAGAGGGCATAATCCCATGTTTGATATTGAGATTTAACGGAGGTGGGGCCTTAATCAAGATTAATCACTTTAACGCGCTCACATATTTACATTGCATTGACCGTACTTTGCAGATATGCTCAAAAGACGAAAAACATCTACATTAAAGCTAAACCAGTGTGTGTTTAAATCAGGGATGGTGACTTAGCTAATCCCCTGCCTTTAGTTAAATATAAGTATTTGTTTTAAGCTGATTAATATTCATGAAGGACTTAGCATTGTTGTTGTTGGTCTTTCGGCTGCTCCCGACAAGGGGTCGCCACAGCGGAATATCCAGTCCGCACAACTTGGCACAGGTTTTTATGCCGGATGCCCTTCCTGATGCAACCCTCCCATTTTATCCGGGCTTGGGACCGGCACTGCATTGAACCCGGGCCTTCCGCATGGCAGGCGAATCATCTACCACTGAGCCACCAGTGCCCTAGCATTGTCAGTATATAAACAAGCGAAAAATAAAAATAATTAACAACGAACTTCATTACCGATTAGGTCCACTGTGTTATGCAGCATGCAATAGAATAGACATTAAACACCCGTTACAAGAAACATTATCTGATACTAGTCTGGCTGAAAACTTGGCAGCTGTTGAAACAACTAATTGGGTTGAAAATGAACATGATCTCAAATGAATGATAAATCTACAAGATGATCGCGGCTCATTTTATTGACGCGTGTACATTATGCGTTTATAATGAGTGGACCAGTGAGTAGTGAAGAACTGATGGTTTGTGAATCAATAACCTTGTAAGTAGCCCATCTTCAGTACATGTCTGAGTCATTTTCATTATATAATGGACCATACGCACTCCCTGAAAAAAGGCAAACGCTTATATTTTATTTGTCCTTGATTATGGTGCACATTGTGGTGGCCGGTTCACGTGTGAAAATGTTTCCTCATGCTCCCAGATCCACTCTCTTACAATTTAATCCTGCAATATGGTCATGTCATCAGGAAAATAAAAAAGAACTAAAAAGATAATCTGGTCATTGAGTACATTCAAGTAGTGAGCTGACCTTATGTCATTGCCATGTAACGTTGCTGAGCCAATTGATGCAACCACAGATCATAACACCTCCTCCAGAGGCTTCTACAGATGGCACTATGCATGATGGTTGCATCTCCTCGTGCGCTTTCCTTTTTACCCTGACGCTCCCATCACTCTGGAATAATGTCAGTCTGAACTCATCAGACCACCTGACCTTTCTGTATTGCTCCAAAGTGCAAACTTTATGCTCCCTAGCAAACCTAGAAAAAGCTAATTATCTAATTAGTTTCACTAACAAGTGGTTTTCATATGGACACACAGCTGTTTAGTCCTAATTCTCATGCATGTGGAAATACTCTTACTGGTGATCTCATTGAAAAAAATCATGAGTGATCTCAGGGCACATTAATTCATGATTTTTTCTGACCACATTTAATTCGTGAAATTTTCTGACCACATGATGGTCCAGTACTATCCCTCAAGATTTTTAATAATGCACTAGACAGATTTAGTTCTAATTCTAGTCATTTCAGCAATCACTTTAGTTGTCTTCTTTGCTTGACCCAGACCCCTTTGCAATGGTTTTGATATTTTTTTTGACCTGACAGTGTATTTACTGTATAATATATCTTGTGTGTCATGTGATAAAATGTCATGCCATCTTGTGTGTCATGTCACCATCCTCTTGAGTCACTTTCATTTACATCAAATTTGAGCCCAAAGATTCCTTGATTGCATGCATTGCCTCAGAAATGAGTTATTGGCACACACTGAAAATGAAATGCATTTAGCAGTGGAGGTGTGTTTCAGTATAGCAAGAAAGGCAAAGGATATTAACTTTACCTATAATGATAAAGTTACATGGAATGCGATTACTGTCATTGAATTAGTCAGGGTTTTCAGTGCAGATTTGTTATATGGAAGCAAAAATACCTAGTAGAACCAGAAACAAATGATAAAACATGATCACCTAAATTTGATTAAGCATTATTTTTAGTGTCTCATTTACCGAAAGTTTTTTAAAAAATCACACGTTAGTAACTTTATAATAGCATTAGTTGAGCAAAATGTTGCAAATAAATAGTTTTGTAAGTCCAACACTGTACAAAAGTCTTGAGCCACCCTTAATTTCTTATAATAAATCAAATTAAATTATTGTAGATTAAATTGAAGAAATGAGAACAAATGTTATCTGTGACAGGCCTAAAGATACAAATTAAAAATGGGTTGTTTATGTACCAGCCTCAGCAGCAACCTCCTTTCCCCTCTCGTCTGTTCCAGCCACTCAGCATTCAGCATCAGCAGTATACTAATCAACCGGCCTGATCATCTGTCATCATCTGCACCTGTTTCTCACCTGTTTCTTCTTTTGTGCTTGGAATGACTCAAAGGTCACTGGGTGGATTAACAAACAAAAACATTTCTCTGAAACTTCTCCCAAGGACTCCATTTAATTATCAGACAATATTAAAAAGAAAAGAAAGTCTGGTAACAAACTATGAAGAAGTAAAGGGTGACTAAAGACTTTTGCACTGTACTGTACATATTTTGCCCTAAACTTGCATGTGTTTACTTTTAATATTTAGATTCCTTGATTATCAAAAATAATTATATGGTATCTCTAGAACAATGCATTGAAATACGAGTCATTCATTACATTAAGAATAATGGCGGCAGTGCTTTTACACACGTGTGTCTATCTATCTTTCAACTCAGATAAGATACCAACTTCGGCACAGTCCAATCCATCTCCTTTCATCGGGAAAATGAATGGGAAAAATGAAAGTCTGAATTAATTAAAACAGTTTTCCGTGCCTAGCTCCCTCTTTCTTCCTTTCTGTAGTTTTATGACTCTGAAATAATTATTTAACCCAAATGTCATCCTGTCATATTCAGATGGATTCAGGTAATATCAGGAATAATGGGCTTGGTAATGAAGCAGCCTTTAGTCAGGACTGGACCAATTCATTTCACTCCTGTGTGCATATGTGTGTGTGTGTGTGTGTGTGTGTGTAAGCTTAAAGTAAGCTTTTCTTTGCTACGGTTCTTTGTGTGATTTCTTTGCGTGAGCATCCACACAAACACACAAACACAATAAACCACACAGTTAGAATAAATTGCTAAGAAAGGATACAATGGTGTTGATTTTTTTTTTCTTCATTGTGTGCGTGTGTATGGAGAAAACGGCACGATTATGTTGGAGGGACGGGGGTGTGGAGGGAACATTGTGCTGAGAAAAATTCCCTCCTGGTCCAAAAGAAGAGAGAGAGAGAGAGAGTCGGCAAAGCTCTTAGTCTCGGTGATGAGCTTATAGAGCCATGCATTCATTAGTGCCTAATACAGCAGAAAGACCTTTCTCACAAGAGGAAACTCAGTAAAATTGCTGTTATTCAATGTAAAGGTATTAATTCCAACAATTCAACTCAAGAAACAAAGCGATTATTGAGCTGCTTTAACTTACTGACCTCAGCCAACAGGGGGGAATTACACAAGTTAGATTTATGCTAATTGTGTCATTAAATTTAATGTATGGCAGCATTATATTTCTCTCTAATTAATAAGATGTTCGCAGTGCAATTTTGACAAAGCAATTTGTTTTTATGTCTATTCTTGACGGTGCAATTTAGAACGCATAAAGAATTACAGTAACAGGATCGCGACCAGTAAGTGTCAGCCTCTCGTGACCCCTAGCACAGCAGCCTGGGGTTATGATGTGGGTCGTGTTTATTTGACTTGTACTGTTGCCATGGAGATATCCTGTTATAGCCATGTGTCAGGCTGGAGTGACATGGCGTTCATGAGCATCACCATTTACACAGAGAGAGAGAGAGAGCTGTCCCAGGCCATTTACTGCATCATCACGTAGAGCTACACTGATGCATGACAAACACATAAATACTGATACACACTATGTGACCATGATGAAGCACAGCTACACAGTACAAACACTGGGGGGTCATGCGGCTCATGAATAAACAAACAAACAAACGAGCAGAATTTCATTTTCTCTTACTCTGTCTTTTTAATCTCTCGCCTTCTGTGTCTTTTTCTCTCTCTCTGCTCATCTGTCTACTTTTCCAACTTCTATTTACACACAGTTCGGGTTCAGGAGATCCAACAAAACCTTGACCTCAGAAGTCTTTTCTTTAAAGACAGCCTTCTCCAGAAGATACATAAAGAAGAATAGCTTGAAATGTATTTTTAGTTTATTTTTAGTATTTTTTAGATCGGATCCACTGTGAGTGTATGTGATGGTGAGACATCTCTGGGGAATAAACACAAGACACAATGACATGTGTCTGAAAGCAGGCTGCCATCATGTTTCTCATGATTTGTTGAATTTGTCAACATGCTAATTCTTTATTTATTAATTTATCTTCAATATCGCTTATCCTGTATACAGGGTCACGGGGGCCTGGAACCTATCTCAGGAGACCTGGGGGCACGAGGCGGTATATACCATGGGAAGGCCTATCCATGGACACACACACATAATTTGGCAATGCCAATTAATCTTCACTTCATGTCTTTGGATTGTGGGAGGAAACTGAAGTACCCGGAGGAAACCCACCAAGCACGGGGAGAACAAGCAAACTCCATGCACACAGACCCCGAGGTGGAAATCAAACCCCAATCCTGGAAGTGCAAAGCCACAATGCTAATCACAACGTCACTATGCAGCTATATGAACAAACCGCAGAAAAATGCACAAAGCATACACTCATAGAACACCTATACATCCACTCAATCATCCATCTAATCAGCCAATCATTAGCCAGCACTGTAATGCATAAAGTCATGCAGATATGGACCAGCAGCTTTGAGTAATGTTCACATCAACCACCAGAATGGGGAAAATGTGATCTCAGGGATTTTGACTGTGGAATAATTACCATGTCCCAGTCTGAATATTTCTACAACTGCTAATCTTTTGGGATTTTCATACACAGCAGTCGTAGAGGTTTGCTCAGAATGGTGCAATGAAGAAGAGAAAACATGAAGTGAGGGGCAGATCTACTGAAAGAAACACATTGTTGATGCCAATGGCCATCTGATCTAATCTGGTAGAAACACTGCAGCAACTCAGATAACTAGTCTGTACAATTAGGGTGAGCAGAAAAGTACCTAAGAATGTGTTGAAGTTGATAAACTACAACAGCAGAATAACCTATTGGGTTCCACTTCTGTAAAATGAGAACAAAAGTCTGCAGTGGGTATGGGTCAACTGAACTGTTGAGGACTGGAAGAACCACGTAACTTGGTCAGATGAATCTTAATTTATACTGAGGCACCAACAGAAACAAATCCATGAACCTATGAAACTGCAGCACTGCAGGCTGGTGGAGATGATGTAATGGAGATGATGTAATAAAAGCTTTTTAAAGTATTGTTGCTGGTCATGTGCATCCCTTCATGGACCCAATTCTTCTAAATGCTGCTTCTAGCATGATAAAGGACCATCTCACAAAGAAAAGGTTGTCTCAATCGTGCTTCATGTACATACAGTAACATTGCGTTCAAAGTTCTTCAGTAGCCTTCCCAGTCAGATCTGACTTCAGCACAGTTTGATACAATAAAGTTTGCAACATTGGCATAAAACTTTTGCAAATTGCAGGAATTGGGTGATGTAATCACATCAACATGGAGTCTCAAAGGAAAAGACAAATACTGTTTTGTTGAGCAAAGAGGACCCTAATCAGTATTAGATTACAGTAATTATCCTAATGGTGGTTTCGTGGTTAGCACTGATGCCTTAGACCTCCAGGGTCTGTGTGCATGGAGTTTGCATGTTCTCCCTGTGCTTGGTGGTTTTCCTTTGGGAACTCCTTTGAGTTTCCTCCCATAGACCAAATACATGGAGATTAGGCTAACTGGCATTCCCAAATTGCCTGTAGTGTGTGAACGTGTGTATAACCTATCCTGATCATAAAAATGGGATTGAATTCAATGGTCACCATTGGCCTTCACGGTCCCTAATTGGACTTGATTATTTATTGACTGTACTCAAACAGCAAAACTCTCATAGATTTATTTCAATATTTTAATGACAGAAAATACCTGACTCTCTTACAAATAATATAAACTAACTGTATACTGTATTTGTTTTTATTGTTTATTGGCTTTTGTAAAATATTAGGTAATGCAAAAATGTATACACATCACTTGGCTTCCACTACCATGGAGAAAATCACACAGCTGTCAATACACACCTGACAGCTGATTATTATAGTTAAAAAATATAATTAAGGGCAATCAGGGAACGATAAAAAGAAAAGAACAAGGGAAAGATCACAGTCTCTAGATTGCACAATTCAGTTCTTGATTAGTTGTAGCTGTTTAGTTTCTATTAGATGCCACGTCCATATGCTCAAGCTTTACTTCTAACACGCAGAGCAGCTGGGTTTAATCAGTTATTTAGACATTTTAGTGACGCAGACATTCCTCTACTGTGTTGTTCTGCAGTTTCTAAAGTAATGCTTATTTATGAGCTAAATAAGTCACACTTAATGTAACACTATTTTTTTCAAATAATCAAAACCCAGTATTTTATTTTATTTATATATATATATGCATACTAGCTTTGCAATATTTACACTTACAGCAACAGGTTTTTTTTCCCCTGCATATGTAATGACTGCCATTAATATAATTACACTGTAATTAGCATCAAGACAACCTACACAAGTTCTCCTTCCTGGAAACGGCATTAAACTTCCTGATGCTATTTTGGGAGTAATGGAGATGTGCACAAATTAGCACAGGTAATAAAAAGTACCAGATTGGCCCAGCGTGGAGCAGAATGTTAATGGAGAAAAAGCGATATAAATGCAAACAATTAAACCACTATGGCTTTCTGAGTCACTACAGAATGCTGAATGAGATTTATTTGCATTTTCAGCCTTCTGTGTTTTCACATACAGATTCCTAAAGAGGGTTACATTCATGACTCTGGTGTCAATATGTTACATTAAAAACACGTCTGATATTCTGTGTCATAATGGCTTCTACTTAGACTCACTGCTTAACTACTAAATCTGATAGAAAAAAGATTTATAAGGTGTAATGATGTGCAAATCGAAAGTTATTCATAAATGGAGTGATTAGAGGGTTAAATGAAACAGGAGGGAGGACAGCATGATTTATTATTTGTATTTTTAAAAAAATCAAACAAAAAACTAAACAGTAAACAACCAAAAAATTAAATGTCATATGAAAATATTCAGTATCTGTATTTTTCTGGAATAAAATTTCTAAGGGGTCCATGGGTAACTTCCTATTTTCCTTAGAATCAGAATCAGCTTTTATTCGCCAAGTTGACACACACAAGGAATTTGATTCTGAGTTTGAGTCTGTTTGTGACTCCCAAACCACAGACCTACATAATAACACTACATTTGGTATAGATAACATAATATACACATAAGTACACAATGTTCAATAACTCACTCACTCATTGTCTATACTGCTTTATCATGTAGAGTATAAGGGATCGGGAAGGGCCAACTTGGGGAGGAAACCGGAGCACCCGGATGAAACCCACCAATCACAGGGAGAACATGCACACAGACCCCAGGTGGGAATCAAACCCAGAACCTTGAGGTGCAAGGTGACAGTGCTACCCACGTCACAGCTATGCCACCACATTCAATAATTATACAGATAAAATAAAGAATGAGTATGTAACTAATCAGCACTGTACAGTACATAAAGTGAGTGTGCATGGTAGTGCAAGTAACCGTATTGTACATCACATGTAATGTTATTGTTGGTCTTTCGGCTGCTCCCCTCAGTGGGCTACACATACAAGCTCGGCACAGGTTTTACGCCGGATGCCCTGCCAGACGAAACCCACCCATTTTATCCAGGCTTGGGACTGGCACTGAATCCAGTGGCTGGGGTTTGGGCACTGGCTGGGAATCGAGCCCGAGGTTCTGCATGGCAGGCGAGAAATCTACAACTGAGCCACTAATGCCCTAGTGTGCATCACATATAATAAGTAGTGCAAATAACAGTAATGTACAGTAGGGTATAAGGAGTTTGTAAGAAGCATAAAATCCTATTACCAGTCTGGGTGGTCATAGGTGGTGTTTTTCTCCATCCTCTTCTGAGATGAAGATTTGTTTGTTTGTTTGTTTGTTTGTCTGTTTGTTTTTAAATCAAGCCGTCTGATAAATATAGTCCCACCTGGATGCACATGTCACATGTCCATGTTTTCCCATGCAGAGGTCACAGATGTCTAGCTGCAGCATGTACAGTACACGGTATCACTGACCCTTCCCCAGAAATTAAAAAGTAAGTCCAGGGTTGCAAAATATTTTACAAAAAGACCGAAAAAACAGATTGTGTAAAGCTGCTTTGCGACAATGACAATTATTAAAATTGCTATACAAATAAAATTGAATCGAATTGAATTAAATATTTGACAAGAAGTGGACAGACATGATCTGATCATAAAAATCCTAGACCACACACGCTGCCTTTGAAACTAGTTTTTAGAAGAAAGAATTATTAATTGAATCATTAATAAAAGCAAAGCTCACTGTACGTCACATGACAGTGTTAACTGGTTCACACTGAATTTTACATTCCTGGGACAGGAATTCAGTTTCCGGTAAAAAAAATAAAATAAAAAAAAACGGGCATCACTTCTTCCTTTCATCTTCATCTGACAAGCGTTCATATTTTAATATAAAATATATATAGTGAGATCATTTGCCATGTCTGCGGATGATTCCAAGCTTTTTTAAACGATTTTACATGGCGAACAGAAAGAGCTAGGTAATACAAACAGCAACATATCCCATTGACCAAACACTACAGTAGACTGGAACTGATCGTTGAACAAATTATGGTTTGTGCACAAACACACCAGAAGGAGTGTAGAACTCATAATACTACCTGAATTTGTAGCAGATCTGCTCGTTGTTGATTTCTCCCAGGATGTGTAAATGTCGACAGGTATACTCAGAGAGTCCAAAGGGAAAGTGGAAGATAATTAGAGTGGGAATTCTAGAGAGAAAGATTACATGCAAGGGCAGCAGCGGGTCCGCATGCACAGAGTGCATTAATGGAGCTAACAGGATCATCTCAGGCCATCTGTCCAACTCAGTGTGATATACCCTATAAATACATAGAAGCTGATGGAGGTATTCCACAGTGCCACACACAACGCTGCAGCCTGCAGGAGGGTTTCTGTGCTAGTCCAGGTATAATTGGTCTATTACATTAATCCAACGCACAGGTGCATGAAACATTACCACTAATGGTACTCTTGATTTATGTCACAGGATACTACAGTATATACTGAATTTTTAGAGTAACTCGAGAGAAGAGTAACCCAACAGACCTTTTTAAGCAGACTGAGATGTTGTGCTGTGTTTAATATAAAAGCAAATATCATTAACCAGATTGAACACATTTTCCAAGCTAACTTTATCTTAAAATCTGTGTTTGTGTGGGAAACAAAGACAATGATACACATGCATTTCGGATTTATTGACATCAGATGATTATCCACGTCATAATCCAATCTTTACAACATATTTACTGTAGAAAGAGTTCTGCACTTCATTTGATTTCATTCTAATTGACTATAAAACAAAAGGTGTTTTTTTTTTTATTAGCCCAATAAACTTACTGCCTGCCTGCTGATTCTCCCACAAGTATGAGACAGCATGAACCCTTTCTCAGTAATCGCCTGTTAGCTTTTTTGTTGTTGTTGTAGTTTTCATTTTTGACCACATCTGCACAACAACTAGAAAAGCAAGCAAGTCAATGAAACATGAATTTACAAAGATTGTTCAAGTCAAACCGAGACTTTTCTCATGAATGAAAGTGTAAAACCAGCTGACATTTACTGAAGACTTAAAGCACAGTACCATGATGAGAATCTTAGTCACAGTAGAACACTTGAACAGTGCAAACGCTTTAAAGGTGGCCCCCAATGTATGTTCCTGAATGGCTATCACGGCTGAGGTGGCTCGTAGTCCACTGCAATCATTCCCGTGAACGTTCAGCGAGTGGAACACCTAGTCCTTGAAAATCGACAGATAACTTGTCACTGACTTTGGGATGCAATGTATCTATCTGTGCGAATTGTACACAAACACTTCTTGCACATCACAGGAACTTGTCTGGGAGTTATTGCCACATCCCTGCCAAGTCCTGACCTCACTCTAAGCAATGTCCACATGCTTGGGCCATTAAAGGAGGTCCTGGGAGGCCAGAATTGAAACAGGAAGTCTGATCATAGCTCTAGCAAAAACTTTACACCTTGATGGTGTCCAAGCACAAGTGAAACGCAGGGATAAGTACCGTACTTTAGTGTGATAGGGGATTATATAGAAAAATGAAGGTAGTTTTGTTATTCTGGTATTCTGTACAATCAAAAGTCCCAATTTGACTTAAAAGCAATTCGTATTTTCATATTAATCAAATGGCTTTAATTTTAGTTAAATAACAATTTTTGTGAATGTAGATTTTCTGGATCTTAATTTTTGGTTGAACCGCTGCTGAATGTGGTCCCCCTAGTGTACCTTTCCCCTATAGACTGAATCTAGTCTAAAGCCTGAACCCCTCCACTGGTCTACTGCAGCATATCATCACAGAGAATAGCTGATGGGATTCACTAGCTCTGGGCAGCAGATACAATCCCAGAGGCTCTACTAATCATTTTCAGTAGCACTGCCCTACTGTCCTAATGCAATTTGAACTAGATTCAATAGCACTCAATTATCTGATACCATCAGCAAGGTTCATATGCACATGCAAATTCAATTTCAGCCTTCATAAAAGTAACAATTTGATATAAAAAGTGGGCAGAGACAAAAAAGCAGAGCAGTGAAATAACCAAAGAATGAAAAAATTAAACACACAGATAAAGGGAGAAAGAGCTACTCTAGCTCTGAAGTTCTCTTTAATTACTTGTATAAGCTTTTCCTTTACAAACACACATACACACATGTTACTCTCAAACACTGACTCTTGCATGGACTTTACCTTGTCCCTCAATCCAAAAACCGCTCCATACTCAGTCCACTGTAAGCATCAGCTAATCCGGTCTCAATTAGAAGACCACGGGTTCCCTTTTGATTCAATGCTTCTCCTTTATGCCATCTCAGGGAGATTTCTACGTATATCTGCATAAAATTGCTAAAATTGACATCCAAATAAAACTGAATTGAATTCATCATCCTAGTAAATTTACTGGCGGCACGGTGGTGTAGTAGTTAGCACTGACACCTTGCACCTCCAGGGTCTGGGTTCGATTCCCGGCCAGGCATCTCTGTGTGCATGGAGTTTGCATGTTCTCCCCGTGCTTAGTGGGTTTCCTCCGGGTACTCTGGTTTCCTCCCACAGTCCAAAGACATGTACTGTAGTTAAGGATAATTGGTGTTCCCAAATTACCCGTAGTGTGTGAATGGGTGTGTGAGTGTGTGTCTGTCCAGGGTGTATCCTGCCTCGTGCCCTAAGACTCCCCGCGACCCTGAATACAGGATAAAGCCGTATAGAAGATATGAGAGTGAGATGAGTGAGTAGATTTACTTAGACCTTTTAGCACTGATGGAAGATTAAACCATATTAAATGTTTCTGTATTGATATCTTCAAGTCAAACCAGCACAAGGTACAAGGAAACCCACAAAACCATACAGGAACACACAAATGTTTAAAACACACATGAAAAAAGCTAAATACAAGATACCGTGTGTGAACACATTTAGTGAAAGTAACTATACAACCAATAGTAACAATTATATAAGGAGTAGGAAGCCTTTTGTTTTGCTTTTGTTGCTTTTTTTCAGTTTTTCCTAGATGTCACTAATGTGATCAAACACAATTATACCACAATAATAATAACAAATAAGGAAATACAAAACGCATAAAGAAATATGAGAATCCTAATTACAGTACAATAAAAGTAGGGAGCTCAAAACAAGTGATGAGGTAATCAGAGATAATGCGACTCATTACGCATCATGAACAAAAAAAAAAAACACTTTGTAAGATGAAAATGAAAATCCACTGAGTGATAATTGAAAAAAAAAATTGAATGAAGTGTGGAAGTAGTGACGTGACAACCATGCTGTATATATACTGTTTATCGTCCAACCTCATTAAACACGTGTTTACAATGAAATGTGTTTTGTTCTCAATAACAGGTCACTGCCTCCCCACCACCACCCCAGCCCCCCACCCCCAATGCAGACACTGAATATAATTATGGTTTTATATACGAAATGCAAGCCACAGGGCATGAAGGTTAGATGAGTTTCCAATTTGCATATTAATAGAATCAACATTTCTTAATGAGGGTTAAAATGAAGAGACGTTTCAGTGACTTTTTCTGTTGTCTAATGACTTGTTCAATCTAAAAAGCTTAAAAACAAGCTTTAGATGAGTGGACTTTTGGGCACAGCAGTGATAAAGGACTGTACCAATATAATAATAATAATAATAATAATAATAATATCTCAGGATGCGATCTGAAATCCTAAATGTGACCCAAATGTGACCTGAAACCCTTGATTTATCTTCTTATTATTATTATTATTATTATTATTATTATTATTATTAATGCTTTTAATCAATAATAATCAATAACTCAAAATCTAGCAATCTTAAATAATACAAATATATTTTATATAAAGGTGAAATTGCATATATACAGTATTACACTAGCATCATTTGAAAACCCCTAAATTTCACATTATGTTTTCCCCTAACTTTTGCAATGTTCACATTACACGCCACATTGCTCAATTCCATTTTATTTTTGGTCAGATTGGATTTGCATGTCATGATGGTTCACATTCATAATTACAAGTGACCTTACGTGTACTTACGTGATCTGACTCTAACATGGATGGCTCTGTCCTCTGAGATGGCAAACATGCTCACATCGATACATAACTTTGTGCCATCAAACACGTCATACTGTAATTGTGCAACTCATTCATTCTAAACAATGGAATCTATTTGAGCAACAATATGCTTGTTTTTTTGCTCTGGAGGGCGGCAAACAGTTAGTCAGCGCTATTTGTTGAAGCCTAGGAGAAGAAAGAAAGCCAGAAGTCTTGCTTTAGCTGTTGTAGCAGCTCTTGCTAGCACTGCTTTGAAATTCCCACACTGTCAGTGTTGATTGATGTCAGCGATTGTCCTAGGCATGCGCAGATGCACAAAGCATCTGGCCATCCTCATTCATGTTGCATTACCATGTATTGCATATATATCTCATCTAGGACCACATATTAAACGCTATGTTCAAATTACTGTACCAACCTGAAGTGACTCAATTCAAATTTTTTACTCTAATGTGACACAGATTTATTTATTTATTTTATACCTTCATGAATGCACTAATCTTTTTTTTTTTTTTTTTTTCAGATCGGATATGAGTCACTTTTGTATGTGATCCTAAATCGTATATATACAGTATGCCGTTTTGCAACATGAATGAGAACGGGCAGATCGGAGATTAATTGTGTCTTTTTGCCTCTGTGCATATGTAGAGTGCTGACATCAGGCGGAACTGGCAAAATGGGGATTTTACGGCAGTGCTAGCAACAGCTGCTAAAATAGCTAAGCCTATGCATCTGGCTGTCTGGACCTCACCAAACACAGTCAGCTAGCTGCTTGCCATTCACCAGAAGCATAGTTTTTGCTCAAATGACATTAATTGTTTAAAATGATTGAGTGGTCGAACAATATGATGTGGTTTAACCCAGATAGCGAGAGCAAAAACGTATAGATGTGCGTACGTGTGCCATTTCATAGTATAGACACATCAGATAAAAGTCGATTGTAAATATAAACTTTAACCGTCATGACATGAAAAGCTGAGCAATGCGGTTTATAATATGAATGTGGCCAAAGTGACTTTGTGCATTCAGACAGCAATAAAAAAAATCAGATCTGTGTAATATTAGGGTCAAAAATTGATTTGAATAATATGAACGTAGCTTTATTTCATGTCAATTCATTAACGCACTTAACCAACTACTGTATCACTGATCCCTAAAAGACCTCGAAGGGGCAATCCAATGCCTGATAATAGCTTAAGATTAAGATGAATCACTCTCAAAAGCTTATTAGATTATAACTACTCTCCTTAGCTCCATTAACATATTAGGCTAATAAATTCCTGTATAAGACCACTTTTTTTTTTGAAAGACATGAAGAGTGAAAAGGAGGGTTAATCAGTTCTCAATATGAGTCAGAAGGAAGACATGTAAAGACCAGGACAGAGACAGGCAAGACAGCTAGAAATGCGACAATAATGCCATGAAAATGCGTGGAGAAAATAATAGAGAAGAAATTACAGGAGAATCTTATCTTCTTTTCTGTTTTGCTCATGTGTCAGTGTGGAGCTGACAGCTGATGTATGAGTCAGCGAAAGTCTGTGATCACAATGTGTCAACGTACAGTATTCACAGCAGCTCTTTCTCTCAATCACAAGCACAAAGAAAGAGAGAGAGAGAGAGAGAGAGAGAGAGAGAGAAAGTTAGGGAGAGCGTGATGCATACTCAGTATTCTGAGTCTGTAATCAAACGCAGCAGGAACTGGCAACAAGAGCAGACGGGTGTGACGTTCTTACTATGAGAACCGTGAATGACACACACACATACTTTCTGTCTTTCTCAGGCACTCACATGAGCACACACACAAACACACATTTTTTTCCTATTTTTTTAAGCAAAGAACAGCTTTGCTATGCCATGTCGCATCTGAGCTGTCTTGGAGACTTGATGCTAACGAAGGCTAACTGCAGTATCATGTCAGAGAAACACACTACAACAGCCCTGTGATAAAAAAAAAAACAACAGCAACAACGACAACAACAAAAAAACAGTCAAGTCATATGGCCCGTTTTCCAGGACTGTCAACACTGAAATATTGCTTAACATAGTCTGCTGCTTTAGCAATCTATCGCTAGGGTTTTATCTGGTACGACAGATGTGTCAGTCTTTCAAGTTTGCCTGAAAGGGGGAAAAAAATGGAACCACTGAAGCTAATTAAATTAATGACTGAAACCATGATTTTTCCACATTTCACTGTCGCTCCACACAACCAAATTTCTATATAATATTCAAGTAAGAGTGTTAATACTGCTTCAGATTTCTTTTTCCCAAGTTGAATGCAAAAGATACAGCTGTTGAAGAATCCCATGTCCAATGCCTCTTGCTGTTGCAACCTATTTGCCTCAAGGTTTGACAACGCAATGTGTTCTGAGATGCTTTTCTGTCTACCACAGATGTAAATATTGGACAAACAGACAATGTTTTTTTTAATATAATCAAGACAATTCTGGAAAAAAAGAGCTGCTGCTTATTGGATTTATTTATTTATTCAATCATTTATTTGGGACCATTTTTTTTGTCATTGGAGAAGATTTCAGATCTTCAGTTTCTAAAATATTCAAACCAGGCATCTGCATTCCAAAACCGCAGTCAAAATCACTCACTCACTCACACACTCATTCATTCATTGTCTATACCTCTTTTATCCTGTATATAGTGTCGTGGGCGGGGGGGGGTATAGGCTGGAGCCTATCCCAGGATACCTTGGACACGAGGTGGGGTACACCCCCATCACAAAGCACACACACTCACTCACACAACTACATGTAATTTGGGAACACCTAATCTGCATGTCTTTGGGAGGTAACCAGAGTACCCGGAGGAAACCCACCAAGCACATGGTAGCAATCAAACCTTCGACACTGGAGGTGCGAGGCCACAGTACGCCACCATGCTGCCCAGTCGAAATCATTGCAATAATATTTTTCTCCATTCTGATGGTTTATTACCTGAAGGTCACAACATGTATTTGAATGCTTACAATACTACAGTGATAGAATACACAGTTGCACCGTGTTCTTAATAAAGTGCCTGGCATACATATTCATGACTTTATTCTTCAACACCAAATTATTGAGGTCAAAGTTTTTTTTTCTGCCATATTATCCCTGAAAGTATTTACCCTTTTATTACGCGCTACTAAAGACTGTTTACCTGATTAAAGTTCACACGGGTTATCATTACTGGAAAGCTTACAGAAAAACATGGTGTCTATTTCCGGAAACATTTTTGTTTATTACTTCATAAAACTTGATAATGGGAGTTTCACTGGGAGTGGTGTATGAAAACTAATTTCAGTTTCAAAGTTTAGTTGTAGAACTCCTCATTAAGGTTCAAAGCTCAGATGAAGAGCATGCGAGTATGATATAGCATTTCAACGAGATGATTTTTTGCTTCATAACTAACAGAAAGTGGAATAAAGACAAAGAATGGCAACGAAAGATTACTTCCCAGAGACGGACCTCTTATGTTCTCTGTGTCACTGTATCTATACAGATCCTGTCATCTTGGCATGTAGTCATAACTTCTGTAAGGTTTGCCTGGATAACAGTTGGAAGAAGAAAATAATTCTTAAATGTCCATTGTGCAAGAAACGGTCTTCCAAAACCATGCCTCCAAACTTGCGCTTAAAAATGTTGTGTGATAAATTTCGTCAGGACAAAAGAAAGTCAGCTGTTGAGCCACCTCAGATGTTGTGCAGTCTGCATAACGAAAAACTCAAGCTCTTCTGCTTTGAGGACGAACAGCCCGTGTGTGTTGTGTGCCAAAGCTCCAAAATGCACAGAGAGCACAATTTTAGACCCCTGGATGAGGCGGCGCAAGAACATAGGGTGAGTTACATACCTTGAAATTAGATCAGTGCTGCAATATGAATACCTGTTTAAGACTAAAGAACTTTCCAAGCAATGGCTTTAAAGGATCCTTAAACTATAAATGTTATAATGGTTAAAATGTTAAAGCTATTTTTTTATTCTAGTTTGTCTTATATGCAACCTTTCAAATTAGTGTATAGTTACTGTCCAAAGTCTACAGTACCTTGCAAAAGTATTTGCACATGAAGTTAATTGGTTGGACCACATCATACTTAGGAGTTTTATAACAAAGCGTGTTAATACTTGTGCACTTTCCAGATTTCTGTTTGTTTGTCTTAATTATCGTTTGTGTCACATGTCACGGTTGCGCCTGTGTCTAGCATGTATCTTAATTTTTCACTTGTTGCTCACAAAGAGAAACTGAAACCAATGAGCTCATTCAGCACTGCAGTCTGCCCATTGTCTCTAATGAGAGGGGGACGGGGCTGCAGGAAAGGACACGACTGGTGGTACATCTTCAATTAAGGCCTCTGTTTCTCTGCAACCAAATAAGAGGTGGTGAGAGCACTGGTTTGAGAGATTGAAGAGAAATCAGAGAGTGTAAGAGTTGTGGTGTGTTTGCATGGTCTTTTAGGCTTTCAGGCTGAGAAGTGTTCTTCACCACTGGGCTAGTTGACTAGGAGAAGACACTGATGGACTGTAAGCGCTGCCTCAGGACTTCTGCCTTTAATTACGTCCAGGTCTCAAGTTGCAGCCATCGTTAAGACTGCCTAGACTTTTACACCTCCAGTTCTGGTCTGCCACCAGACTGCGACAACCGCATCCGCTCCAAATTCCAGATTCAGTGCCACCACTGCCAAACATTTTCTCATAGTATATAAGTACATGAGTATATGAGTATAGTATATCGTGTGTGCACTATAAATTATTTCTGTCTCAATTCTGGGCTGCCGCTGCCACTGCCGGACTGTGACAGCTACAGTGGTGTGAAAAACTATTTGCCCCCCTCCTGATTTCTTATTCTTTTGCATGTTTGTCACACAAAATGTTTCTG
>JAQMYG010000037.1:8265941-8279342 GCA_030014215.1 Clariallabes teugelsi
AAACATTTTGTGTGACAAACATGCAAAAGAATAAGAAATCAGGAGGGGGGCAAATAGTTTTTCACACCACTGTACATTGACTCCTTTGCTTTTGACTTCGGCCTAATTGGCCCCTTTGGTCTACAACATAGACATGCTGTTAGCTGACCTGCTATTGCTGCCCTAAAGTTTGTTGTAATCAAAGAGGACAAACAACAAGGGGGGGTAAATACTTTTAAAAGGCACAGCAGTTATGGTCCAAAGACATTTTGGGACATATTGCACACATTTCTGTTTTTAAAAGAAAGTTATTATTATTAGTAGCAGTAGTAGTAGTAGTATAGTATAGTATAGTATAGTATATAAGTACATGAGTATATGAGTATAGTATGGTGTGTGTGCACTATAAATTATTTCTGTTGTTCTTTGTCGCCCAGTGCCATCCAAACTGCAAGACCATGCAATTTTTACATCACTCATGTCACTCGTGCTTCTAGGAAAAAAGTTACCATTTTTCATAATCCCATAATACAGTACATATTTTTGTGCCATCCACACTTGTCTAAAATTGAACATAATTAATACCGCTCTCATTCCAGGAAGAGGTTAAATCTAAACTGGCACCACTGCAAGACACGCTTGATTTGTTTCTCAAAGTAAAGTGGACATGTGATCTTAACATACAACATATTAAGGTGAAGGAAATATGTATTCTGACACCTAAAAGTCATAAACCATTTAATTTAACTGTTTAAGCATACCAAAATATTAACACTGATTTGTTGCCAATCTTTTGTATATTAGAACCAGGCCCAACACACAGAAAAGCAAATTAAAAACAAGTTTGAGAAACTTCACCAGTTTCTACAAGAGGAAGAGATGAAACACATATCGGCACTGAAGAAGGAGGAGAACGAGAAAATGCAAATGTTAAATGATACCTCAAATGACATAACCAATAAGATTGTACAGCTGTCTGCAACTATTAAATCTATCCTAGAAGAATTAGCGACCACTGATACGACTTTTCTTAAGGTAATGTAGTGTGTTTCATTCATTTATTTATCGTCTATACTGATTATCCTTTGTATTGGGTCCAAGGGGCCTTGAGCCTATACACAGGCGGAGACACATAGACAGACACACTATGGACAATTTGGGAACACCAGTTAGCCTAATCTGAATGTTTTTGGACTGTGGAGGATCCAAACGAAAACTCACCAAGCATGGGGAGAACATGCAAACTCCACGCACACAGACCCAAGGTGGGAATCGAACCCTAGACCCTGGAAGTGCAAGGCGACAGTGAAGAACACCATGTAGCACTGTTATTTTTTAATATTATTAATTGCTATAGGCAACAGGATTGAATGTAACAAATGCATCATTTCCACATGAAAATTACGCATTCCATTGCCACCATGTAATGTTAACATTATAGACGCTCATTTTAAATCCAACGTGCTGAAGCTTTTAGATATTTTTTGGCTCAACCAAAAATTTGGATTTAGCTAACAAGTCATCTTTAGTTGGCCATGGTGTGAAAAATATTTGTTTCTTCACTTTTCTCCAGAATTACAAAGCTACTCTTAAAAGGTAAGTGAGTTATTTTTTTACACTTCTTAGACTTTTCTCTTATGTCTTAGAGCAGTCTTAACGCCTTTACGTTCTTCCAGAACTGAGTGTGTGCTGAAGGATCCTGAAATAGAGTCCGAATTATTGATTGATGTGGCAAAGCATCTGGGCAACCTGCAGTTTACAGTGTGGGAGGAGATGGCGAATATAGTTGAATATTGTAAGTATTGCAAGTTTAGATACTGTATATCCAACACATGCTCTCAGCATGTCATTATTGCTTAAGAAGAAGTAAGACATTCATTTTTTAATTCAACGCCCGTCACTTGCTTTTCAGATCCTGTGATTCTTAATCCTAACACCGCACACCCGTGTCTCAAACTTTCAGATGACCTGACTGAGGTCGTGTGCCAAGATCAGCATGAGCAGCTTCCTGAAAACCCAGAGAGATTTGACCATTATTTGTGGGTCTTAGGCTCTGAGGGCTTTAATTCAGGGACTCACTGCTGGGAGGTCGAGGTGGGAAACAGTGCAGAATGGGCTCTAGGTGTTGTGACAGGCTGTGTAAGAAAACATTTCTACAGGGTCGGTGTATGGAAAAGTCTTTGCCAAAACGCCAGGTACGGTGCCAGTGCCTATGGAAAGTCAACCATCATCTTTAGGTTTGAGAAGGACCCGCAGAGGATCAGAGTGTTGCTGGACTGGGACAACGGACACGTCTTGTTCTCAGACCCAATCACTGGCAGGAATCTAAAAATATTTTTCCACAATTTTACAGACAAAGTCTATCCATACTTCTGCAATCAGTGTAAAAGTCACCCCCTGAGAATTTTACCAGAGGAGACTTTTGAAAGAGTACGAGAGTCTGATTGCAGATCAAGTATGCTTGCTTGTGACTCCTCTGTTTAAGGGTGTACATCGTTGTGAGAGATTGTGAGATTTTTTTTACTAAACTAATTGATGCTCAGCATTCATGACAACATGAGGTTTTTTTCACATACCCCAACAGAAAAGCATTTGCTTAACACTTGAACTTTCATTCTCTCAACACTGCCGCAGCCATCTGTGACTGGCGTCAATAGCGCAGATTATATGAAAGCTGGATTAACACTTTGTAACATCACCCATAGATTTTCTGAAGAGCGGTTTTAAAGCTCAACTGTGGGAGCTCTGATTATAACCATCTTGGCAGGTGCGACGACCCTGACGTTTCTCATCCGGATACTACATGTATAAGTAAATGCATAGAGATTTCGTGTTTACCTGTGTACTGTAAATGAGACTTCAGTAGTTAGAGTGTCCTCAGCTGGATTTATAATCCTTCCAATCCTTATATGAGCTGGCTGTTAGTTGCAACACTTCTACATACCACAGTTAACACAATGCTAGCTAGCATAGCTTTAGTTTAGCTAAAATGCTAAGATGGCTAACATTAGTTTATATGCTAAAAATTAACGTTATCCCATGTAAACTCCTACATTTCTTGTGATATGTTAAACTACAAAGGTTCCAGTTAGCTGGTTAACTAACGTGATGCATAGCAGACCTGAAATCAAATCAACTATGCCTTTTAATTATAACTATGTTTATTTCTGTTGTAAAGTTGGATATTTTAACTTGTTGGTCTATGAGGATTGACTCCCTTTTGGAGTCAGCTTGTCTTTTGAGAAACTGCACATTTGGGCACCTCTGCCTCATTTTTCAGAACCAGAGGTTACCCCTTGGTCAAGAAAAAATAAAACATGCTGTCCACGTAAGAGTGTCATCATAATTTTCCTCTCCCTTCTTAATACTACACAATGATACTAGTAAATAACGGGAATCTGTGAGCTCATTGTTTGCTTCCTCTCGAGGTTTCTTCCTATTGCCGTCACCCTCGACTTGTTCATCAGGGACAATCTGATCATTTTGATTCATACACATTTTTTTCCCCACATTTTGTACTCATCTAAAAAAAATTTCCTTTAGATTCTGTAAAGCTGCTTTGTGACGATGGCTATTGTTAAAAGCGTAATACAAATAACATTTAATTGAATTCCTGTATGCAAATGAGGATAGATAGTGCTTTCCTCATAGTGTTAGCCTTTACTCTCCTAGCTGAGGGTTCCATCCATCCATCTAGGAACCTCTGTAGTCCAACTAGGGACCGTGGAGGCCAATGGCAACCACTAGAGGACAATGTTGGTGGTTATTGTATTTATTCCCATTTTGTACAACTGTGGCAGGACATCCAGTCAACACTCACACATGCATTCACACATTACGGGCAATTTGGTAACACCAATTAGCCTAATCTGCATCTGCGAAACCCACCAAGCAAGGGGAGAACATGCAAACTCCATGCACACAGACCTGATGCAGGAGTCGAACCTGGGACCTGGAGGTACATGGTTAAGATGCTAACCACTAAGAGCTGAGGGTTAGTAGGTTGGATTCAGCAAGACCAAGTACGGCATGAAAAATTTTTTTCGTTTGATCATTCTTCCATTTACAGTTGTTATTTACATACATTTATGTAATTACATTTGGTGACATCATATCATACTCTATCTGAAATGAAGTGCAATGACACTACTTGGACTGTCTGAGGATGCTTAGATCGATGTCTATTTACTGAGAGACAGGGAGACACTCGAGAGAGTTAAGGATACCACACGGGATGCTAATAAGAAGGATGCTTACATCGATATCCGTTCAGAAAGAGAGACTCGGGCGAGGTGGGAATCACCACACGATGCTTTGTCTCAGGTACACCAGGTTCTGCCGTGCTCATTCTCTCACTCATTCTCTCAAGAGACAGCTGCAGAGGAGCAAACGAAGTCAAATTCGCTCTTACTCTATTTGAGTCATTTTGTGGTTTTCATTCCATTTCCACTGACTTTGCCTTAATTGCATCTCAAGAGGATGTGGATTCTGTGTGTTCGGATGTATTTCCTTTCTTTACATAACGCCAAAAACAAATCTGAAGAACCTGAACCGCATGCTAAATGGTGTACGCTCGTAATTAAGTGCAGAGTTGCTGCTTCAAACGTGAATTTTTGGTTTATGAAAAAGAGATTTTTTTTTTATGATGTAGCAGACATTCAATAAGGCGGAAATCATTCAGCCATATCATACATTATTTCTGTCCAAGCAGACAAATTACCTTACAGAAATCAGCTGGAAAAATTGGAAAAGTGCTGGAGTTTTGAAGAGAAGGGATGTCAATAAACAATTTACTTCATTTTAAATTATACTGTTATGTGCATGTTGGTATGGTGTACAGTATGACAGAATAATGTGTGTTTTAGATAGATAGATAGATAGATAGATAGATAGATAGATACTGTGGACATATATAATATACAGTACATATATAGTGTACTGGAAGTTACAGTAAGAATCACACTGTTAAAGGTTAATTTCAAAAGGATAAATGCCAACGAAAAGAAACCTAATCTTGTTTACAAGTACTAATCACTTTCAAAGCCAAACCTGTTCAATCATTAACAGTCATCCTGATAGAATGGAAGAAGTCAGGTCAGTTGAAAGAAGGTCAAATGTTAGAGCACTGGGAATATACAGTATATCACATAATTCAAACCCCATTTAGACATACTGTAGATAGGCATTAAGCTGTTGGTGAAGAATGAAAAAGAGCTTTCGAACAGCCAAAGTGGTTTAATAGATAACATGTATTTAAACTAAGTTAATGGCTTTATAATGCCATTCAAAGGTGGCCTGTAATATGATATGTTTACCAGGGACTTAGTGGGCCTGAATACTTCAGATATCATTTAAAAATAAAAAAATATTAAAAAACAAAGGGGCATGCTGTTAAATGCGGCCCCACATGCTGTGACATTACTTCCATGATTTTTTTCTACAAATCACTAGCAATTCGCACATTATGAAGAGCCATGAGGAGTTCAGGACGACCTGTCGGAATCCACAGCTTGCTGACATTTAAAGATTTAAATCTTTCAAACATGCTTAAAAATTTGCACTATGTCGTTTTATGACCCATAAGTCTAATATACCTGTAGGTCCCCTGTATCTTTCTGTATACGTGTCCAAAATCAACAATTGCTGTCAGTCTTACAGGCAGGATTGTAAGTGGAACTAATTTTTTTATTTTGCTGTTATTACTGTGGGAGGCATGGCGGCTTAGTGGTGGTAGGGATCAATGGAACCCACATACTGTACTGTATTGCACTATAGAACTATTTGTAAGGAATTGGATGTCGCATGTGGCCTTACCATACCAAATTGTTGGCTTTTTACAGTACATAGCACCACCATACTTCATTATAGCTTCATTGCTACTATACATCATAGCTAATAACAGCAGAGCATGTCAGAGCCACAATTTTAAAATCATTCCTCTCTGCGGCTCAGAAATTATGAAAGCAGGAACCAGGCTTCACTGTCAATGAATATTAGCATTTTCTCATTATATCACATTCCGATTGTTTTATTTCTCTTAAGGTAGAAATATACATTGTCTAGCCAATTAAGATGATTTTAAATTACTGGAACTGGGTTAAGCACCTTTCAACACATGATTAACACCTGGAAGAATAGTGCTGAACCGTCAAATTTGTGGAAGAAATGTGGTTGGAAATCATGAATGGAGAGCACTTACTGTAAACACTTGGTGCAGTTTAATGGTAAAACATCAAGAGTTAAACCCATAGCTATGTTTAATTGTAAAAGAAAGAGCATATCCATATGCACACAAAGTAATAAGAAATCACAGGATTGGGACTAAACAGCTGTGTGGCCATAAGAAACCACTTCTTAATGAGGCTAATCAGAAAAAAAAGCTTAAATTTGCTAGGGAGCATAAAGATTAGACTTTGGAGTGTTGGTTAAATGTCATGTTGTCTGATGATTCCAGAGTGACCCTATTCCAAAGCAATCGATGTGTCAGGGTAAGAAGACGAAATGTATAAAGCAATGCGCCCCTCATGCATAGTGCCCACTGCACAAGCCTCTGGAGGCAGTATTATGATCTGGCGTTGCTTCGGTTGGTCAGGTCTAGGCTCAGCAACGTTATACTGCATTTGTTTTTTGTGGGTAGCTTTTGCACATACTCAGAAATTATTGCAACATGCCTTATTATTGCATTATTATTGCCCATTATTGCAATGGTAAGGGCAGGGTAGTCAGCAGGTATATAAAAAATGTCTGATTCACAATTACCTCTACCTGAATGACGTATCTGCTGCACAGTGACAAATATCCATGTCAAAACAGTTGACAGGAGAGTACTATCTTAAAAGTTAACATAGTAAACTAACCTCCTGAAGTGTCACCATGTTTGCATTTGCATTACTTCATGCAAATTTGTCTGATTAAATTCTCCAGCATGCCCCCTACTGGAATCATCCAGTACTACTCGAAGTATATACAGTAGGCAAGCATTTAAACAAACTTGGTTACGACATGTCCGCTTGACTACAGTATGTGAACGCATGGTTTAACAACATGTACTTTTCCGCTCTTACATTACAGCAGCTTGCCAACAATTATTTTCACTAATTAAAAATGACATCCATGATATCCATTTCTAGTTACAGTATGTTTAATTTCATGAAGTATGGAGAAAGTTAGTACCTTTTTACCTTGAAACTATATGCAGTAATTTCCTCACTAGCCTGTCTATTTTCCACTCATTTACAAAAACCAAAAAAGAGCAAACATTTAATACTGAAAACCTTACCATACCTTAACTTCGGAACTAAGATTCAACAGAACTGTGAAATACAGTAAATAGCATTGTTGATTGTTAGATAGAACTTACATTTATTTGATTTAGGTAATCATTATTGATAAGAAAGAATAGTGTTCAGAGACTATGAGAAGTTTTATCAAAACCATTAAAGGAATTCCTATTGGGGAGTAAAAAACATAGAGAAAAAAAATCATCTTCTTTTTTTCTCAACAGGGAGTGTAAGCGTGTGTAAATAGTCAAATATGAATTTCCTCTTATCTGTTCCTTATAAATTTCCCTAGGTTTCAGGTGACACCCTGCTAAAGTGATTTTTCGGCTCACTAGAGGTAATCTTGAGTTTACTGGCAAAATATGTTATGACATCATGCCAAAGATACTCCGCACATCATGTTCACTAACAGGGGAAATAAACTGAGGGAAGGGGCTTCTGTTCTATCTTCCTGTCTACAAATGGATCTTTGGTGAAAATATATATTAACAAAGTCACAAATGGATTTTAATGGCTGTGAGTACGACGGTTTGAGTCTGTAGCCCATAAATAAATAAATAAATAAATAAATAAACTACTGCCTGTCATCAACATCACGAGCTCATTCTGATTTACTCAGTTTCAGTCTGGCACATATAGAATATTGACGTTACCAGTGGACAGTGAAAATGTCTTTCTAATAGGTTTCCTTTCAAATTTCATGCATGAGTCGCTGCCTTTTTTTATATTTGCAAAAATTATAAAAGTGCTCCCTCCACCACAGGCGTTTATCCGATGGGCTTAAAGGTGAAGAAAATAATATGGCCCAGAGATCAGTGACAAGCATTATAAACACTTACTCACTTACTCACTCACATACACAGAGTACAGAGCAATTAAATAATAAATAAGATTAATTCAAGATTCCATTCAATGTACTGGTAAGTCTTGCTCTGATTGTCACAATGAGAGAATGCAGGACACGAGCAGAGAGAGAGCAAAGAGCAGCAGTAACAGGCCGAGTGTGGAGCTTTTCACTAAATAAAATGGCCAGCAAGAGGAGTTCGTGGCACAGACATGAAGCAATAAACCACTGAAACGATACAGAGTAATAAGTAAGAAAAGAAAATATGTCAAATATGCAGCACAAAGTTCTGAAAACTTTGTGAGCATGGAAAGTGAGCGTGACAGTGTGTGTGTAGCTGTGTTTGTTGTGTCCACTTACCACCGCTGAGACCAAGGGGAACACACAGAGAGTGGCCAGTAACCAGGGACATTTTAGACCATTTCATACAGCAGTTTGTACTGTCGTTCCTCTGAGAGACTCAAACCCTGATACACCCACACATATGACACACACTCACACACTCAGTAACTAAGTACAAGCTGGAGGTCCGGCTAGTTTGTGACGTTACCATGGAAACTGCAGAGGAAGGACCCACAAAGGATTTTAAAAAGTTTTTATGATTATTGTGATTATTATGATTATTATTATTATTAATAATAATAATAATAATAATAATAATAATAATATATTTTAATGATGTGTTTAATGTTGGAATAAGTTTATCATTAGTAGCTATGCAAATACATACAGTGTAAACAGAATTACCAGAATATTGAGTTACTGACAAGAAAGTTCTGTAATACACAGCACTGTGCAAAAGTCTTGAGCCCCCCCCCCATCTTGTATTTTTTAATAAGGGCTTAAGGAATTGTTCTCCAGGCTTCCTGAAGGACTTCTTGTTGGATTTCATTTTAACATGTTTTTGGCTCTAAAATATTCAGTCTGGTTCATGTACCTGACCAGTTTCCTAAAACATGAAATCATAAGTTTCATAAAATTTCTTAAAATATTTGTTGCTTTTTAATCTTTTAATTAATTTAAATAATTTAATTACATTTCATATAATTCAATATCAGGAAATGAGGTGTGACTCAGGAGTTTTACACAGTATTATACTGTATGTCAGGATCTGATATTTATACAGTGAGGTTCAACAGTCTGAGAGCACTAATGAGATCATAACTGATGAAACATTTGTCTTGAATTAACAAAACAGACTTTAATTCTACTTGCCCAACAGAAAGATGACATAACTGTGCTTCATATATTAGTCGCATATCATTTTCAACCTTCGATATGCAAAAGTGTTAAATAATTAACATAACTTTTTTTTCCTACAAACTATATTACATGACGTACAGGACTCAGCATGCGTTTTATATATATTTACACACATTACAGAACTGTCAAAGTAATCAAATCCTTGCATTTTTGCCCTCTTCTTTCGCCTAAACAGAAATTTCCTTAGAATTGGTTCTGGTTTGTGTAAACCTAAAGATTGACACCATGTAAAAGTAGTCGTTCTGTCTGAGCCATGTTTACCCAATTAACTTTTAATTGCTTTGGTGATTTTGTCCCTGAACTGTTTGCATGTTTGTCCTTTATATTATTCCTGTACAATGTTTTCCTGTGTCATGTAACCATAAATTTAGAACATGAGCTGTGCAGTACCTTTGAATTTTAATCCTGACTTTTACACCAGATTATACACATCGATGCTTACAATTTTAAATACGTGACTTGCCTTCATTTACATTGGATTTAAAAAGCCTGCACACACCTGGCACATTTTGCTGATGCTCAAAAAGGAAACCAAGATAAATTATGACAGATTTGTAATGCAGTATAGGAAGCATTGTAATTCAAATCAAGTTCAGAGGGCATTTTAGAGGGAAAAATCTTTATAAAAATCTTGTTGCATAAGTATGTATGCCCCTTAACTAATATTTGGCATAAAGCACCGTCTTGTGTTTGATCATTTTTTAGGAGCAAACTAACTCAGAACATCTTGATTGGCAACTCTATTTACTCTCTCTTTAAAATCAAATCAAATCAAATAAATACATAGATAGATAAATAAATAAATAAATAAATAAATAAACACCCAGATCTAATTCCCAAAGAATCACAGGTTTTTGTTACGACTTAGATCTTGCTCTGGATGATTTTTTCCAAAATGTTATTATTATTACAATTTTTTATTTTTTTCAGAAGCTCTTAATTTGTTGTCTTGGATTTAATGCTTGGGGTCATTAACATTTTTCTTCAGCTGTGTAAGAGAGGTTTTCAGGCTTTGTGTCAAAACTGGTATTTATGGCCCTCTGTTATTCCCTCTATCTTGACTACATCATCACTGTGGTTATGGTGTTCTTTGGGTGTTAAGCTACCGTAATTTTTACACCAACCATATCTGTTATTTAGAATTATGTCCTAGCATTTTATCTCTTCAGACCAAAATGCATTTTGTCAAATATTTTGGGGTATTTTAAATGAGCTTGATAAAAAAAAAAAAAAAAAAAATTTTAATTAATTAATTAATTAATTAATTACGACAACACATTTTTCTTTTTTTCCCCCCTCATTAAATTTGTTTTTCAAGAATTTTGTTTTTCAGGATTTTATTTTGTTTTGTTGGGATCTTTCTTGCATAAAAGGTGGAAAAAAAGATCTGACATGATCTGGTTGACCTTGGCTTCCCCTCTTACAGTAGCACCACAAAGCCACTTTATTAAAAAATAAATAAATAAATAAATAATTAAAACAATATTAATATATTATTTAAACTAGGTGTACTTACACTGTATATTCCTAAACAGCGACCACCTGTTACACAGAGTCCAAATGTGCTCTATGAATTTGCATAGTACTTCACTGGTGTGCCTCATTTGCTCTCATGAATAAGTGCTATGTTTCACATATCCAATGTGTTAATTCATGTACGGTGGTAGAGAGCATACTCTGCTATAACACTCGATTTTTATCATTTGGATTTTGCTGTGTATAATCCATAATAGCTGGTTATTAAGTCATTTTGTCATTGTCTTAATTGCCACACCATGCCTATGCTCATGAGCAACAATTACAGCTTTGCTGTTGGCGAAAAAAGGCAGATAAAAAGATTTGAACAACCAAACAATTCAGTGTGATCTGTTTATTCAGGCATATGTTGGACATTAGACCATTACTCGACTCAAATGTGTGTTTGTGTAACACGTACACACAATCACACAAATACACACACCAGTCAGATCCCCATTATGTACAAACGCTCTGTGTCAATGATCTTACGGGTTGCTATAGCAACACTCTTTCAAGCAATGCCCGGACTAGGAGTAAGAGCGTCCTCATTTATTTTATTCTTTCATGTTTCCTGTGAGAGCTAAAGCATTAGCCTTTCATTAAACTATGGTGTAAACGGGCCAGCTGAACTGTCTCCTCTTCACCAGCAGTAGCAGCTACCTGAGGGAGGGAGGTGAGCGTGTCGAGTGCAAGAGAGAAAACCTGAGCGTGGACTTTGGCCTACAGAGCGGTCATTAAGTATTTAGAAAGCTAGAACCGAGCAGGCCAGGAGAGGCCTATAAAAGATGTAAAGAGCACGGAACAGTCTCGGAGCTCATTAATTCAGCTGATCAGTTTACCTCTACTACCGCTGCTCTCACAAAAAGTAGGATCAGGTTCCGAATCGGGCGCGGGCGGCCTGGACCGAGTCCCAGCGTTTACACACAGATCACATTTCTACTTTGTTCGTTTGTAGACACCTTGCTGTCCTATGGCTCTCAATTCTGTAATCACAAAAATAAAAAAATTTAAAAAACAGCCATAAATGATGATAAACAAGGTCTTTGTGTATAATAGACCCTATAAATCAGATTACACCACAGTACTGCTGAGTTCTTGAAATTTATTGGTGTTGATTAACTTTCAACAACAGCAGCTCAGACAATAAGGTGATTTTAATCCAAATTCCGAGTTTCTACAAATACATTCATTCAAATACTTTATTATTTCTATAGTAACGGCAAAAAAGCTTAACAATAAACTAATCCTGAAAAATTTCGCATTTATAAATTTTAAAAATTGCTATGGTACACATAATATACATTTAGGGAGATGTTTATCTGATATTTATAAGACTGTCTGCACTTTCAAAGTGTTTTCCATCATGGGACAGTCTTCCGTAACATGACCAACTATGTTTTTTGACTTAACTTCATGTCAGAAGGAAATTGCCAGGAAATTACTTTTTATAGCTCATGACAAGTGAACAGTTTGACAGCAAAATGAGAACTCCATTTATGACATTTTGAGAAAAAAAAGTTTTTTCAAAAGCAGCAAAAAGCATAAAAAGTGAAAATATTTCATGCATGGTTGAGCACAATAGTGTTAAAAAGCATAAAAGTAGACCCCTGTGTGGTGCAGTGGTAAAGTGCTTGCCCTAGAGAACGCTAGTTCACTTCCTGGGTGATGCTGTAGCCTATTGCAGCCCGGAGACCTACAGTAGAGAGAGCTGATTGGACGAAAAGAAAAGACAAAATTGTTTTGTAGGATTTTGCTAAACACATCTCAAACAGATGTTACTGTTGCACGAAAAGTTATCCCGCATCTCTTGAGTGCTGTATCTGTGTGCGTTACCTGTCTGCTTAATTTTCCTTTGTGAATATTACTGTAAAGTGCAACATGGATCCAAAATGCAGCAAAATTTGTGCTAGTAATACATGGTGGGCCATAAGTTTTTCTATACATACATGTAGGAAAAATTAATTCAACTTTTTTGAGATGAGCTCATTTTGTGAATAAAATTGTAAAAGTTTCTCAGTTTAAACATTTATGTTCTCTATGTTCTATTTTGAATAAAATATTGTCTCTTAGTCGTTTAGTTTTCATTATATTAAAATTTTTTAAATGTCTCAATTTTTCCCGGATTTCTGGTTGCACAAACCACAAACAGTAACAAGTATATAAACATGTTCATCAAGGACCCAAGTTCAAACCTGAGCACCACCAAGTTGCCACTGTTGGGCCCTTGAGCAAGGCCCTTAACCCACAATTGCTTAGATGTAAAAAATTAGATACAATGTACTGTAAGTCTCTCTGGATATGGGCGTTTGCCGAATGCTCAAATGTAAAGTGGAAATGTACACGTGATAATGTGGAAGTGGTTTAATTTGAAACACTCACACACGCTTGGTTCTTATAGACCAATACACTGCGCCAGAAGCTACTCTCAATTAAACATTTCATATACAGTGGAACCTCGGATTACGAGTAACGCGGTTTACGAGTGTTCCGCAAGACGAGCAAAGATTTTTAATAAAT
>JAQMYG010000037.1:8293319-8318215 GCA_030014215.1 Clariallabes teugelsi
TATAGGATACATTTCAAATTTATCGCAGACAAAAAAATAGCAATGTCCTTTTAATCAGTATCCAACTGTGGATAAATGTTTAAACAGCAAGCTATCTATGCATGATCATCTCGCCATCAAGATCAGTCCCCATTACAAATGCAATTGGGAACGACACACTCGCGCGCACACACACACACACACACACACACACACACACACACACACTCACGTTGTGATTGAGGCTGCAGGTTACAAACAATCATAAAAGCTAATCCCATGCTGCCACACTGTTGCTCAATGTGCATTTATAACCAATTTTCTCAGTGTGAAACACACAAACTGATCACACACATCAAAGTGACCTACAAACTTCTGCTCTGCTGTCTGGTCTCAAAAATAAACATCAGCTCAAATCAGCGGATTTGATTACACTAAATGCTTTAATGATTAATTTCTGTTGCCTTTCAGGATCAGACAGTCTCACTGTATTCGCCCTCACGGTGACCCCACTATTGTTACTGTTATTGTGTGAACTTTGCCATTCAATGTAAGGATCTGGTCACTTTGGGAATTAGGATGAATTACATTTATTTCGATTCGGCACTGCACCTCGAAGGAACTTTTAGCCTAATGCCAGAGGTGGAAAGTAACGAATTACATTTACAGTTACTGTAATTGAGCAGTTTTTTTGTGTAGTAGTTTTTAAAATCTGTAATTTTACTTTTACTTAAGGATGTTTTGTTTGAAGTATTGTACTTCGCTACATTTGAAATCATATTCACTACTGAGTAAAAAATAAATGAATGAAAATGAAAAATAAAAAATAATGCAATGGGGAAGGGAAAAAATTGCACGACGGAAATCATTGATGGGCGGGGAGAACAAGCGCGCTAAACTCACAAGAATGATGGAGACAGACAAAACAGATGCCAGTGATGCAGACCCAGCTAGCAAACCCCTGACCATTGTAATAGCCACTACTATGTTGTATACCACATTATGTATGAGTTGCCGCCCTGGAGAGCTCAGGTGTGCTGCTCACGCCTGAAACGCTCTATTCTTTTACCCTTTTCTTTACTTTTTCTTTACGTTTTGTATTATAATTTTGTGATACTGATCGAGGCCGATAAAGGTTTTTTGCTGAACGTTATTCTTGGCTCTGAGCTCTTTTTTCCCTCGGCTATCCGGGGCAAAGCGTCACAACATATTTAAGTGACCACTTTGATTTCAAGCACAAGAAAGGGAACAGCTTTAATATGCAAAGGTGTTTCTTCAATTAAAAACAACTAGTTTGAGATTTATATCCGCTTGTCTTTTTTGAACTACTCTAGAATCCCCCATCCCACCACCGCTGTTAAAAAAAAGTAACTCGGTAACGTAAATTTTTAATGAGCTACTTTTTACTTTTACTTGAGTAGGTTTTTATCATGGTTACTTTACTTGTACTTCAGTAAAATTTCACTGAAGTAACAGTTCTTTTACTTGAGTACAAAATTTTATTACTCCTTCCACCTCTGCCTAATGCTTAGCTAAATGTTTTGCGATAGGGTTGACCATTCCTGAGTCAGAAACTGAAAGTTTGGGAAAACCATCACCCGGATTCCTTGTACCCAATCCAAATCACTTTTTCCCACTGAATCATTCCTGCTTGTTTTTGATCTGATCAGAAAACAAGATTAATAAAAAAAAAAAGCTTCTAAACTCTGACAAAATTCCTGTAAATCAAAAATAGTTAATGGCCTATTTAAAATAAAAATGGCCTAGAAATCAGTGCAAAAATCGCTCCACAGAGTTTAACGGGGCCTGTAGAGTGGACACACACTGAAGGGAAAACAATTTTTGGACCACTTTGGAAAAACTGCACTTGATTTTTGAAATACACATATGAAACTTGACATTGCTCCTCCCTCAAACAATCTAAGAGCCAAAGCTCTAACATAAGTAAACATAAGTAACACAGTCCCGTTGACTTGTGAAAGTGAAAGCTGGTTACATTCTCTGTGCCTGTGAGTTTTGTGTGTAGGAGGGGGCGGCAGCAGTGAGTGGCCTCTTCAACTCTCTAACTCACACTCACACACACACACACACACACATATCCTGATTTCACAGGCAGTGTACAGACTCATATCTTTGGAGCCATATGGGCTGGAAAAAAAGCTGTTTTCAGCATTTTTCCCAGAGAACATGATGCACCACTGCACCCCGATTTTGCAGTTACTCCAGGAATTATGTAGCATTCTTTAATACAGTTCCTTTATTAGGAGAAAAGGATATAGCTGAAAATCTTAATATTTGATTAAATAATAATGAGATATGTAGAAAGCACCTCGAATTACCCATTGGCCACACTTCAGCACCTACTGTACAGTATATATGAACATTTAGTTTCCTTTGACTGAAATAATAAAATCTTAGTTCCGATTGCCATTGTATGATGAGCGTAACTTCCCATGACATGAGACAGGGGAAAAAAGAAAAAAAAAATTCACCAATTGTTCTTCAATGAAAAATATTTTATTTTTAAAGACAAATTTCCATAAAATCTCTTATGCTGCCAATAATTATCACACTGACATTATAAGTTAAACTGTGGGGTAGCTGCGAGGATTTGGGTTGGGAAAAGATGGCATTATGAATAAATAGAAAAAAAAATTCTAACTGCCACAGCAGTGTGCAGTCCTGCTTAGCCAACACTAGACAGCTGTTTCATTTAGTTGTGGTCAGCAATGCCAAGTTCTTCTGTGCCGAGCAGTCATGTGTACTAAAGTTGCAAATATTCAAGTGGTGGTAGCAGAGGTATCGATGTAATGTGTTTGCACAGTCAATGTCCCTTACTTGGAGAAATTGAAGTTACGCAAGCGTGATTCGGGATGACTCCACTGAGTGAATGTTACAAACTGGAAATTGCTGCTGGATACAAAAGCAATGCATTTGAAAAAAAAACATACAAAATGACTTACCAGGCAATCACAACAACCCTGGCTGCCATGATAAGTATTATTCTCCAATCCTGCCTTTTCCCAGCCACTGGTTATATATTTTCCCATGGAAGTGTGTGCTAACCAGCTATAGTACATCCACACTTTCCACATCATCCATATCTCCTGCTTGGGTATATTCATAGATATTTTATACTTGTCCGAGTATACTCTGCCTCCTGAATAACTCCTCGCTGTCAGGTCATATGTGTTGGAGCCTTTGATTCATGCCATTTTTATTTATGCTGTTCAGCTGTCTCTTCTCTTGAGGTGCTAAGATATTGCCTCATGCTCCCGATGTGATTAGAGCATCACCTGGTATGCGTATCTGCACATGATCATGTTCCTCAGCACTGATCATGTTCCTCGTTGTTTTATCAGCTCACAGCACATAAATCAAAATAAACTCGATATATCCTTGCCGTGATTTTACGGTTGTAAGGTAGTAAGTAAATATCACTGAAATACACTGCTATACATTGTAAAACGCTATGTAAAAGACAACACAATGTTTATAAATCTGACATTACTACAGTATAGGCCAGACTTAACTGAGTTATTTATTTATATAAAACAAGCTAGTACACCATTATTAACTACTGTATTAAAATATATATATATATATATATATATTATCGGCTGACATTTTTATATTTTTTATTTTATTATTTTGAAAATACATGAGGGTCAAAGAGCAAGATGACAACCTTGATATGATGAAAATCTTCAATTCAATTGAATTAAATTTTATTTGTATGATGCTTTTAACAATAGTCATTGTTGCAAAGCAGCTTCATAGAATCAAAAAATATAAATGTGTAAAAAAAAAATGGGAAAATTGTGTATGAATCAAAATGATTAGATCGTTCCTGTCTATGTAGACAATAAAGTAACTCCCAGTGGCACGATGTATAATATGCATGAAAGGTTTGGCCGTTAAAGCATGATTCATGGTTGGTACTTACACACCGACACTGCATTTAACTGAAGCAGTCGATGGTTCCCCTATGAGAAATATACGGCATTGCAACCAGCGCACATGGGCATTAATGGGGCGGGGCTAAATTCACACGTCACGGATCGGCCTGGGTCATGTAAATGATTGGCTGGCCATTTGAAACAGCTACAACTGTAGGTCCCCCTTGTGCCACCAAAACAGTTCGTACTCCACAGGACTTTTGATGGACATTAGCCATCACAATGTGGTTTTTGTCATAGTTGCTCAGATTCTTATGCTTCTGCTTTAAATACATCAACTTGCTTGTTTACTTGGTGCATAATATATACCATCCCTCGACAGGTGCCATTCTAATGAGAAAATCAATATTATTCATTCACCAGTCCAAATATCATGGCTGATATATACATTGGTTCAAAGCTTTAACCAATAATTTAAAAGGGCACTGTATGAAGACTTATCTGGTACATTCCAAGGCAAGGCACCATATCTAGCTATATGCTCTAGGAAATTTGTAAACATCAATCAGGATTGGTTGGATTGTCGGGGAATACCAAAGTACCTAGAAGAAGCATACCAAGCATTGGGATAACACACAAACTCCATACACACAGACCTGAGGCAATGCCTAGACATGATATTTCTTCGCTATCTTCAAGAGCATGGCTACTGCTAAATATGTTCCTATACCCAAGATATTGGCTCACTGCTCCACTTGACCAAGACCTAAAACCTGGACATACTGTACAATATCCTGGCATGCATACAAATTTTGAGATTCTGTAAAACATACTGACATACGTAGACATTGCACATGTAGGAATTAGTCCATTCTTTAGGCATGTGGCATATTCCCCACATTCTCCACATTCAGTTTAAAGAATAAATATCAAGGAAATCTCAGGCTTGTACAAACTAAATGAAAAAGGAAGTGCTTATGACAGATTAAAAGCTTAACGAAGCTGATCAGTGGGTGTGGGGTAAAAGTTGGCGCTTAAGTCCAAAGAAATTAAGCTAATTAAGTACATTGCCTTTGCATTTGCCGAGGTTTACCATTGGCAGCTGAGCCAGGTGTTTGGCTCTGCTGCCGCACAAGAGGAAGTGCATCCTCATGGTTCTAAGAAAGGCTCACACTGATATCTATTCAATGATGATCCAAATTTATTTCCCAGCTTGGTTCTGGCTCTGCTAGAAAGGGTTATAGTTGCAAGCCGGGCAATAGCGATGATGAGAGACATTTTACAGACACATTTGCACTACTCTTCAATGATACTAACACAAGGGTATGGATTCATTGGCTCATGACAGATCCTTGCTCATACGTGCAAGAAGAGGAGATGAGGAAATATGAAAAAGTAATGGAATATGTGCTCGGTGAGAGTGCAATCCACCTCAGGATGGCCATTACTCTGCACGCAATAAGCCAGTGACATAGACACAAGTGCAGACTGAAGATTACATGATTTTAAAAATGTTGTGTATATAAAAAAAAATAACTATTTAAAATCCTTATATTGCCATCATCACTCAAATGAGAATGATAAATGAAATCTGGAAATGTTCATTTCTGGAGGATCTACAACTCTCTGTGTTCTACAAAATAATAGTCTATCTAACGATACAGAATGCAGATAGAATACATAAATATCTATCTTTGGCAAATCCTTTAATCATATGTTTGTAATAAACTGTACTTTTCTCTTGTTAGTAGGATCTTTTGTAATCTTAGCTATATTTTAACTACATTGTTAGGTTTTAAGGTGAAGTTTTGGGAGTGACCCAGCAAAAATCTGATTGAGATGCTGTGGCAGGACCTTAAACAGGCTGTTCATGCTCGAAAACCATCCAGCGTGGCTAAATTCAAACAATTCTGAAAAGGAGAGTGGGCCAAAATTCCTCCACAGCTTTGTTAAAAGAATCATTGTCAGTTGTCGCAAACAATTGATTGTAGTCAAGGGAGGTACAACCAGTTATTACACTTTTTACATAGGGCCATGTTGGTTAGGACAAATTTTTTTTCATTAAAAAAATTAAATCATCATAGGTCCATAGATTGTACATTTAATATATTATCCTGAAGCCTGGCCAAACAAAAAAAAAAGTTGCCATTTCAGTGGGGTCAAATTATTGTCATGTATCACGCAAGGAAAAAACAACTAAGGTAGATTGCTGAAATGACTAGAATTGGGTTAAGAACTATGCAATACATTATAAAACACCAAAGAAAAAAAATTTGGTTAGGAAAAAAAAAATCATGAATGGAGATCACTTAAATGCTTGTTCCAGCTGCATGGTGAAAAAAAATAAAAATAAATGTAAAAAAATATATAGAAATCACAGCTATTTTTAGCAGTGAAAGAGCATTTTCACACGCTTCGTGTGACAGGATCTCACATGGTCGGGACTAAACTGCTGCGTGGCCATAAGAAACCCACTTCTTAGTCAGACTAGCCAGAAAAAAGTCTTCAATTTGTTAGGGAGCATAAAGATTTTGGAGCATTGGAAAAAAGGTCATGTGATCTGATAAGTTCTGATGGACCCTATTCCAGAGTGATTGGAGCATCAGGCTAAGAAGAGAAGTGCATGAATTGATGCATAGTGACAGATTTACAAGCCTCTCCACCATTTTTTTTGACTAGATGTGTGTAAATTTTTGGCCCCAACTGTACACTTAGCTCATTGTGTTTAAATCCAAACATTAAAAAACTGCTGTAATTAATAATCACTTCAACCAATAAGTGTTTTATCATACATTCTGTTTCAACTCACCTGTTCACTGTAAGGTATTTTGTGGTAAATCTTTTTTTTTATCCCTTTAGCCAGCAAGGATTTTCTTGTTAGCACTGTTGTTTAGCACATCGTAATACATTCCAACCCTTGACTGTTTTTGCAGGGCATAGACAAACATATTAAAGTGTGGCTGGATGTCCGGTCCTTGTTACAATTGTTACAGACCAGAGCAGCTTCTCTACACAGAAAAGATTCAAACTTACTGTACAACCTTCCAATCACAAGCTCAGGACGGAACTATCATTCATTCATTCATTCATTCATTCATCTTCTATACCGCTTTATCCTGTATTCAGGGTCGCGGGGGGCCTGGAGCCTATCCCAGGAAGCTTCGGGCACGAGGCAGGGTCGGAACTATCATACAAAGAAATTATTTTATACTCTGGAAGAACTTAGAAACATTGGAGAAAACAGAAGAAACATTGCTTTTTTCGACCAGAGATAATAAGATAAAGATAAAGAGATAAAGAGTCTTTATTGTCATTGTAGTGATAATAATACAATTACAATACAGGCTACAGCTCTGGGGAAGAAGCTGTTGCTCAGTCTGTTAGTGTGTGTCCTATTGTATTGTCCTGTATCTTTTGCCCAAGGGTAGGGGCACAAACAGTCTGTGTCCTGGATGGGTTGGATCCTTGATGATGTTGCAAGCTCTCTTGTAGACAGCTAGCATAATCTGTGTCGAGGTTGGGGAACTTGGTTCCCACAATCCTTTGTGCAGTCTTAACTATCCTATATACCTCTATAATAAGAGACAAGCCTCTCCGGTTTTCTGCAGTGCAGCTGGTGTACCATACCGTGATGCAGTGACAGAGAATGCTCTCTATCGTGCTCCTGTAGAAGTTCACAAAGACCTGGGAGGGTACATTGGCCCTTTTAAGCTTCCTCAGGAAGAAAAGCCTCTGCTGAGCTTTCTTTACTACAGTATGTGGGAAGTTTTGATGGTCCATGTAAAGTCCTTTGTTATGTGCAGACCTGGAAATTTTATATCGTTAACCCTCTTAACCTCCTCACCATTTATGTGGAGGGGGGGGGTCGTTTTTTCTTTGTTCTTATGTACAGTAGACCACAACGATCTCCTTTGTTTTAGTGGTGTTCAGAACCAGGTCACTATCCACACACCACTCAACCAGATGTTGAACCTCTTCTCAGTAGTGAGTCTCATCATTTTCTGATATCCGTCCCACTATTGTGGTGTCATTAGCAAACTTCACTATGGTGTTAGAGTGGATGGGTTTGCAATCATGTGTGAATAGGGTGAAAAGGGCTGGACTGAGAACACAACCCTGTGGTGCTCCTATATTCAGGGTGAGAATGGAACACAACAGATCAGGGGTAGCTCAGTGTTTAAGGCATTCGACTACAGTTCGGAAGGTCCCAGGTTCAACTCTCATGACCACCCTGTTGAGCCCTTGTGCAAAGCCTTTAACCATCAACTGCTCAGATGTATAATGAGATAAAAATATAAGTCATTCTGGATAAGGACATCTGCCAAATGCCTGTATGTAAATACAGTCAAAATTATGTGTGAATGCTGAGGGGATAAACTAAACTGTAGATATCTCTGTGTGTTGCATGTCTCAATCCTGCCTCTCAGATTAATCCACCAACAAATTCTTGAACAGACCTGCTACAAATACACTCTGGATACCGAGCTAAAAAACACAAAGACAATAAGTGGGTTGTTTTTTTTGGTCAATTTAATTTTTTCCCTAATGTGACATCTTATAAGAAGAGCCCCTCCCCCTGACTTGTTGCTCAGCTCTGCTGTTCTCTAGTGGGGTGTGGCTTGGTAGTAGCTCATTTACATACTCACTGAAACAGCATATTTGATATCAAAATGCATTAATCAGGGGGCATTTCAGCGGTACCATTAACAAACACACCTTGACAGAACTCTGAAGCCATTATTAAAGAAATAGTAAAGTATGGGACCTTTAACCTTTGTATGGCATATACCCATAATTCCATGCGTTTACAAATATATTATGTTACATATCTAATTTAACGAGCTTTGTAGTTCTAAGAATTAGAAATCTTGGATTGATAACAAATCAACATACAAGTTATTCCAAAATTTCATAAACATAAATTTCAAATCAAAGAGAAAACATTCCTTTAGATTTTTTAATTTTTCTACTAACGCAGTCAATCTACGTTTTTTAGTACAGTGACATTCCATCATTCTATTAAAAACACAGATCGTGCTTTACCTTTGAAATGCCGTTCAATTCAGAAGCAGCTGTCAGATGTGGAGCAGGAAAAAAAAAAGTCTGGCGTCTCTCAACTGCCTTGGAAAATCCGCAATTTCCGTTTGTCTGGACAGACAGTTCTGGTTGAGGTGCCGTGTCAGGAGAGTGGCGTTATCGACACAAGCGTTCTTCAGGGGCTCTCAGATGTCAGGTTGAAAGGTACAGAGAACATTTCATCTCTCTTCCTTTATCAGTGTCCTCCCATTTTTACACACGTTGTAGTGGAGTGTACAGTATGGGTCCTTTAATGTACAGTGTTGGAGAGTTAAAAATGTTAAAATGCTTCAAGAGGGAAAAAAAATTCAAGCTCATTTATGGAATAAATTTCTGCACTACATGTACGTGTACAGGTACTGTATTACAGCAGGTGCACTTTTTAATAATTCTTTTGTCACGTAATGGATTTAAGCTTTATTATCGCTGGAAGCTGTGAATTAAAATTGAGCAACCTGAAAATTAAAACTGACTTTAGTTAGTTTATGATTCATACGGTGAACAGATTCATCTGTAATAATAAGAGCTGTGAACTGTGAGTAGATTATAGAGTCAATTTAATTCAATTTTAGGTCATTTTGAATGTAAATTCAATAACAGCTATATTTTACACAGGTTGTGAAGTATTAAAAAGTTAAAAAACCTAAAAAGTTTCTAATAAATATTGAAACACTGTTTAACTTGCATTGTTCATCAATCCAGTCCAGTGGGTCACAGTATTGCACCAACCTTCTTCAAACACTTAAAAGAAGAGGACGCCATACTTTCGCATTTTGCAGTAGATGCAGTATTTATTTATTTTTTTAGACCATTTATTGCTTGTAAAAAAATATATATGTATGAACTGATTCTAAATTGAAAATTTAACAACAAAAGATTGCTTAAATTGCATAAATGAGTAAATTGCCCAGTTTTTGTCACCTAGCATACACAATTCTTCCTTTTAAATATAGCCTTTTTTTTTTTTTACAATGTTAGATTTGTTCATTAAGTCACTTTAGAATTGAACGTACGACAAAAAAATACAGCCAAAATAACTGAGGATTTCCTGCTACGACTCACCTTCCTGTTGTTGCTCAAGATGCCAAAGAGGGAGAACGCAAACACAGACCACAGCATTTGATACGACACAAATAAATATGGCTTTCCTCCCATGAGTACATTTTCCTATTTGTTCTCCAGCTTCCACCTTTGCCTGCTTAAGAGAACGATATGCTGTTCTATTCTTTCATCACTCCTTCTCTTCTCTCTCTATCTCTTGTTCCCCCTGTCTCTTTCTGTTGCGTGGCTCTGAGCGGTCAGTGATCCAGACCCCTGGAGTTCTCATCACATGGAGGTATGGTATAGAAAGAGAGAAAATGCACCATGATGAATGGCAGCTAACACAGACTGCAATGAATGAATGGGAGCTACTAGTCTGCCACTAGTGCGGTGCCAGAAGTCCAAAGTTTGGAAATTTAAAGGGATGCTTGTGGTGACTGTTGACAATTCCACTTGACCATGAAGATGGTCTCGGACCCAGATGATGGAAACAGCTGGTCCCTGATGGCGTATGACTGCAGTTTTATATCTAATCTCGAATAAGGAAAGTGGACTCCATATTAACTTAAACACCTTTCTTGTTATACAGAACTTCCAGCCTTCTAACTCAGAGTATGACGGCTAATCAATCCCTGCTACATGATATCACCCAAATCAGGATGGGTTTCCTATTGATTCTGGTTATGATCAAGGTTTCTTCCTCAGGGAGTTTTTCCTTAATCATCAGGGACAATCTGATCATTTTGATTCCTACATATTTTCTCACCCATTTCATATTCATTTAAGGCTACTTTGTGACAATAACAATTGTTAAATGTGCTATATAGATAAAACTTAATTGAACACCATATGTCAGGTTGACAAAATAAAAAAATGAGTTTGCAAGAAAAAATTACTTTCACCCTGACTGTAAAATAAATATAGGCATTTCATCATATTATAGTTTGCTAATTTATACATTTGTACCATTTCTTCTTCTTCTTCTTTGTTTTTTTACAATTAAAAAAAAACAAAAAACCTTTCCTTTGATATGTTCTTATATACATGTATATAGTACCTTCCTGATGCTGCTGTGAGATTGTAAGCTTCTCTCTAAAACTGATCTGATTTCAGAGATCACAGACATTTATATTTTTCTATCTTCTTATGACATGTAATCGCCTTAGAGAGCCAAAAGGAACAAGTAATGGTGACAGACAAAGAAAGACAGAGAGAAAGAGCGAAGGCAAAGGTGTTCATACATTATTTCATCCATCCTACACATGTACTTTGTTCCTGCTTTTTGTCTTGCGCTCTCTCTCTCTCTCTCTCTCTCTCTCTCTCTCTCTCTCACACACACACACACACACACACACACACACACACACACACACACACACACACACACGGACACACCTGCTGTTCCAATCTATCTAATCCACTATATCACACTGAAGCACTGATGGCTCTCTTTCCAGCACTGTCACAGCTCTGGGATATGCCTTCTTCTCATATCCGGAGTGTGCAGTCTGGTCTACACACTAATTATACGCTTCTACACACTTTACACACTGCATATGTATAACCACACCGTTTAGTTTATTTGGATTGTCATTTATAACTGCTTAATGAGATTGATCAAATGTGTTTAACATTATAAAAGCTTTGTTAGAGTATATTGTGTTGTGGTACAATATGCATATTTTTATCCATGAATTCATCAATGATTGACTATTTTGGAGAACTACAGTTTATCCACGTCGGGTTTGAAACCCACTTTGGGTCTGTGTGCCCGTACTTGGTGGGTACTCCGGTTTCCTCCCACATGTTTAACTGCTAAGGGCTCGAACTTACATCCACCAGCCTCTGTCTTATGATAAGTCATATTTATTTTTTCATATTTAGTGTTAGTTATGGGATTGAAAAGAAAACACAGATTGCTACAACTAGATCTCATTCGAGGATTTAAGTCACAGCTCAGCACTTACTTAGACCAAATAACCCGCTCCATACCAGTGTTTATAGCATCTAATTTGCTTCCATACTTGGCGGGAGAGATTTTTTCAATTCCAAAGTTTATTAGGAGTGCTTGATCCATATTATGAAATCCCCTTTGTTCCCGATTCCAGCCAGAAGTTAATATGCTTCATAATGAAGCACAAAATCCGATTGTGAACAAATCCAATTGTGTCTGCTAAAACACTTTTCTATTACCAGCCCAAAGTTACTTTCCTATAATATTGTACCTCTACTGTATGTCTTTTTATTTCCCTCTAACACCAGAGTCACAATTATTTTTATTTTATTTTTTATTAAAGGCATGTGAGCGCGTGTAAGTGCAAAGATCTCTGTCCTGAAGATTTTCACATGACTTTACCATCACTGTATTTAAAATAAATAAATAAATAAATAAAAGTCTTGTGACATAACAACAATTACAGATTTAAGTCCAAGAGCACACTTTTTATATTAGAATTTAATATTTTGTCATAGATTATGAAAAGCATGCATAGAGAAGTCTGTGTGTATGAAATGTTACTATAGAAATTACATACATAAAGCTGTGATTTGAATGACAGCCAGGACTACTGTCCGTTCATCAACACACATTTTGACCAATCAGATTTGAGAATTTTAACTTTAAAAAATTAATAAATAAATAACTCCACTACATCCCAAAGGTGCTCTATTGGACTGAGATCTGGTGACCGTGGAGGCCATTTGAGTACAATGAACCCATTGTCATGTTTAAGAAACCTATTGGAGATGACTTTAGCTTTGTGATGTGTGTCAACCTGTGGGACAGACATGGTCAGCAACAAGATTTAGGTAGCCAGTGGTAATATCCCCCCAAACCTCCACCACCAGCCTGATCCGTTGATACAATTCATGATAGATCAGATTCATCAGAGACTCGAATCGAGACTCATCAGACCTGGCAACTTTTTCCAGTCTTCTATTGTCCGATTTTTGTAAGCCCATGAAAATAGTAGCCATACTTTCCTATTCTTAGCTGATGTGCTCTGCTGCTGTAGCGCATCAGATTCAAGCTTCGACATGTTGTGTATTCAGAGATGCTCTTCAGCATACCCCGGATGTTACGAGATGTTATTTGAGTTACTGTTGTCTGTCAATTCTCTTGGAACCTTTCTTTTTCAAAAATTTCTCTGTAAACCATAGAGATGGATGTGTGTGGAAATCACAGTTGATCAGCAGATTCAGAAATACTCAAACCAGCCGTACTAACACTAATACTAACAACCATGCCACATTCAAAGACCATGGCTACCTGGTAAAATGCATCGAGTTGCTGCCATGTGAGTGGCTGATTAGATATTTGCATTAACGCCTAGTTGAACAGGTGTACCTATTGAAGTGGCCAGTAAGTATAAAAATACGTCTTATATTGCGAAATTGGTGTATCTTTCCCCCACCATGTACAAATCCCAGAATCGCCAAAGTAAATAACACTGAGGCGAAAAACAATAATAGTCTCCTGTCTTCATAATGAAGAACTGTACCGAGCCGGGCTTACTAACTGACTCTGTATGTATGCGTTATAGCGGAGAGCTACAAGCATGAAATTGCTTTCTCACAGCCACAGCTCAGATAGGCTGTGTTTGCTGTGTCTGGAGTCGTGTCATTTTTCATGCTTCAGACGAAGTGTGTCAGAGCCGAAGCTGTGTTGTTGGCTGTAGCGTGACCCGAAGATGAAAGTGACTCTCTCTCTCTCTCTCTCTCTCTCTCTCTCTCTCTATCCTTCCTTCTCCACATATGACCATTTAAAATTTAACAAGACTGACACAAACAAATTCACATGATAAGGTAAAAAATGATGAGTTAAAAATGATGTAAAATAATAAGAATAAAAAGACTTTTTCCATGTCTAGTACATGTGCATGGTTATTGTATATACAGGCAGGAATTTAAGAACCTGTACCTAAGGTGCACCAGCAAGTTGAAATATTGATAAAAGAGAATGAAATCAGGATTCCAAAAATAAATAAATAAATAAAAATGCTTTAGTTGTGAAATCTTTCTGGAGGCTACAGCTGAAATAAGGAATTTAAGTGTGCAGTCTTAAGAGCAGTCACCATGAAATTCCCATGGGAATAAAGCCGATAGTGTTGAGTTACACAGAGCCAGATAGAGCAAAGGGACATTGGCAAACATGGATGAAGGTCTTTCCACAATCCAATAGGTCCCAGCTTAAAGTTCAACCAAAGATATGCGAAACGGCCATTTCTCAGCCGGAGTGTAAAAATCTGGAGCAGGTCATGGTCATGAACCTACAGCCAGAACCAACTTCAGTTCACTGTGTGTACAACTGACCAACTGACAATTGAAGCAAGACCTTTTTTTATTCTTCAAGGAGAATTTTTTTTAAAGCGATAATTTATAGCTTTGTTTTGTTTTTGTTTTTTTTTTTGCTTGTTTTTTTGTTTTTCTTTAGTGGTAAATTTTAAATGTGTTTTTTGACTCTGGAGGTCACGTCACCATAATTTGACTGCGTGATATGACAACATAATATGGTTCCGTCTATGCATCTATATATTTTATTTAATAACAGCAAACTAACAGGGAGTAGCTCATGTGGTGTTGTTGTACTTAATCTGTGTATAAAACCAAAAGTGTTTATATTTGAATTCATCACAAATGTAATTTTTAAATATAAAAAAATAAAATATGTATGAGGGACTTTCGATTGTGCAGCTAAAGTAAAACAGTAATAATATTAAAACCTCCCTGTATTTCTCTATTTAATCCCCCGGCTACACTAACGCACTTATCCCACAGTTTCACTAGTGCTTGGATACCATCAAGGTGGAAAGTTTTCTCAGTACACTGAAGCCATGATCAGACTGCCTGCTTAGTGTCTGAAACACTGGCCTCCCAGGAACTCCTTTAATGGCCCAAACATTAAATGGTGGAAATCACATGGACTGAGGTCAGGACTGTACGGACAATGTGGCAATAACTCCCAGCCGAGTTCCTGTAATGTCCGAGTGATGTTGGTGAATGATTGTGTGTATAGTTCCCACAGACAGATGTGTCTCTTCTGCGAGTTAGTGACAATTTATCCACCGTTTTTCAAAGATCATAACATTCCATTAGCTGAATGTTAACGGGAACAACTGCAGTGGGCTCCAAGCCACCACGGCCATGATGGTCATTCATTAAAACGCATTGAAATGTTTTACTGCGGCTAAGAGGCTCATCACCATACCATGCTTGAAGTCTTCTGTAAATCAGTTTTACGCGTCCATTCACAAGAAATTTCATTACATTAGATATTTTAAGATTTTTTATTAAACGCAACACTTTTGTAAACCAACTGTAACTGTTTCATTATCATAAAAATCACATCAAGATTTTTATTTTTTTTAAAGCGCCCGCCGCTACATGAAATGGCCAAACAAGTGGGCAAACATCTGTTCCTCCCCGGCCTGTATGTTATGAGATCATGTTTATGGGTGTGATAATTGCTGTAAGACAGATGTTGTGTAAGTGTTTGGAAATGCCTGTGATTACTGTCTAAAGCGCCGAATGCAATTATTCTGCTAATCAAGAAGCCAAATAGCCGAGGAAGTCATCTAGCGAAAGGCACTGTGTCCAATTATTTACTTATCCCAAATCAACACTGACACACAGCGCTTACAAACTTAACTAAAATAAAGGTGGTGTGTATCTGAGCGTGGTGCTAAGTTTTAGACACAACCGCAATCTCAACTCTTTTGGATTCACAGACATGCTGCATCAGGCTCATTGAGATTCACACCATGTTACTTAAACAACGAGAGCCGTCGTGTGAAAATGACCTGCAAATGCAAACAGTAAAGCAGCAGAAACGTCTGCAAATGAAACGTAGCAAACCGTGGGGTCTGGAGAAAATGTTTAGAGAGGAACAAAGAGATGGTGTAGACATTCTCATTATTATGAATACGCAAGTATGCGATTTGTCACTTTTTAAAATTAAGATTAATGTCTAAAATTTCAGATGCATTTGACCTAATACAGGCAGCACCATGGAGTAGTGCTTAGCACTGTCACCTTGGACATCCAGGGTCTGGGTTCGATTCCTGCGTCTGTGTGCATGTTCTCCTCATGCTTGGTGTGTTTCTTCTAGGTACTCCGGTTTCCTAGCACACTCCAAAGACATGCAGCTCAGGCTCATTGGCGTCCCCAAATTGCCCGTAGTGTGTGAATGAGCATGTGTGTGTGTGTGTGCCCTATGATGGATTGGCACCCAATCCAGGATGTGACCTGCCATGTGCCCTCCTGGCACAGGCTCTACGTTCTTCGCGATCCTGTATATAGGATAAAGTGGTATAGAGATTGAGTTTACTCATGACCCAATGATGACCTAATTCTGCTCAACATCAGCTAATGATAAAACATGATAATAGGCTCAATCTCGGGCTCGGTGCATCCTCTCTGAAGTGGAAAGACACAGTCACAGTCTTTTAATACAACTTTCAGCAGTGTTGCATCACTGTCCACTTTTTGAAACAACAAAGAAATGACAAGAAGAGATCCAAAGTCTCTGATAGTGACTGATATGAGGCGATCAGAAAGAAGGACTATATGCCAGTTATCTGCCTTCATCTGCTTTGAAACTGATATGTTACAAAATAGTTTGATTTAGAAGTTCTGCAATCATTTTAAGACAGATAATGTGAAAAAGTCATTGTCTCAGAACAAGTGTATTACATAGGTTATTAAAAAAAAAAAAAAAAAGTTTAGAAACGTGGTTTCTGGTCCAAATTGTTTATTTGTATTGGCCCCAACCCATAGTCATTTATTCATTATTTATCTTCTACACCATTTATCCTTTGGACAGGGTCATGAGGGACTGGAGCCTATCCCAGGAGACTTTCGGCATGAGGCAGGATGGACAGGATGCCAATCCATTGCAGGGCACACACACTATGGGAAATTTGAGAATGGCAATTAGCCTAATCAGCATGTTTTTGGACTGTGGGAGGAAACCTGAGTACAGAGAGGAAACCCACCAAGCACAGAGAGAACGTGCAAACACACACACCAACCTGAGGCACGATTTAAACCCTCAACCCCAGAAATGTAACTGTTAGTGATGTATTTTTTCACCTAAACTTTTTCAGTCTGTCTTCCAAATGATAAAGTAATTCTGTCCAGTGGATCTTTGTGGAGAACCTTTCTCTTTCACAGCACACACACCTACATACTGTACATACACACACCTGACCTCATAGTTGCAGAAGATTTAAACCATGGGAACATTTTAAACACTTACTCAATCCAAATGTTTGCTCAAAAAATATTTTATCTATAGAGTTTCCATTAGCAGACAAGCTAAGCATGCATATACTGTATATACTGTAGATGTGTGTAAGAGACAGGCGAAGGTTTACATTAAAGAGAACTTCATGTATGATTAATGGAAATATTTATGAGTTAATTAATAATGCAATAATGAAAAAAACAATGTGTTGCTAACTTTTTCAAGATAAAATAAATACATTTAGCGTAAACATGAGTGTCTACCCCTTAAAGAATACAACAGCATTGTATAGAAAGCTTCATTTCCCTCAACATATTGTAAATGTGCATCATCTTCACTCCTCAAAGTATATTACTGTATATATACTGTATAAGTATATAGGACAAGACCAAAAGGCGTAATACACACAAACATATTTAAAGAGGACCTATTGTGCAAAATGCATTTTTTACTTTTTACAAGGGCTTTCCTGAGAGTAATGAAAGCTTTTAGGTATAACTTTTTCATTAACTGACACGGGTCATTCAAACTGCAGAGTAACTCTTCCTTTATACTGTACAAAGGTACTACTCAGTATAGTCTTCAACACAAGAGATGCATCTGCACCATCATAAGACCCATTTTACTGAGGCTTCGGAAAAAAAAAAAACCTTGTCGTCTTACTCCATACGCAGTGTTTACAGAGATGACACCACTGACAAGAGCAATGTGCACAGATGGATGAAGAGTGGAAACCAGCAATGAAGACAAACTACACAGTGGGAGACCATCACTTGCGACAAAGGGGATTTTCAAAAAGGATTTGAGAATTGGGCTCAATACCAACATGTGCAATTTGAACGAACTAAGTCAGTTAATAAAAAAGTTATATCCACTTTTTCATTACTTTCAGTACAGCTCTCATAGTTTTAGACATTCCGATGGGTCTCCAGTGTGTGTTTGTGTCTAAAAATAAAAACATGGGGTGAAAAAAATCAGCTTTTTGTCCTTTTTCCATGTTTGTACTGGTTGGGGTTTAGAAAAGCCAATTCGATTGTCTCCCTAATGTGACCTCATACAAGAAGAATTCCCTTCCTCAGCTTGTTGCTCAGCTCTGGAGCAGTAGCTCATTTACATAAAACACTGAAATGGCACATTTGGAGGAGGAGTGAAACAATGGGATTTTAAAGTATGAAACAAAAATGCAGCTGAAGCATCTACATCATATGTTTGTCGAGTAAATACTTTCCATTAGAACCAAATGGTTTTCCCTCACGCAAAGAAAATATATTTCAATATATTAAAAGATTTAGTGTTCTGATCTACTGGTAAATTGAAAATATTTTTATAATGTTAATATTCCTTGTTGCTACACTAACTGATACTAACTAAAAAGTTAGAGAAAAAAAAGATATTCATATTCAAAAATATTTACAATATACAGAATAATAGTGTATTAATATATTACAATACATAAAAAAAGAAATGCCGCTTTTCATGTATTGAGAAATATATTCAAATATATTCAAGTGTACATATTAATGTATGTAATTTTATATTCAACAATATACTTTATAATATATTGAATTTGATTGAATATATCTATTTCTTCATACTTTTTGTTACAATATACTTATATATTAATGTAGGTCGAACAAAATGGACTTAATCAAAGCACAAAGTTTTAACAACGTTTCAATAGAAACAATTCTAAATATAAATATAATGGTTTTTGTCTTCATTGCAATACATACATACTGTATAGTCCATTCATATATTGTAATATATTAATAAATATAGGCACTAGTTTCCTATATATGGAAATGCATTATTTAATAAATTGCCATATTTTTTTTTCTCTAAGGGGTGTGAGGAGGTCATGACATCCATTATTTTATTATTTAATTGTATATAAGATATGACATCTTTGCTTGATGGGAAACTAATGCAAAATGAAAGGAGAGCTCCTTGTAATATTATGCGATCAATCAAATCAGTTTAGCCAGGGATACGTGTTACTACGCAAGTCTTTATTTAACTATGTCAACTTTTTTATCATCGCGAATGTAAATGTGTTTTAAAGTGACTGCAGGTGTTGCTGTAGGCTGGTCACTGTTTGATAGTGCAACATGGCGAGTGTGGGAAAATTCCTTTTTTTTTTTTCTAGTTACACTTTCACATACATATTAACCAAGAAGCAAAAGCAAATATTTAACAGCTCCCAGGTTAAATTTATCAGAAAATGAGATTAGCATGGCATGAGAAAATGTGGGAAATGTTCTTCTTCTGAAGCCCGGAGCTAAATCAGCCCAACAAATAGATAGTCTGTTATCACAGAGGTCTTTAGGATTACCTGCTGACATCAAGAGCAGTCCCTGAAAATGGAGATTTAATGGGTAGCTCTATATGTTTTAGATTTGTTGTGACGTTTGTTACAGTCTTAAAGCCCTCATGCTGTGGCAGTGACATTTAAGCCAGGAGGTCTGAGCCATGCGTCCTGCACTCTCCTTAATTGAAACAGATGGAGAGTCTAGGGCATGGCCTCAGGGCCCAAATGCACACTCATCACACCAACACGCACACACACACACACAAATATATGAATGCTGCTACTGCAATACCTACAGCTGCTTCAAACTACACAACAAAAAAAAACAGAGGATCAGAATTCTACTAACAAGCAAAAATCATGTCCTTAGTCAAGTGGGACTTCATTTTTAATGCTCTGATATCAGAGCTGTATCACAACAAAGATTAAAGATGAAGGACAAGATGAAGTGACTGGAAATAAAGTATGCATGTGGGTTTAAGTGAATGAGAAAACAAGTGGGAGAGACGGCTTGATGCAGAGACAGACTAGGCAACAAAAGAAAATGAAATAATGAAAGAAAAGTGAACAGACAGACTTAATGACAAACAAGCTAATTCAAAGAAGCAACAGGGATGCTGTAGTCATATGAAAGAGTACAAATATGACAGTAATTCTACCGAAAACTTTGATAGTCACAGTAATTGTATTGAATTTGCAATTGCATGGAAAGATCGGGGGGAAAAACAATCAATGGTTCAGATCTACAAACAAAAAAGAAAATCCCAAACATGACCAGAACATTCAACATTCTCTAATAAAGGCATCTCAGTAGAGTGTATAATAAGAATTAAACAGAAAGATCTGGGATCAGATATGGGGTATTACCTTGTGTAGAAAGCGGAGAAATGTAATTCCAAATATCAATCTGTCTGAGCTTAAATCAAATGAAATTCCAAACGTGGGATCTACAGGGCCGATCCTGCCCCCAAACCCAGGTTAAAAATTACTTAGACACAAACAAACTAGCTCCCATAGCCTGTCTGGAGCAGACAGAGACAGAGTAGTGTGTAACTGAGACAGTGAGAGAGAGAGAGAGAGAGAGAGAGAGAGAGAGAATGAGGCATTCACCTGTTGAGGAGCCAATCTGATAAAGACAGTCCAGCCGTCTCCACTGATCTGAGAACAGATGTTTATAGCTGAAGCATATAGCAAGGGTTCTGTTTTCTGCTGCTCCCAGATCAGGTCATCAGGGCACGATAGAAGTAACAGGATCAGCTTTCAGCTAGACCAGAAAACAATACCTGCTCATTCAGAGCCTAAAAGCGTGTGTGTGTGTGTGTGTGTGTGGAGGCCTTGTGTTGAAGCAGGCTTGTCGCCACTCGGCTCTTATCTCATGACAGCCTTCCTCTTTAACTTTTCATATATAGATGGACATTTGTGAACACACACAGCCTCCAGGCTGAATTGTTCTGCCTTGGCTGGTAAAGTGGCTGAAATAGGAAGCAGATGACTGTAAGTATTTCATTCACTCACACACACACACACACACACACACACCAGTTTCTTACCACAGTGGCATCATTACCTACTTGTACAAACAGCCATTACACAGTATTTAGCTACCTCAAATGGATAAAGAAAATAGCAGTAGACTGAATAATGATAACTGAACTCTAACACCTGTATGTAAAAAAAAAAAATAAAAAAAACTGTGCAACCCATCATTTATTCATATTAAATTAAATTCAGTGATATAGATTAAAGGTGGCACGGTGGCATAGTGGTTAGCACTGTGGCCTCGCACCTCCAGGGTCGAGGGTTTGATGCTCCAGTTTTCTCCTACAGTTTAAGACTTGTAGATTAGGTTAATTGGTGTTTCCAGATTGCTCATAGTGTGTGTGTGTAAGTAAGTGCCCTGCAATGGATTGGGACCCAAGGTCTACCCCGCCTCATGCCCTAATACTCATGGCATAGGCTCCAGGCCTCCATGACCCTGTACACAGGATATGTGGTATAGAATAAAATGAATAAATGAATGAATATATTGATTAAAGAAAAGGAAATGGTAAAAATGTTTTGCTGTTTCAGGCTGCAAAGTGGCTAAAGATACAGTACCATTCAAAAATTAGTTATTTATGTAACAACCTCAGCAGCGACCTCATTTCCCCTCTCATCTGTTCCAACCATTCAACATTCAGCATCACCAGTATACTAATCACCAGCCTGATCATCTGTAATCATCTGCACCTGTTTCTCACTGCTTCATGCCTTAAGTTAGATGGATTTTATGAATGAATCAATCATAGGACACTGTGTGGCTTAACAAACAAATGACATTACTCTGAAATGGTTTACAGGGACAGGACTGAAAACAAGATACAAAAATGTGCTAAAAATGAGATCCAAAGTCCAGTCCTTCAGGAAGCCTGGAGAATTATTAACACTATTGAGATAAGAAGGTCTGACTCTTTGGAAGCAAATTATAAAGAAATGAGATGGGCTCAAGACTTTTGCACAGTGCAGTATAAGGGTATTACACATCACTTTTAGGTACAATCTTGTCAATAATACATAAACATTTTACTTGAAGGGGATTAGATTCGAAGTTAAAATGATTGAGATTTAGGGATACTATAAACATGATCTAATATCTATATGATAATGCAAGCTTCATCATCAAGCAACATGGTCAAATTTAGTTTGGCTTTACACTACATAATAGTTCAATCAAATATAATCATATGTAAGCATGGCATCATTACAGGATTGTATGTATAGATAAACAAGTTCTTTAGTTGATGAATCAAGTAAAGCCTTTCATTTGAAGTTCTTCAAGAAACATAATGATAAACAAATGTGTAGCCATTTTGAATGCTGAATCATTGGCACGTGTTCCATTGTCAGCCTTCAAACAGGAAGCATGAACATTTCGACCAATCCAACTCCTGGCATCAGACGAAGATACCGGCTCCTTGATGGATTTCACACCTGAACTGAGTGCCAGAATGCTGTTTTCTGGGTCTGAGATAAGTTTTCAAACTTGAAAATCACACTCAAGAGAAATGGATCGAACTCTCAGTGAAAGGTGAAAACACTGCACATGTCTACTCGTCTATCACTATCACACCAGCATGTAGAAGAGTGTTGAAGTTCTCGAGAGATCTGTGCGTGTATGGATATCTGTATGTGTATGCGTAGAAGTGAAACTGACCCATGTCCACTGTGAATAATAAGCATCTGGTAGGAGGTCCAGGTCTTGTTTAGTAATATTCCACTCCAAATGATGTAACATAAAAGGAATGAAATATGTATGACGATGTGAGAGTGAGAGCGAATGTGACAGAGGGATGGAGGGAAGGAGGATGTGTCCTACCAAAATGTCATGAACGCGGCACTGTCCTGGGAGACGTTAGACTCTCCACAGGCTGTACCCCATTGCCAAGTTCGTCTCCCTTCACACTGCTGACAGGCCTGAGGATACGAGGACAGCCATCTGCTTCACGACCTCAGCTGTAAGCATGAGCACGTCCCCAAACCAAACTGCTCCGCGTCACCAAAGACAGCACACAAGAGAAGTCTCTAATTACATACTTATATGCAACAGAGTACACTACAACAACAGCTATAAAAAGATTACTAATAAAAGTTCAGATGATGTAACTTCACTCAACAGACTTTCAGAGCACCTTGATAAAGAGGACTTAATTTGAAATCGCTCCAAGACAATTTCTTGTATGCCTTTTTTTCTCTTAGACTCAGTAAACCAATAGCATGGGTATACAGGGTCTTATCCCAGGAGACTTAGGGCATGAGGTGGGGTACACCCTAGACAAGGTGCCAATCCAACACAAGGCTTACCATCATTCAATGGGAACGGCAGTTAGACTGATCTGCATGTCTTTAAACTTTGGCAGGAAACCTCCTGCAAACTCCATGCACACAGACCGGAGGTGCAAGGAGACAATGCTAACCACTAAGCCACCGTACCAGCTTAGGACAGCTAATCATGCTGTTGTTCTTAGTGTGAGATCTAGCATGGTTACTATTACTGTGATTATTTTCGTACAGCAAAATCTTATATCAATGCAATTGACAGTAACCAAAGTATGGCGTGTTACTTTTCATTTGTTTAATTCTAGTTACCCAGCTGGGATTTTTGATTTTCCAAGCATTATACAGTAGTGTGGTTGATTTGACAACCTACTTATTGTACTTGGAATACTATACATATTAAATTGGTTACGATAGGTGTTGCTCAGCCGTTAAGGCATTGGACTACGGTTTGGAAGGTCCAATGTTCAAACTCCACCACCACTAAGTTGTCACTGTTGGGCCCTTAACCCTCAAATGCTCATAATGCAATAAAAATGTAAGTCACTCTGGATACGGGCGTCTGCCAGATACAAAAACTTAAGTTGTTTTTATTTTGTTGAATTGACATCAAACCAATGTTCATTACATGATGTTGGAATGATGTTGAACGATTGTCTTTTTTTTCTGTCAGTAACTAACCAGCTCCCTGACAGAAAATCGAACCCAGGCCGTGACAGAAAGAGCGCCGAATGCTAGTCACAGATCCACCAGGGAACCTACTGCCAATTCTAATAAACACACGTATATTACTTTGTCAAATAACAAGCACTACAAAATACCACTTCCACATCCAGACAAGTGAAATTTATCAACCCATTAATGCAGGTAGCAGCTGAAAGAGAAACAACCTAGCATGAGCAGTGCAATGTGAGAATGTCAGGTGCCTCCAATAAAACGAGGTCGAGATAATGTTGAATGAACGACCCAAAAACGCGAATACAACATTTAAACAATGAAAATTTAACATTTATTTGGAGCATTTATGTCGATTAACATTGATTTGCACAAAATCTGATGACATCCATGGGCCCTTAAGGTTCTAACAGGGGTTATAATAGTGATGGGAGATTGGGATGGATGCAACAGCTTCCCACACACAGTGAGTGCACAGTATCTTAGTTTTCTAATGTTACCTCTGTTTAATTTTCTTTTTGAAATATTACAGTGAGATGCACCTTAGCTCCAAATGATTCTAATATAATAGTGTTTGAAGAGAAAAAAAATTATTACCGCATCAATATTGCTGTAATGTCGTTTTTCTAACACTGTTAGAAGCATTCTTTCAGTGCTATCCCATCATTATTATTTTATTAAAGTAATACTAACTTTCAAAAACAACCTAATACCATTGTTGTCTCTACATCCTTAACACTGTCGCACTAACGTCACCACAATATTTTGACAAACATGAATTCCTATGTAGTGGTTAGCACTGTCGCCTTGCACCTCCAGGGTCTGGGTTCGATTCCCGGCCAGGCTCGATTTCCGTCTCTGT
>JAQMYG010000037.1:8324280-8335341 GCA_030014215.1 Clariallabes teugelsi
GGACTGTCATTTTTCCGGACCTCGGACTGAATAGAAATTTGGTAAGTGGACCTTTCAAATTTATATTTGAGTACCCCCGGTCTAGACCGTTTTATCCTGTATTCAGGTTCACCAGGGGCTGGAGCCTATCCTAGGAGACTTAGAGCATTGTCTCATATGAATAATGAACCCACTTGGTTTACACTCTGGACAGGATGCCAATCCATCACCGGGCACACACACTACGGGAAAATTGGGAACACTAATTAGCAGGTCACCAAGCACGGGGAGGCCATGCAAACTCCATGCACACAAAGACGGGAATCGAACCTGGCTGGGAATCGAACACGGACCTTGGAGGTGCAAAGCGACAGTGCTAACCACTACACCACCATGCCGCCACATTTTATGTTTTTAATTGTAATTAACTTTCAGTTTACCATAGAATATTTGTCATTAGCTAATTACATTTAAAGAATGATCAAAATGTATTATTTAAATTGATTAAAATTTGATTTTAATTATTATTAATGAATTCATATTTAGATTATGTCTAATACTGCTACATAAATAGAGAAATTTTGCCTCTTTCTCTTGTGTCTCTTCTTAATCAGAAGTGTGATTGAAATACTGATAGAGATTTTCAGCTATAACGTCAAAAATGCTGTAATATATAACACAAAACTAACTCTCCACGCCATTAACTGTAACAGATCAACAGATGAAAAGTATCTCTATTTTTTAAGCAAAAAAAAAAATTGTAGTTGAGAAATCGCTATGGGATGTGAGCAATAAAACACTTCAAATGACCTTCAGAGTCGTAACCGACCGCACACCACCTTTTTGCTGATTATTCTTCCGTAACGGTGGGTCATGATGGGTTTTTTCTCCTTTACTTTAACAACTGCTCTTTTAGATTTCCATTGAGTTCTCAAACTGATGAGTTCTCTTCTTTTCTCAGCTCGCGTGTAGAAGCAAGCTGGAATATTCCCTTAATCAGGATAACACTGATGCCCACAACTGTCTCTCCGCGTCTCGGTGTTTCTCTCATTATTACACGGTCGCTCAGATGCGGGAGGACAAGAACCAGAATCAAAAACTTCCATCAAAAGCATCTTCTCCTTTGATAGATTATGTAGAAAAGGCACCTCTGCCTTTCTGAAGGCCTTTCTCTGCTCTGTGCTTTTCATTCAGAGTAAGTGAATTGGATCATTTGCAGTGCACATTGTGTACACTTCACACCTGTTCAGGGAAAGCTTGCTGAAGACGGCTGTAGCCTTGGGGGAATAGTCGTTGCTCGGTGCACATTGCTTATTGCTTATTGTAATGTAGTTTTTGCCTGGACTATATTAGTATTATACTGCTTGATCAGGATTTCATGCTTTGCGTACTATGACCTAATGCTTTGGTATAATCCAAAAGAAACCATAAAACATGGTTTTACATGAATAGACCAAGTGTTTTGTATTTTTTTTAAAACCAAAACCAAATCAAATGTGTTTAAAAGAAATATTGTTGACTTGCGGGTGGTTTAACAGCAAAGCAATCACCCTGTTGTGGGAGATAATGAGTTCAAATCCCACAACAGTGTATATTTTTGTGGCAGGATTGTTTACTTTGTTAAACAACGACCGTGAAACAGCAGCTTGTTCTTAACTTTATTAATATGGTATAATTTTTACTGCACTAGATGAGTTATAAACTGGCTATAAACAGGTGAACTGAATAAAACTAGCAATTATAATTAGCAATTATATTATAAAATTAGCAATTATATACCAGTAGACTGGTGACAGGATCATGAGTACCCAAGGCTCATCTACTGTATGTCTATAAGGACTAAAGGCCACCTCGTCTGGTCTGATCCCACTGAAAAGACAATTTCTGCAAAAAGGGGCTTAGCAGGCAAAGTGTTCAAAGTTGTTGATCCTGGGAAGCTCTGGAAGTGTGATGTGTTATCTGGCACCAGGATGTGTCGGCAGAGGATCCTTTGGGTGCTGGGGGCTGCTGGGTTTGGGCCTCTGTGGATCGATCCATGGATGCTAACACCCTGGTGTCGGACACCACAGCAAACTTCGAGATGTCTTGTGGAGTCTTGACTCGAAGGGCCAGAGCTGCCCTGGTTGCACAAGCAGAACATAATAATATGGCTGATCAGTGTATATAAATAGCCATAATTTACATTAATTTTGGAAAGTTCGTCCCACCACAGATGTGAAATACCCCCATTGTGAGAATAGTGAAAGAAGCAGAAATGCAGGAGCCATTGTAAGAAGAAATTGGAAGTATTTGTGCAGTGGCTGGCCATTGTAAATGTGATGGATGGCACACATGGCCTCCCTGGCAATCATAGCAAATTGAGAGTACCTGTGAGCTCATGTATGCCGAAGAGTGCAGATAGTTATGTCCTCTAAGTGTGTTATGCCACCCTGTGTCACAGCACGGCCAGCAATTTGTAAAGATGTGGTCCGCTGGCTTCGTGTGTCTCAGAGGAAGCAGGTGTAAGTCTTCGTTCTCCCCGGTGGTTATATGACAAATGATAAAGTTTTTCAACACACATTTTTCATAACACATTTGCTCAGCAGCTCACCAGGAAACGATGGTTACAGTAAATCAGAATGGGTTAAAAAGTAATTAGATCAATCTGAATATGTAATCTGAATATACTCTAAAAGTACACAATGCCAGACATAACTTGTGGTTGATGCGGGGGGGGGCTTGGGGGGGGAATTGACCTACTCAGATAAATATAAATTCTTGATTGTTCTGTATCTGTTAACGATCATATCGATAAAGTTGGAGAGCATTTCTAATCAAAGTTACGAATGTTATGCCTCTTAAAATAGTTGATGAAAGGAGACTGTACTTGACTCAGTCCTGACCTGCGTGTGTGAAGTGGTGTCATTGTGTCAGAAGTGTCATCAGCAGGTTTTGGGGAGAGCATCTAAAGAGAGCGCACAGATCTTTTTCCTCTAACTCCCAGCTGCTCCTGATGAATAATGTAGGGGACGTAGGTAGAAAAAAAGCACATCCTTGAAAAAGCAAAGCCCTTCTTTTCTCCTCTGTCCCTGTGTCTCATACCAATGAGACACGCCGCTGATAAGCAATCAAACAGGCTTTAAGACGGACGGAAAGAAAGTGAAAGAGCAGCGGCGGAAAAAAACGGGTTATTTGGTGTGACATTTGAAACCACAAGGGCTGGCCTCTGTATTATTCGAAACACCACACTATGAGGGACGAACGTTAATATTATAGCCATTTCCATAAAGATGGAAATGCAACAAAGCAAATAGATTCTGTTATTACACTACTTGAAGGGCAAACGGCTAAAGATAATAGGTGCTGGCAGTCATTTACTTTGCAGAGAGAAAGAGAGAGAAAGAGAGGGACAGAAACAAAAAGAAGGAAAGAAAATGTGCAAAACATTTCTCCAAGGGCAGATTGCAACTTGGATCTTTGCTTTGGTTAATGATTACATTGAAAAGCCCATGAACCTTTTGCCACTTTGTTATACTTTATGAAAATAATTTAAAATGTGCACAGTAGATCTAGCATGTTTCACTTACTGATTATATTCATTAGAGGTGAAAACACTTTTAAATACCCCCCCCAAAAAAAAAAAAAAAACAGAAGTGAATTTGTGCTCTGACAGTTCCTCAGCATCAGCTAAATCACTTGAGTTCATATTTGGTCTCAACTAGTCATAGGTGCTAAAAGGTGCACAAGAACAAGCACACAGTCATGTGATCTCCAGCAAGTGTCTCACACTGAGGAGTTCAACGACTTTAGCTCTTTAAGGTTCTCCTTAACATTTTGGGGTACTGTAGCTCAGTGGTTAAGGCATTGGATTACGGTTCGGAAGATCCCAGATTCAAACCCCACAACCACCAAGTTGCCACTGTTGGGCCCTTGAGCAAGGCCCTTAACCCTCAACTGCTCAGATGTATAATGAGATAAAAATGTAAGTCGCTCTGGATAAGAGCGTCTGACAAATGCCTAAATGTATTGTTAAATGTGTCAACTTAAGCCATCTCTACTATTCGGTTGAGGTTTGTTATGCTAAAAGAACTCCCTAGGTGTTAGTGTGTTTTTCAATACTATGTCTTTTCAATGTTGTGGAACTAATGTTCAAAAACATTTGGGTTGACTCTCAACCATTCGAAAAGTTAGCATGTCAAGTGATGTCAAAGGATGTAACTGAATGCCACATTTTCTCCTCCAAGTGAGATTCAATTTCTGCCCGGTTAGATCCGGCTCCATCAACTGTAAAGGCTGTTGTTGCAAAATTGAAGCACCTAGGAGCAACAACATCAACCACCACCATGCAAACTCATACAACAGAGCTGCTAGCACAGAGTGCTGCAGCACATAGCATGTTAAAATTGCCTGTGCTATGTTGCATCATTCAAAGTTCAAACATACCTCTCGAAACATCACATGAGAACTTCATGAAATAGATTCACAAGCAACTGCACAAAAACCTAAGATCACTATGCGCAATGCCAAGCGTGGGCTGAAGTAGTGTTAAGCGTGTCGTCACTGGATGATGGCACAGGAGAAACGTGAGCTCTGGAGTGATGAATCACTCCACTATAGTCCAGCTTGATGAATGAAAAATGGATTTGCGGATGCCAGGAAAACCCGACCAACTGAAACACACACTGCCGAGAGAAAAGCTTGGTGAAGGAGGAATAATGATCTGGCATTGTTTTTCAGGAGGAAGTCAATTTTACAGCACACAAAGCCATTCTGGACAATTGTATGCATCCAGCTTGCTGCCCGGAGTTTGGGGGAAATGGTTTATTTCTCCAAAGTGACCCTCAAAGTCAATGGTTTGATGAGGTTGGTCTGGAGGAACTGCACAGAACCCTGACCTCAATCCCGAAGAACTCCATTCAAATCTTGTAGAGAGCCTTACCAGAAAAATGGAAGAGCCACAATGGGGGCAACGTCACAGTAATGCCCATGTTTTTGTCATGGAATACAAGCTTATAATTCTTATACTGCTGTGATCACCAGCAGTACATTATGTATATCGATGTTAAAGCTCTCTCTCTGTCTCTCTCTCTCTCTCTCTCTCTCTCTTAGGGTTGTTGATTGGTCACGGTCCCCGGAGAGGTGAAGGATCGCATATAGCCGAGCTGGATTAGGTCACAGAGGCTGCTTTCCTGTGAATGGCTTGTGTTAAGTTGCAAGGTCTGTTGTTGGCTGAAATTGCACCCGTTACCCAAATGACTGCTTAAACATTAACAAGAGTGCGCTGCTGGGCCAGGTTGCATAAGCCTGCTCGAAGAGTGCCAGAACCAGCCAATTACAGCAGGAGATTAGTCTAATGGATCTGAGCCACAATATGAGGGTATGTACTGCTCATCGCACCGTTGGGGGAAAAACCATCTCTCCTTATGCATAACTGCTAGTGCATTAAGATACATGAGCGTGTCAGCAGTAAATCATAGTGGGTGAAATGAATGTATTCCGTAACCACTTTAAATTGTGGCTCAGTGGAATTTAGTTTGCTGACATCTCTTCATTTCACTTACCGTATTCCTTTACATCAGCAATCTAACAGTGTGGAGTAATCAGTAAATGCCTATTAGAGATAAATATAAGCTGAATATGAAACAAATGATTGAAATAAACTGTAATCATTAATCATGTCATAATGGGGTTATGATCATGAAGGTTTATTAATATGTGTTAAATATAGAACTGTACTGTGCTGCCCTTGCTTCGATATACCACAGGGCTGTTGAATCCTCGATTCTGATTGGTCAGATAGTGTTGATTAATTTTCTATAACCACAGCTCTGACACTAATGTGGGCATCGCTGGCTCAGTGGTGCTGTAGGTTGCTTATCTCTCATACAGAAGGCCTGTGTTCAATTCCCAAACCTCATCCACTGGATACAGTGCTTAAGATGTTAAACAATGATCATCATATGATAATATTTATAGAGGATTGTGCAGGACAGACTGTGTAGATTCTACCAGCTATAACATAAATGCTAACAGGTACTAACTTCTTTATAGATATTTTTTTTATAATAAAGTTAAGTTTAACTACGACTTTGTCATTTTATGTGTCCTCTCCAACCAAAACACAACACTGACACTCCACATTCCAGGATGACAAATGTACAGTCCCTAAGGCCAAATCCGTGTCACTCGTTCAACAAGCATGATGGAACACTCTGATCCTTAGGAGAATATGCAATGCTAAAAATCCTCGCTGTTTCATTTCATATTAAACAAGGCATTATTTGAAACAGCTTCGTTACAATTTGCGCACACAAGAGATATACAAAGATATATTGTTTGTGCATGAATCAGCAGTTAGCAATCATAATCTCATTTCATTTAAATTTTGTGAAAAAGCTGTTAGTGCTCTTAGTGTTAAGATGGAATTAAAGCATGCAGCATCAGCTTGTGAACATCAATTTTAGTGGATCAGAATAGCTTTAATAATGATATAACCTCAAACACAGTTAAGTTGCAAGGTTATAACACTTGATTTACAGACTATATTTTATATTATTACGTAAAGCTTCAGAAAAACTTCATAATAGGCAGTGAGGAGTCAACAGCGAGCAATCCTCCACCAGCACCTTGTTCAGATTTAGAGCAGTTTAAGATTGTTTTAATATGCGCCTTATGTTCATTACAGGGTTATTGGGTGAAACTGAAGAGTTAGAAAGATTAGAAAAGGATCAAACCATGGTCAAAGTCACTGAGATTAAAAAAAAAAAAAAAAGCAATGTCAACATTAACAATATCACCTGTATCTCCATGATTGCACAGTATGCCTTGCATTTCTGCCACATGATTGGTTGATTGAGTGGAACAGTGGTGTACGGTAGAGGTTCGTAGCCTTGCAACTCCAGGCCAAGCGTTTGATTCCTGCCACGGGTCTGCGTTCATGGAGTTTGCATGTTCTCCCTATGCTTGGTGGGTTCCTCCGGGGACTCCGGTTTCCTCCCACAGTCCAAAGATTAGGCTTATTGGTGTTCCCAAATTACCCGTAGTGTGCATTTGTGAGAAGATGAGTGAAAAATTAAAGATGGCCTGATTGAATAGTTGCTTAAATTAGCAGGTTTAATAATGAAATGTTTTTTGGTGATTATGGCTAGGTTCTGCCCCACCTATCTTTATGGATAAGCTGCAGTGAAATCATGTTTAATGAGCTGTCTAAGTGTACACTATTACAAATTATTTGTTTGAGTTTTTAATAAACCTAAATCAAACGTTTTAATGGGATATCAAAAGAAGTGTTATTGCATATATTCTTATGAATGGCACATATCTTAATTGAAACATTTGGTCTGAGTCTCCCCATTTAAGTCTTCCTTGTGTCATCCTGACGGAGTTGTTTTCTTCCAGTTTCACCTCATTATTGGTCTAGATCCCAAGTCCTCCTTGTTTGTGACAATGCTGGCGTTGAAAGTGCTGTACAAATAAACGGAATATAATCCAATTCATTTTAAATGTTTAATAACTACAAAAAGGCAACATTGTCTGTCATATGCTGAACATTGTTTGGATCTGAGGCTGGAGCTCCATCTAGTGATGTGCTGTAGACTATGTTAGTGTGTGTGCAGAACATACATACCTGGTGATATACGCAAACACACATTGACCAAGGTCGAGAGAGAGAGAGGGAGGGAGAGCGCTCTGGGGTAAGAGAAATGCTCCCAGATGTTCTGTGAGAGTGAAATTGTGTCTGGCCGTATAAACTCATCTGTTACCATGCCTACAAGGGCACCACACTGATGCAGAAGGAGAAAGATGGGAAAAGAGTGAGAACCCCCAAGGACATGGAAAACAAATCGAGCCTTTCTGGACACACAACCCTGACAGTGGATCAACAGACTGACAGCTGTGGCCACAACTCAATGGATGCACGTAATGCTACATAATATGTATAGCAAGTGTGCGCACACATACTGTAGGATGGTAATAATAATCATCATAATAAAGTAAATATGTTGATATTTTTCTAATGATTTTTCTTGGCACGGTGGCTTAGTGGTTAGCACTGTCGCCTTGCACCTTCAGGGTCCCGGTTCGATTTCTGGCCAGGTTCAGTTCCCAGTTTGCATGTTCTACCCATGCATGGTGAGTTTCCTCTGCATGCTTAAGTTGGATTATTTGTTCACCTGGAGGCAGAGGTAGCTTGGTGTCTAAAGTTTTGGATTGCTGACCAGGAAGGTCCCCGGTTCAAGCACATCTGGATTTCCACTGTTGTGCCCATGGTCAAGGTGCTTTAGCCTCAACTTCCCCGATATAATCTGATGTTTAGCATGCAACCTGACCCCCTAAGAAAACTACCACTGACATGACAGACTTATCTCCAAGGAGGAGAGCATCTTTTGCGTTATGGCACATGGACAGACCCTTACCGCTTGCCCCTTATTTGTTCACCTAGGTTTTCCTCTAGAGCAGTGATTCACAAATAGAGATATGGGAAACTCATAGCCAGCATAGCCAAGGTTTCTGCATTCAGTATTATGTGTATTTATTATTACATTCTTAGAATTACTAACCTTTTTGACTATTGAATTGAATGTGTTCAGTGAAAACATCAACAACATGCATTTATAAATAAATAACATATTCTGTAAGTGGAAATTTCATGAGTAAAAAAATCGTCAAGGGCCCCAGTAAATGAGCAGAATATTACTCTAAATAATCAAATAATACTCCTATTATTTTAATTGGTGTATTGTGGTAGTATTTTTTTTTTATCTATAATGAGCTGGATAAAACAATAAAGTGTGTAAATAAAGTGTTTCCTGTGGTGGCACAGTGGTTTTAGCAGTTACTGTAGCTCTGTTGCCTTGCACCTCCAGGGTGCAGGTTCGATTCCCACCTCTGGGACTGTGTGCATGGAGTTTGCATGGTCCCCCCATGCTTGGTGTGTGGGTTTTTTCCAGGACCTCTAGCTTCCTCCCACAGGTGTTTTCAAGTTCAAGTAGGCTTTTATTGTCATTTCAAACATATACAGTTTAGTACACAGTGAAACGAAACAACGTTCCTCCAGGACCGAGGTGCTACGTACAACATAAATTAACAACATAAATTAACCAAACCAAGACAGATTGACATTTTTAAGTTACCAGAAAACTATCTAAGTTCTATACAAAAGAGACAACATAAAGTGCACATTCAAAGGTGACAATGCGACAACATGACACATTTCAATACTTCGTGGTTATGAGGTAGATGTAATGAGGTAATGAGTTGAGGAAGGAGAAACAGTAAACAGTAAACATTCCTTGTAAGTAGCAGCGAAGATAGAAAAATGTTCTTTGCAAATAACATGGAATGAATATTGTGCAAAAGAGCGATTATAGGTTGGTGTAAACAATTGTTAGATGGTTGTTGATCAGCGTGTTTGCGCGTGTGTTCAGTCTCAATGTTTTGAAGTACTGTAGTTGATTTTATCTGAGTGTGTGTGTTTATCAGTCCAGTCCCTTTTTGTTGAAGCTGTTGCACAGTCTGGATGTGAGGGCCCGAATGCTTCGGTACCTTTTTCCAGATGGCAGGAGGGTGAAGAGTGAGTGAGAGGGGTGTGTATGATCAGCCACAATGCTGGTGGCTTTGCGGATGCAGCGTGTGGTGTAGATGTCTTCGATAGAGGGAAGAAAGATCCCTATGATCTTCTCTGCAGTCCTCACTATCCGCTGTAGGGTCTTGCGGTCCGAGATGGAACAATTCCCAAACCAGACAGTGATGCATACAGATTGTCCTTAGTGTGTGACTGAGTGTGTGTGCATGTGTGTAAGATAGCCTATAGACTCCCAGCCACCAGAACCCTATACACAGGAAAACGCAGCATAGTTACTTAGTTAGTTAGTGAGTGAGTGAGTGAGTGAGTGTTTCCTGCCTCCAAAACACTTGCAAAACCCTGCTCTCGACAACTTTCTTACTGTGCACTTGTTTCCTACATGCTCTGATTTGCCAGTCTCTCAGGTGTGAGTCTTCTCCCTGTGAGCCTCGTGTCATGACCATGTGAGCAAATGGTCACTGTCTCACTGTAAGATCTGCTCAGACCTTAATCTAGTCTTACTGATTTTTACTGTTGTTTACTGATGGTGTTGACTAATGTGTTTAATTCATAATGTCACGTCATTTCTCAGATGGCTTCGTATCTATTTTTTGTCACATATCGATTTCACCATCGCACGTCCCTAATTGTCTTTTTTCACCCTATTCTCCAGCGTAGCTGTAACACCTGTACCACCTCAGTTTGGGCTGTTTCTCAGTCTGTGTATTTCTCAGAATCAGCACTATGTGCATCATTTCGCCAGAAGTTGGCTGATGATTACCGCCCCTCTGCTGACAACGCAGTTCCTGCACACTTGTCTTACAGGCAGACAATTCCCAAGAATCAATGACCATAACCCGATTACAGACCCTAATCAATTCCAGTGTTATCTTTCGCCTAAGGCAGTAAGATATTCACAGTGACATCAGAAATTACACATTAACACACAATGCCAAATTTGTGCTGCTAAGCTAAACAAGAAAAAACGTGTTTATGATGAGCTTGCCTGACACTAATCATATACTGTAGCTAAACCATTATGAAAGAAGTTGTGGATCAGATGCTATTTTTAGTAACACTGTAAAATTAAATCTTCCTTTATGGTTTGTGATCAAATAAGTATTCTGTCTGTCCCTCAAATGCTGGTTCGATCACCTTAGACCCACTCTTATTGTCCTGCTGTAATTTTTTTTAGGTTAATAATGCCAGGTAATTAACACTGTGCTTCAATATTTAGATTACAGATTTACAGCATACCTTCATCCTGACTCTTTGTAGAGCTTTGTAGTCTACATCAAAAACACATCCTTATGCTGTGCTGTAGATCATACAGGACAGAATCTAAGAAAACTTTGAAGCAAAAACCCTGTCTGAAAGGCGTTAGTACAAAGAGTTGGTACTGCAACAAAAACAGCAGAAGACGATGTTTTTTTAAAATGGTTATTTTTGTTTACTTTTTTATAGGGATGCACCGATACCACTTTTTTGGAAAACGAGTACGAGTATGAGTACTTGAATTTCAGTACTCGCCGATACCG
>JAQMYG010000037.1:8335441-8347528 GCA_030014215.1 Clariallabes teugelsi
ACGAGTACGAGTACTTTAGAAAATGTGGTATCGAGGCCGATACCCGATACCGGTATCGGTATCGGTGCATCCCTACTTTTTTATTTACAGCTCACTTATTTTCAAATTAATACTCCTTTGCTACATCACATACAGTATGCTTTGTGATGCATCTCTCCACTCCCATATCAATCCATAGCATTAAAAACAGGTGACATATCCTCATTTCAGTCAAGCATTCATTCTTCATCAATACTGTTTATCTCACAGAGGTCTGGAGCGTATCCCGGGAGACTTAGGGCACGAGGTGGGGTACACTCTGGACAGGATGCCAATACATCACAAGGCACAATACGGGAATCCCAGTTAACCTAATCTGCATGTCCTTGCATTGTGGGAAGAAACCAACCAAGCATGGGAAGAACATGCAAACTCCACGCACACAGACCCGATGCAGGAATCGAACACTACTAACCACAATGCCACCATGCTGCCTATCACTTAATAATTTGCTTAAATACAATTTTTTCTTGCATATTCATGCATATTCTAATTCTATTTTGATTGGTCCCATTACCTTAGCTTGTGCTTAATTATGTAGGGTGTAGAATCCCTTGTTCCACAAACCAAGTAGTGCCTTTGTTCAAGAGTTAGAGAGATTTGGGATTCAGTCTTGTGTCTAGCCATGAAACGCAACACAGTCAGTTGGAACAACTTAGAAGCAATTGCTGAGAAGACAAAGTGTTAAGATGACTTCATGTTAACAGATGTAATTTTTTTTTTTTTCTGGAATTGCAATTGTGACTGGTTTTGTATGTGTTTTGGCACTGGCAATTAGTAACATTAATTTTGTCATCCAAATGTGGGCGGGACAATGGCAGACAGTTGTCATGACATCAGGTTCAACAGGTCCAGAGGGTCACATCTATAGGCACTACTGCCCGTCTTCCTGATTTAAATCTAGCCTGGACACTACAATGCCCTCAGTCCCATGAAGTCGAATACATCTGTTTCCACTTTGTCCACAATGAATTAAATTTCATGTGCACCTGTAAGCATGAATGCTATTTCTCTGGTTGAGACCCTTTGCTTACAACCACAATGTTTTTTTAGTTTTTTTTTTACCTGTTTGTCATGCATTGCCCGGTCTTCTACAAATAGCTCATACGTATATTCACTAGCCTTTGAGTAGTGACATATAGTTTTTTTTTGTTTTGTTTTAAACAAATTGTAGGAAAGTATTCTTAACCCCTACTGTTTTACAAAATGATTTAAAATTCACATTGCTTGAATGCCGTGTATACGTACATCCACTACAGCATTACATCCATATCTGTTTGTATCTTGTAATTTCAAATATTATGCAAAGACTTAGTTCAGGTGAATTTAAATAAAACTGAAATTATATTTGTTGGTCTCTAAACACCACTTTAAATTTGAATGATGCACTTTTATATTGTTTGCAACCATGGTGCATTATTTAACCCTAATTTTGTCATAAAATTCCTATTTCTGTATTTTCTCAGTGTACCATAAGAAATAAAAAAAAAACATTAAAAATTAGGTTAGTTGTTATTCATATTTATTGAGGGTCAGTAACTCTGGAGGGCATTGTACCCAAACCTTCATGAAACACTCTCATAAAGTGTTTGGTCAGGGCTCTTAATCAAAAACGTCTGGTGTTAAGTGCCATGGGAATGCCGGCTGAAGTACACAGGTAATAGGGCATGTTGTCCTTGAGGTTTCTGCATTTTAATAGCCTTTTATTATTTATTTCACATATATGCAGAGGTCACATTCATTTCTTATAAAGCACTAGTCTAGCATATTTCACTCCAGTACTTGACACCTATGGTACAGCGCGGTTCAAAGTCTGATCACAGAATTTATGAAAAATGCTCATCTAGATTGACCTTAATGATATTTGATAGATTTATGAATTTAACTATCTTTCATATGAATTTGATAGTGTGACTGAACTTATTTAATGTCACTACACTCCGGTTTCCTCCCACAGTCCAAAGATATGCAGGTTAGGTTAATTGGCATTCCCACATTGCCCGTAGTGTGTGAATGAGAGTGTGAGTGTGTGTACTGTATGTGTGTGTGCCCTGCAATGGATTGGCACCCTGTCCAGGGTGTACCCTGCCTCGTGCCCTAAGTCTCCTGGGATAGGCTCCAGGTCCCCGCGAACCTAAATACAGGATAAAGTGGTATAGAAGATGAGTGAGAGTGAGTGAGTATTGTCACTACTTATAACTGCTGAGTGAATTCTGGGAAGTGATTCAGTAAGTAACTAGTTGGTTTTATAACCTTTGAGCAAACGACTCACTCGTTTATCTTTAAATTACAGTACTTAGAATATATTGTATGATAATACTTTACTTTATACTTGAAGGGATGGTCATATCAAGCGGCATGGAGAGGATCCATATCTGCTCCATGCAGAATCTCCACTGGCTTTCCACAAGGCTAAGTGCTGGGTCCTGTTCTGTTCTTCTGCTATGCATTCTATCTTGGTGGGGGTATACAGGATGGGTGAAAAGTAACTTCGCAAAAGTTACTAGGCAGTTGGTGATAATATAGTCCATATTTCTAATACAAATTTATTGAAACAAATTGCACATGTACTTTATTACATAGGAAAATGAAAGAAATTCTTTCAATTTCAACATACAGTACGCACCAGTGATATCAAACAGTTTTCCTAAACCGCCCAAATGATGGGTTCCCTGTTGAGTCTGGTTCCTCTCAAGTTTTCTTCCTATTGCCATCTCAAGTAGTTGTCCATTGCCACTGTCGCCCTCGGCTTGCTCATCAGGGACAATCTGACCATTTTGATTCATACACATTCATATTCCATACAAACTTAAATAATTCTTTTGATTGTGTAAAGCTGCTTGCGACAATGACAAATGTTAAAAGCGCTATACAAATAAAATTGAATTGAATTGAATTAAACATCCTGGAATGGAATGCCCGGTCTTCTGACCGAAGTCATTTTGGATATTGCTGAGAACCTCCTGAATTCGTGCCTCCAAGTCCTCCAGTGTGCGAGGCTTTGTCCTGTTCACCACCTGGAGATCTGGACTTATTGGGGGTCATTCATGAGGTCCGTGTTGTCCCAACCCTTTTCCTGAAAAAGGCTGGTTTAACCACGCATGCACATTAAGAGCAAAATGGGGTGGTACTTTCAAGTGATACATCAAGTTCTATAACCATTAAATATTGCCTAGTTAATTTTCACCCACCCTGTATTCTCACATGGGTCTACATAACTCTGCTATGCTTATGACACTCTCATCCTCTTCTTTCCTAATACAGCCACTCATGTTTTTGCATGGATCCGCAGTATATGTGGCAGACATCTCATGATGAATGGCAGCTCATCAGCTAAAATGTAATTCAAGCTAAGTTAATCTGCTTGCTCCTTGGAGAAGTACTGTATCTTCATTTAAAGTCTTGATCCCACTGGACAACAGCTTTTACTACCGTCACTTTATGCAACCCCAGGATGTTCATGGACAATTAATTGCTGCCTCATACTGTAGCACTACACTGACTTGGTCATGCCAGTTTCTGCTGTCCAACATGTGCAGGATCCAGCCCCTTGTTCACCCTGGGATGTGTGCTTCTGTATGCTATTCAACACCTGCATATCCAGATTGCAGATATATAAACAAGTTAATTCCTTACCACCCTACTGAAACATCTGACATCTTTCTACCCTGTACAATGACAATAAAGAATCTTTTTTATTGCCATGCCCTCTTCCATATCTTCATCCACATCAGATTTAAGTGCCCACCTTCATTTTACAAGCACTTCGTTTTACAAAACCACAACGCCATTGGAGAGCAGTCCTCTGCGTTTAATTCTGGCTTCAGTACTTTAATAAGCAACTTACTGTAACAAGCACTATTGATCGTTGAACTTTTTTCCTGATAATGTTCCAATCTGGCCCTTGAGAATCCCAGAAAGCTGTAAGAATCAAATTTTCCCTCTGATGTCTCGTAGTGATGAATCCATGTCTTGTTGGATTTGTCCTTAAAAAGCTGTCATTGTTCATTTTGTTTGCAGATATCCAGGCGCTTTGTTTATACTCTTCTGTGAGTCATTTTCCATACCAGGTACACCCTTAGACTACAAAAAAGCAAAATACTGCATGCTGCTCCTCTGTCATACAAATCAGAAGTGGGGCATACATCCTGTGGAGAGGGAAGTCTTGAACGGAAAGTGTTGATAAGACCAGCAGCGGCCAACAGAAGTTTTAACATAAGGCGCATCTTTTTTGACTCACCCTTGTAAATAAATAAAGGGTTAAAAACCTGTATGACAGTGATTAACGCTGTTCTAGGCTACAGCTGGTTTGATTTACAACTTTGAGTGTAGACCACAAATCTTCCTTCCCAGGCTCCGAGCTTTTGGACACTGTTGGGATTTATCACCAGAGCTAAAATGGCAGAAAGACAACCCCAAGAATAATGAAAGACTGTTTCCAGTTAAGGCAAACAATAGACCTTTACACTGAAAAATGCTACTGTCCCGACTTAACACGAACACATGGGGACATTGAAGTGAAGCAATTAAAACAGACCCATTACAGTGATTGTAATTAAGTGAGTTTATATAAATGGCTTTGCCCATGGAAGCAGACTTTAAGTACTGGGTATTTCCCAGAAATGAATAGATCCCTAGATCCCCAGCACTCTGAGGCATTACAGTGCTTTGTAATCTGGCCCTTGACTGGCTTCACATATCTTTATACATAAAGGTCATCGGGATAACTGCAAAATGAGGTACTGCAGCCTCTTCACAGGTTTTTTTGATAAACCTGCACCTTGAGACATCCTTATCTACTATTCAGTCGTTGTCCGTCACGTTAATCTGATACTACTTGGTCATGTCTATGTCAGAAAAAAAAGTCAATGTTTGTCCCATATACAAGTCAATACTTGCCAATGCAAGTGGTGCAGCAGAAAAATGTTCATACATCATCATCATCAATGTATATTCATCAGTCGATCAAAAAAAAAAAAAACGAATCCCAATGATTCAATGGGGTCCAAGGGTGCTCCTTTGACCAGACTCTCAGCAAGGAAAGGGTGGCATTCTCTCTCTCTCTCTCTCACTCTCTCTCTCTATCTCCCATCAATCACCAAAATGATAGCGAATATTTGGTGTCTATAAGGTGGAAATGACCGGATAGCACTCTCCTCCCAGGGTATTGCCCAGCCCCCTGACTTTGCTTGAGCGGCAGATCGGAAGGATACAGTCGGTTGCCTTTGCATGCCTCAGAGGAAGCATGTGATATCCTTCAGCCTCCCTGGTTGGTAGTTGTCATGTGACAGAGAAGAGCTGTTTGATGGCTGGGAATTGGCCATCACAAAAAATGACCCTAAGTCAGTTTGAACAGCACACTGTCATTCAATAATGATGTGATGCGAAGCTGAAAGGATGTCCAATCTGGTTAGTATCCATCTCCAGTGAATTATGATGTGAGAGACAGCAAATCATTTATGACACCCATGAATTTACATATTAGCTAAATGGTGTATCCTCAAGTCATAGATATGTACAGTATGTGCAGTGTACATGAACCGGAAACAATGGATGTACACTTGACACATTTTTATCTAAGATTTCTTGTGGATCAGAATCAAGGCAAAGCTAGTAGGTGATGGATATAAGCAGCCAGAAGCTTGAAAAAAAGAAAATAACTCAGCGGGAGGTTTTTGAGACAATAATCTACTGATCCCTACGGCTTAAAACTAACACTCTTACCTGCCAAATATATGTAATATTTTTGAACTGCAAGGGAACGCTGTAAAGGTAGCAGGTATTTGTGGATACTCCTTAAGATTATGTTTAAAAAAAAGTGTAAACGTGTGTATTTCTGTAACATTTATACCACAAAATCATAGAATTCTCAAATCTGATTGGTCAGAAGGAATTGATTAATTTTCTCTTATAGCCGCTGTAAAATCAAAGCCAACTGCAAAGCCAATATAGCGCTGTAGATATTTGCTTCTAGAGCAGCACCTTTAATTATTCTAACACTAATAATAAGAAATAGATTTTTTTTTTGTTATTTAACAAAATCTCTATATAGTATATAGTATCTCTCTATATCTTACTATAATCTCTATATAGTAAAGCTTTCTTAGGACACATTTACTTACAATTTCCGTTCTGTCTCCAGTGTCAAAACATTTCAACAATCTGTATTATTTTTTCATTACACTTAAGTCTTCAGAGCAAAGAGCTTTGCATTTCTGGTTTTCAGTAAAATGCAAGCTGCTTTTTTTGTCTTACTAACTTAAAGACAAAGCAAAATTCAAAGACTAGTGCAACTTTCCACAACATTAAATGTTACTTTTATTGGTTCGGCACATGTTTTACTCCCAGTGCTCTTCCAGATGCAACCCTTCTCACTTACTCGGGCTTGGGACCGACACTGCGACTACACTGGCTTGAGCAACCTCAGTGGATCAGTATGGTACTGAGACCAACAATGCAAAGCAGAACTGAAGATTCTGCAATTTGCTTTGGGAGTGACAAGGATGGACAGGATTACGAATGAGTATAGTCCCTCAAAATGTAGGTGGGATGGTTTAGGGACAATGGTAGAGGCCAGATTAAAATGGTTTGGACATGTGCAGAGGAGGGATATGGGGTATATCGGGAGGAGAATGAGCTGCCAGGGAGGAGGAAAAGAGAAAGGCCCAAGAGGAGGTTTATGGATGTGATGAGAGAGGACATGTAGGAGGTAGATGTAAGGGAAGATGTGGAAGACAGAGTTAGATGGAGGCAAATGGTCCGCTGTTGCGTCCTAAAGGAATGGAGGTTAATGTTAAATGATAAAACATGATGTTTATTTAATACATAAAAAATATAGTTGCTTGGGTAAATCACACGTTGTATTGTACTGTATTGTGTTTTATTAAAATAAGAACTCTGACATATAACTATGTACACTTCCACTAAAAACAAGGGCATTCAAGTCAAACTGGGACTTGTGAATTTATCACGAATAAAGCCATAAAACTGGTTGACCTTTACAGAAGACTTCAAGGAAAGTATGGTAGTAAGACTCGAAGCCGCTGTCAAGCGGCTTTGATGGTGCAAACGTTTTAAAAAGAGCCATACGTTCTTGAATAATGATCTTGGCTTAAGTGGCTAGGATCCCCGTGAACATTCGACGACTGGAATGCCTGATCCTTGAAAATCAACAGATAAGAAAACTTGTCTCCAACTTGCAGAAGAGGCGCATCAGTATTTGAGAACTGTACACACAATCATCCATGAACACCACTTGCACAATGCAGCAACTTGGCTGAGAGTTATTACCAGATCTCTAGTACAGTCCTTATCTTACTCCAGGTCATTTCCAAATGTTTGTCTCATTAAAGGAGTTCCTGAGAGGCCAGGGTTTCAGACATGAAGCAGACAGTCCAACCATACTGAGGGAACTTACTATGTTGATGGGATCTATGGGAAATTTGGGAACACCACTTAGTCTAATTTGCATGTCTTTGGACTGTGGGAGAAAACTGGAGTACGCGGTGGAAACCCACCTTCAAGCACACAGAGGCAGGAATCAAACCCAGAGATCGTCTGTGTCAGTGTGTTTTTAGAAAATAAACCATTTTAAAATTCATTTTCCAAAAAAATTGTATTATGTTCAAAATTACAGTACATTCGGGAAATTACATATTAAGTAATAGACTTCTGTTTAGCTTTTAAAAATGACATAATGAAGGGTGTTCTGGGACCTGCAAGTATTGAAGTAATTGAGAGCCGTAGTCAGCAGGAAAAAAATAGCAAGATGCTTAGAGCAGCCATATAAAATTTGGATCTTCTTATAAAACTGTGTGAGACAGTTCCTAAGAAAATTGATGCCTGCAGTTTTAAGGGCCGAATCAGGTCTCGTTTGATGTAGTTTTTAACTGTCTACTTCTCTTTCTATTTGAAAGCAGATTTACAGATACAGTACAATGTCCCTTTGCGATTACTAAAGTACCCTATCTATCCATTTATCTATCTATCTATCCATCTATCCATCGATCCATCTCTCTATCTATCTATTTACAGGAGTTCATTAATAGACACGTTCGAGTCAAACTGTGACTTTTGATTGTGCAGAATAACAGGACACAGTTATGAGAGTAAAACTTCCCTTTATTTCTTTAGATAATCCCCCGATACACTAAGGTGTTTCGATAGTGCTCGGATACCATCAAAGTAGAAATTTTTCTCAGTACACCGGACAGCTATGAGCTGACTGCCTGTTTCATATCTGAAACGCTGGCCTCCCAGGAACTCCTTTAATGGCCCAAAGATGTGAAAAAGGCTTGGAGCGAGGTCAGGACTGTAGAGGGATGTGATTATAACTCCCTGTTCAAGTCACTGTATGTTCAGGGGAATGACTGCACCTCAGCTGGGAGCATCATTCATGGACGTACAGCTTGCTTTAAGACGTTTGCACCATTCAAATGTTTTACTGCGGCTAAGAGTCTCATCGCCGTACTGTGCTTGAATATAAATCAGTTTTATGCCTTCGTTCATATATAATAATGTTCATCGCAAGTCCGGGTTTGACTTGAACGCCCCTCATCGTTGGGAGAAATTATAATGCTTTTAAAATAAACTGCCGCATACAGAAGTTGCCATGGATGCTGAAATAGCAGTGCCTTGTTGAGAAATCAAATTCTGAGACACGCCAGAAGTCAGCTATCATACTGAAGTGATGTTATAGACTTTAGGGCTGTTTGGATTAGCAACAGAGAGTCTGGTAGATTAAAACGGTAGCCGAATCACAAAAAAACAGCTTGTAGATAGTGAAAAGAGGAGTCCAGTAAACAGGAAAGGCGGGAATTCGGCAAACATTTCACTCCAAAGAATTATCGAAAACACAGACATGATCATTTACTCTCACGTCTCCTTTTTCACTCCGTTTTTTAAATTTTTTTTCATTTTCCCTGAACCGAACAGCTGCATTCATGCCAAAGAGCAGTAAACATCCAGCCAAGAGGAAATGCTCACTGTCTGAATTATTCAGCAGTATTATCTACTGTCCCACAGCATCTTGTGTGTGTGTGAGAGAGAGAGAAAGAGAGAGAGAGAGAATGAAGAAGCTAAGGTGTTTTTAATCCCGGGTTCCCCTCCTTTCCTGCCACAACCACTTGTTCAATTATTCATCCGCTGCTGGCTGAGCTGAACACGTGCGATTTTGTGAACAGCAATTAGAGATTGATGTATAAAAGCACTTTGCTATCAGACTCCACAACATGATAATTAACCACCCCTAACATTTATCTTTAAATCAATGCTCACATTGCTGTATTATTAATAGGCAATGCATTAGGGGTGTGCTTCTAGCTACGTACTGTATGTAAGAGGAGGTTATCCCGCAGGCATCCAGCTACCTGGCTTATTTATGTACGGATCAGCCAAGCAGACTGAGACACACAGCCTGAATACAAAGCGACTCAGGTTACATTACTGCAGCCAGTCAGGGGTGATGCTTTCCTCACATAACCGACATGTCATTGCTTACATGCTGTCCTTTGGTTGCTTTGCTCTGGATTTTACATTCACTACAAGCCCACTTTTCTTTAAACCACTTTTAGTCATGTGATAGTGGTTCTAAGCACCCAGATCTAATCAGGTCCCGATGACAGACTATGTGACTTGAGCACTTAATTTGAGTCTGCTATCTCAGTTGAAGGAAAGTGCTGCATCATGCATTCTCTCTCTCTTTCTCTCTCTCTCCATGTAAAGCCTACTGTTTACTCATTACTTATAGGGTGGTAGTTCAATAACACAAAATGTCAATACACCACATACACCCTATTCTGCACATTTTACACATTCTTTAGTTTCTCGGCCAGTTCATTTACCATGCACTTTGTCAATAACTGTACACCTGCACATTCATGCTCTCTCTCACACACACACACACACACACACACAGTCCCTGGATTATACTGTATAGTGTAACAAATAATAATAATAATAATAATAATAATAATAATATAGTAAGTCTCCCACATACAAACATTCGAGTTACAAACTTTCAAAGATATGAAGATGCATTCACGCACGTTCAATCATGAAAGTTAGATCACGTGTCCAACATACATTATCACGTGCATGCAGCGCTCATCCTCTGCAAACACAGTACAAGCCCAGGATGTCCGAGAGCAAGCGTAAAAGCTGTTAAAAAGCGCCAAGCAATAAGGATGGATACAAAAGTGAAAATAATTGAGACAATGGAGCGAGGTGAAAAGATGGGAGACGTTGCGGATTCTTATAACACAAATCGTTCAACCATCTAAAGAACAGTGTAACGTAATATACTGTGTATGGCCAATTGTGTTAGTATCCTAGCACCTAGAAAATGTTTGTTGGACTTACAAACAAATCGGACTTACAAATGAGCTCTCAGAACAAAACGTGTTCGTATGTAGGGGACTTACTCTAATAATAATAATAATAATAATAATAGGCAACACAGTGGCATAGTGGTTAGCACTGTGGCCTTGCACCTCCAGGACTGGGGTTCAATACCCACCTTATGTCTGTGTGCATGGAGTTTGCATGTTCTCCCCATGCTTGGTGGGTTTACTGGCATTTCTAAATTGTCCATAGTGCGTGTTTGTGTGTGTGCCCTGCAACAGATTGCCACCCTGTCCAGGGTGTACCCTGACTCATGGCCTAAGTCTTCTGAGTTGGGCTCCAGGCCCTCTGCGACCTATACACAAGATAAGCAGTATAAAGTACTCAAGTACTCAAGTACTCAATAGTTCTGTGGGAATGATTTGATCTGATGACAGGGCAACTCACTTAACTACTCTTAACAACCGTGATGAGCAGAAAATCATCTCTGAATGCAGATGAGCTCCAATAACAGAATACTGTACCACATTATCTTTCCCTCCCTGCCAGCACACCTGCCTCAAGCCTAAACTCCAGATATTTTATTGCATTAAAAAATGCATGGTTCATGGATCATACAAGCCGCAGGTGAAGCCTCTACTTCAAGCCATTAAATGGTGAATTTATGAGCAGCGCAATAACCATATTAACAGCCGTGACCTGTGACAGAGCTGCTGGCGACGTTTGCCTACAGATTAAATTAATGCTGCAACCTGCTCTTGTACAGTCAGCGTAAACCCGACAACTTTACACAGGCATTAAATATACGATGAAATACTGTAAAATTATAATAAAGCTCTCAGGGTTATGCTTATTCCTTAAAGCTGCCGGGTAATCAAAGGTACCCACAACATTCATTCGTTATCCAACCACATTCTAATCAATGTAATTCAACAACTTTAACACTGCCTGGCCAAAAGAAAGTCACCATTTTAGAAGAGTCAAAATATAGTGCTGTGCATCAAGCAAGGAAAACAACTTACATTAAGAGATTTGCAATAAATAGAACTGGTTTAAGAACCCTTCAACACATTATCAAATGTGTGGCCATAAGACAAACACTTGGTAGTGAAACTAATCAGAAAAACAGATTGAATTTGCTAGGAAGCATAAAAATTGGAGAAAGATCAATGAGTCTGATGAGTCCAGATTGACCCCATTCCAGAGCTACTGTACTGTATGTGTGTGTCAGGGTAAGAAGGGAAGCACATGAAGTGATACACCCATCATGTATAGTGGCCACTGTACAAGCCTCTGGAGACAGTGTTATGATCTGGGACTACACCTAACTGTTCTCTCTTCTCTTCTCTCTCTCTCTCCCCATCTCTCTCCCTCTTCCTGTCTCTCTCTCTGTTGCTCCTGAGCTGCCAGTGATCCAGACCCCCTCTGCCCTTTGACCTGTCTGACTCGTCCTGTTGCCCCGCTTCTGGTGGGAGATCTCGTCGCATGGATGCCCCACGTGGTCCGCTTAGGATGCGTGTGGTGACTGGGGACGGTTCCACTTTACCGTGAAGACGGTCCTGGCCTCGGCTGATGCTGACAGCTGTTCTCTGAGGACTTGTGACTGCAGTCACTCAATAGTTCAGGACTTTTTCCCTCTTTTGCTCTTGACGAAGGCGGTCGCATCTGCTCTCCCTCCCTTATCTCTCCCCGCTTGCTTCTTTTGTC
>JAQMYG010000037.1:8365792-8378296 GCA_030014215.1 Clariallabes teugelsi
GCTGCTGCATTCTGGATCAGTTGCAGAGGATGAATCGTGGACAGAGGCAGGCCTGCCAGGAGTGAGTTGCAGTAGTCCAGTCTTGAAATAACAAGGGAAACAATGTTTGTCCAGTATAATCCAAGGATGCTTGATAGGATTGAAATCTAGGGAGTTTGGAGGGCGATCAACAACCTTAAACCCTTTGCCTGCCAGGCCTGGTGCGCGGCAGGCTGTAGTGCACTGGGTGCCTTTCTATCATAGCCAGCACTGGCTTTTTCCATTGATTTGTGCATTGTCTTCTCTTTGGTATTGGACCAGGCAGGTTAGCCTTTGCTCCCCACAGTCCTAGATGAGTCTTGGCTGCCCTTGACCCTGTCACCAGTTTACTGGTACTGTATATAGTTGATGGTGATCACTTCTGTTGTTTGGTTTTAACCAAACCTGCCACTGGGTTAATTTAATTTAATACACTAAAACATTTATGACAGAAGTCTAAGATGGCTCATGTGATGTGCCATAGTGGGTGTAATAAATATGCATCACATTAAATGAATTCAATTTGGGATTTTTTTTTTCCCCGAAATACCTTCAGAGGAAACACTAGAGATTAATATAATTAATACAGATTGTGCATTGCGCTGTTTGTTTTATTTTTTTATTATTTGGTATTGAGACTGAGAATGGTTTCCACACATTACTTGTCTTGATGTTGTCATGAACTCAGGTACAATTTTACTTTTACTATCTTGGTCATGACCTACAATCAGATGTGGTGCCAAAAATTTCGTTTGCTGGTGCTATGGGGCTGCTTAACTTTTTTGGCAAGAGTGCTGTCTCAATATTCCCATTATATATAAATATCAATATGCCCATTGTCTCAGTTTGCAACACTGACACACATACACATGAGTATAGACACAGGTTAATATACAATGTACTCACTTCGCAACAATTAATGTGCCATCCTACAATCACAAGGCAGTCTACATGAACACATATAATATAATCATATATCTATCCCCCGGCCAGGGCTTACGCACAAGCAGCAAGCTTTACACACACATTTGTGCACAATACACAATACACCCTTCAATTTAGAGATCACAGACTCTTGCTGCCAGATACCATGAGTGTTCTGTCCCACTTTGTGTTTGTGTTTCTTATATATAATTAATATATACTCATTAATATTAATGAGTACGCAAATGCAAAATGTCAAAACAAACATGATGACGGAAACCCAAACAAGTAAAAAGTTTTCTTGGCAGATTCCGTAAAAAGCTTGCCTTTTTTTTTGCAAGTTGGCTCTGTGTTCGGCATGATGGCTGTTTTGAATAAAATTGTAATAAGGTCTCAGGTCACGTGATTTCAGTGCAGTGGAAGGAAGGTTGGCCCTAATTAGCATACTAAAAGTACAGGCGGCACAAAACAGTTTAAAATTTTTTTTTTTTTTATAGATATACTGTACGTGCAAGGCCAAGTCAATAACGGCATCATTTTTATGAATATTCTTCTTATTTATTGTGTAATTATTATGTGTTGTATAGTCTGAATCAATATTTAAAGGGATTTTTTAATGCAAAATTCACTTTTAGTCATTTTTGATATTTTAGACATCCAGTGTGCTAGTACAACCAAAAAGAACAAAGAAAAAAAACTTTTCCTGCTTTTTCTCTCTCTTCTATTTCTGTATTGGCCTTGGTTTAAACAAGTCAAAACAAGTCCCTCGCATAATGTGACTTCTTGCTTTTGAGGTCTGTTGCTCTCTGGCAGGATGTGGTTCGTTAGTATATCATTTACATACTGTAAACACTGAATGAGTGTGACAAAGTGGAAGTCTGGGGTATAAAAAGCATTATCTGAAGGTATTTCAGCTGGAGCATTTAAAGACACACTTTGAAGGGGATCTGAGAACAATGTTAATTTGTTAAATAAAATAAAATAAAAAAACTAAAGTCAATAGTTAATTTGGAAACTCTGTCCTTGACTTGGTCTTGGCTAAAGATGTTCTTGAACCCAACACTACAAATTACACCAAGGAACAAACAACAGAGCTGTTTTGAGTACAGCAAGTGGTGATGTCAAAAAGTGAATTTTTTCTATTTACCATATTTGCTGACAGAGTATTATTAATGGTATATAGACTGCAAGCTTTTCACTCTGTTAGTAATACAAAAGCACAAATGGTGTCGCCTTTCTGGTTTTCAGTGTGTTGCTTTAGTAAGTTAATAAATATTATCATTAATGCATTCTGCCAGATTATTAAAAGTAATAGTGCGCACAATCTTGGAAGAATCTGGAGTGTCTCATGAATTGGCTCCATCATGGCACTTTCAAGAAGTGCTTTTTGACCTTTGTCCTTACAAATCTTTTAAGGTTCCTTGTCATAATCATTTCAAAATGGACCACACCGACCTTTCTTGCTGACAAAGAAGTAAACAAATGCCCAAAGTCTAGAAGGTCATCATTTATTCATTGGAAGCTCGTGGAATACATTGTGTGGGATTATATAAAGGGCTCTCTTTTGTATTTTAGGCAAACAAGGCATTCTGTCTCATTCCAACATATATTCAACAATGACTGTAGCAAACACTGAAAAAATAATAAATCTGAAATAATAATAATAAAAAAAAATCAGATGGTGGCTGGCTTTTATCCAGTGCAATCCAAAGGATAATCTGAATGTAGAGTTGTACAGGAGAGGTTTACAGTGCATTTTAGGCAGTCCAGGGATTAGAATTACAGTTTTCATGGGGCAGTTAAGTGAAGAATCAAATGTGCAAAAAAAATTCCTTCAGCCTAAATTACAATGATTTTATACATTTTATAAAAGCAAAAAAAATACTCAAATCATCTTAAGCAAATATGAGTATAAAGGTATGGGAATTCATTGTATAAAGATACAGCCGTTGAATAGCATTTAGAGTGAAAAAAGTTCAAATGCCTTTATTAGCTGCATAGTTACAGGTAATGAAGTTAGTCATCATACATAACAAATATTAGACATCAGACATTTTTTGGCTCTTCATGCACATTTGGGAAAAGAGAAAAATTGGGCAAACCTGATTTTCACTGAGCTATTCTTTTACTTGCTGAGCTACATATGAAATAATTATCGTCATCATGAGACACTGATTGCAGGAGTAGTTAAATTGTAAGTTGTAGAAATTAAATGTTGAAAGTTGGAACAGGTGAACTAAATGTAATTATATGCATTTATATAATAAAAAAAAATCCACATATGTTAAGTTAAAAAACTAAATCAAACATATTTTAAACAAATGACCAATTTTTATATAATTCTAAATGATCCAAGCACTGGAGATAATGCCTCATTAAAATGAACAAAAAAGCATTTTTAGCCATTGCACATGCATTCAGGATAATTCACCTCACTGAGTAACACATAGTCATGCTATTAAATGGAACAGTAAATACACGAGAACAGGAAAACACACACGCCATTTGCAGCAGATTACACATACACAGCATTTTGGTCTTGCGCAGACTGCATGCAAATCCAATTTGTTTCACAAATCTGATCTTTAGCACTGACTGTTATTTGCAAATCATCAGAGCAGATTTGGCTCTGTTCAGACTGCCAGCCCAAATCTGACACATTGTCGACCTATCTGCATTGGTTGCTGTGGTAATGAAGCTGGAGACTTGCATGTAGTGCGATATTTCTTCATATATCATCCTCTAGTTTTGCCTCCACTGATGCATCTTACCAAAGTGCTATCAGAGATTTCACTTGGTTCTCTATCCAGGGTCTACTGTTCTCTTTTTCCTTAATGTGGTTAAGCTCTTCCTAAAAACATATTTAATTTAGCCGCACAGACAACTGAAGGGCACAGCTTTTACATACTTAGGAGTAACAAAATCTTCTATAAATAATTTGTTTATTTCCATCTCCCATACCACTTGATCATGTGGACTTGTACTTCAGAATTTCAGTGGTTGCAAGTGATGTAATGGACAGTTTAAAATTCGATTTGAGTAGGTAGAGCATTCAGACTGAGACACATCTTTAGGAATTCAATCTGAGTCTGATTTCAAACCACCTCTAGAACTGGTTCAGATAAGATTTGCAAAAATCTGATTAAATGTGTTTTTACTGTTTAGACTACATGAAAGCAATTTGATTCCAAACTGGTTTCAATCTGGATATGCCAAAATCAGATTTGTGCTGACAGTCTGAACAAAGCCCCTGTCCCTTTGTGCAACTTTGAACAAATCAAGTTATCAATTAGTATGTAAACATCACAGTGAAAATCTTGACTGTTATATCTTTCTTTAGGTCTTTACGGTTTAATGTTTGGGAATCGTGCTAGCATACCCTTCAAACTATCTCTGTACAAAATTTTCAGTTCTTATTTTGAAAAATGTGAGCAACATGTTTTTATTTTTCTTGGAGCTACTGTAAAATACCCAGCACCTAGCAGTAAAGAAACAGAAATAAAGCCAGTAACACCTATATAAATTGATTTCTTTTCTTTTCACTCTTCCAATATGACTTGGCATGCAGACATGAAAAAAGACAGCAGGCACATACGGGGTACAACTAGCATTAAAGCCAGGGAACAGAAATGTGACACAGGATTGAAGACTGAGGTAATAATTTCAGAAGTAATATAAAAGTAACATAAAAGCTGAATTTTACTAGTACTAAAGTTTACTAGTACTAAAGTTGTGAGCTTCTTAAGTACAGTGTATAGAGTTCCTATGTTTGTATGTGTGACTGTATGCTCAAAGTCAAGCACAGTTTGGTGTTACCTTTTCAGACATATAGAATAAACCTGTTAGTGTAAACCAAACTATGCTGGACTTCAGATGTTGGGTGGATTCAAATTTTATGGCATCAGTCATTATAGATTTGTGTGAACATGATAGGAACACAACATGAGATTTCCACTAAAAATAACCTACTGTATGTTCATTTAGCCACGGTTGGGTTAATTCCTTTAGAAATAATATACATAATAACCTAATGTATACATAAGGTTGAGTGCAAATCAAATTTTCATTTTTTACAGGAAATATTTAAACTTTCTAATGAATAAATAAATGAAAATGTATTCAGTATAAATTTAATCTCAGGATTCTTTATTATTTATACCTGAAGTTAAAAAAGGGGGGAAAAGTCAGGATTTCCAGTCTTGGTACCAAAGTATTTTAAAAACATATTTTCCTCAAAAGTTTTAGGTCACAGAAAATTGGAAAAAAATTATTTCCAGGGGGAAAAATATTCAGGAGCTTCCTTTTCAGTATTGATGTGTTAACTGGAGAAATTGCTTGGGTAAGGGTTGAATTGCTACCTGCTAGTTTGGCATGCTTGAAATTGTGTTTTTTTTGTGCAAAGAGGTAAAAACACCCTTTAAAAAAATAACCGTGTACATATGCAACAGCCGCAAAAGTCAAATGGCTGCATTAAGCAAAGGAGATTTGAAATTACTGAATTCGGGTTAAGAGCCCTCTAACACGTTACTAAAACATGGAGGAATCGTGCTGAACCATGAACTTCATGGAAAAATGTGGTAAGAAAAATATAATGTACGGAAATCACTCATAATGCAATAAGAACTTGCAGGATTGGGACTAAACAGCTGTGTGGTCATAAAAAACCCACTTTTTAGTGATGCTAATTAAAAAAAGGCTTACTTTATTAGGAATCATAAAGACGTGGAGCAATAGAAAAATGTCACTTGTTCTGATGAGGTCCAGATTGACCCTATTCTAGAGCGATGGGTATTACAGGGTAATACAGGAAATGCATTAAACAATGCACCCATCACGCACCGTGTCCATTGTTCAAGCCTCAGGAGACAGTGTTATAATCTCGGGTTGCTTCAGTTGGTCAGGTCTAGACTCAACAATATTATGTGGCAGTTAAATGAACTCAGCTGATGACCTGAACGTATTGAATGACCAGGTTATCACATCAATGGAGGTTTTTTCCCTGATGGCACAGGAATATTCCAGAACTCAAACTATGAAAGAGTGGTTCTAGGAACATAAGGAATTATTTTCACACATAAATTGACCACCACATTGAGCACCATAAATGTAAAGGGGGTCCAATAAAAATATTAGTGAGTGTGACTTTTTTGGCCAAGCAAAAAAAAAAATGTTTTACAATATTGATAAAATATTGGTAACAATAAAGCCTAATATATGAATATATTTTTTGAGCATTCCGGATATCAAAAATGTTTATTTGGAATATTAGATAATTTGTCCATATTTAATTTAAATTAGTTAATTTAAATTACAGTAATGCTCCCAAGTAATTTAGAGGTGATTACGACTTGACACATTTTCAAAATAAAGTCTTAAATGACTGTCCATCAGTGTTGAACTAGAGACTTCATCTATGAAATTACTCAGATAATTCCTTTGTTATCAAGTAACACCTGTAGATTGTCTTCCTTAGCTAGTTAGTTTTTGTTAATTTATGTTGTAAATTTATGTTGTCAGGTCAATCTGTCTTGTCTCTGCTAGCCAGCTAACTAGGCCTCTTAGTTAGCTAGTTTAGTTTTTCTGTTAATTTATGTTGTAAATTTATGTTGCATGTAGCACCTTGGTCCTGGAGGAACGTTGTTTCGTTTCGCTGTGTACTAACTGTATATGGTTGAAGTGACAATAAAGCCTACTTGAACTTGAACTTGAAAATCTATGTACATAGTGTCCTTCACATTTTAGTGTCATCCCTGCTTCTGGCACTAAGCCTAAGTAATCAGCTGACAACAGGTCCTCCTGGGCACTTCCTGTTCAAGTGTAAAGCAGGGAAAAAGACTAAAATATACAGGACAGAGAGTTCTGCAGGAGGGCGATATAAAGCGCTATACAAATAGAATAGAATAGAATTTTGATTTATGTAGAGTTGGTCAAGATTTTAGGAATTTTTTTCTTTCAATACATTTGAGGTCATAAATAAATATTGGCAAACATCCTTCTAATGAGATCATTTGTGCCATTATTTGCTGTTAGCCCACAGTAGATAAAAACATTTGAAAACAAAATGGTGCATGTGATTGAAATCGCAATCACAATATGTGTCTAAGTAATTTAATGTCATTTTTAAAAAAAAAATTTTTAATTAAATCGTGGCATTGAACGTAGCTTTGCTTCTTATTTAACAGAGCATCTTTGCTGACGGGTCGTTATCAGACACGCTCTGGCATCTACCCAGGTGTTCTGTACCCAGGGTCAAAAGGTGGGCTTCCACTCAACGAGACCACCATCGCAGAAGTATTGAAGCCTTTAGGCTATGCCACAGCCATGCTGGGGAAATGGCACCTGGGCTACGGTGCCAACGGTACTTACCTGCCTACACGACAAGGCTTTGACCACTATCTTGGCATCCCGTACTCTCATGACATGGTAACATATCCGTCTCTGATCTACCTGGGACTGTGGGCAGTATTATTACTTACTTCATTTCTTTCATAATTTTTATGAAGTGGTCATATTGTGCATTTTAATTTATACCAGACTCTGTTCTTTCCTCCTTTTTATTATCCAGGGTCCTTGTCACAACCTGACCTGCTTCCCTCCGGATGTGAAGTGCTATGGCTCCTGTGATGTCGGTACAGTAACCGTGCCTCTGATGAACGGGGAAACCATCACACAGCAGCCTGTAGATTTTGTTAACTTGGAAGACAGCTACAGTACTTTTGCCACGGAGTTCATCCGCAGCTCGGCTCAGAAAAGTCAACCGTTCTTTCTCTATTATCCTTCTCATGTGAGTCAGGAGACAAACCATTGCAACCACCAGAACAAGCTCAGAGCTACATACAAGCTCTTTTTTATATTATTGCTCAGGTTTCAATTTGAAGGTGATGTGATTTGCCTTCCTAGTGAACACATTTCCATGTTGAATTGGATCTGAATATTCCTTTTCCATTATTGCTGTTGATATGTAAATATCACATGTGCAACTGTCTTGATTTTGTACCCCCAAAGCTACAACAAAGACGAACAACATCCTCATGGCCAGAGATAAAGACATCTGTATTTCACCTTTATTACTAAAAATTAAGCTTCACCGTGAGCTAGGTTAATTATTTACGCCAGTTTTACCGAAGCCTACACTTTTACCATCGTCAACAACACACTAATATTTTGTCTTTAGCTGTGATAAGAATTCACAATCACCCTGCATAGTTTCAGCACCCTTACACAACGGCATAACATTTATTTCCATCTAGAGTTGCAATCATTTTAGGCTGAAATCTTGTATCAATAATGGAAGAGTCAATAGGGCAGTGGTGGCTCAGTCGGTTAAGGCTGTGGGTTACTGGTCGGAAGGTCGGGGGTTCGAACCCCAGCATCGCCAAGTTGCCACTGTTGAGCCCTTGAGCAAGGGCCTTAACCCTATCTGCTCCAGGGGCGCTGTAAGCTGGCTGACCCTGCGCTCTGACCCCAGTTTCCTAATTGGGATATGCGAAGAAGAAATTTCGCTGTGCTGTAAAAAGTACACGTGACAAATAATTGAATATTCTTCTTCTTCTTCTTCAAACCAGTAAATCCTAAAGACTTTCAGTGGAGTTAAGGTCAGGACTCTGTGGTGGCCAGTTTGTGTGTAAAAATTATTCCTCATGCTCACAGAACCATGCTTTCCAATTTGGGTTCTGGAATATGCTTATGCAGTCAGGGTAGAAAAACTCCATAGATGTGATTTTCTGGTCATTCGGTAATTTCAGGTCATCAGCTAACTTCATTTTTTGCAGCAAAAACTCACATAACTGCATGACTTTTCTTTTATAGCAGTCGCTAAGCAGTAATGCGGCGGAACAGTGGCGTAGTGATTAGCACTGTCACCTTGCACCTCCTGGGTCAGGGTTCGATTCCCATGTTGGGTCTGTGTGCTAGGTGGGTTTTCATCCGGGTACTCCGGTTTCCTTCCACAGTCCAAAGACTTGCAGATTAGGGCAAATGGCGTTCCCAAATTGCCTGTAGTGTGTGAATGCCAATCAGGCGTTCACACATCACACATATATCTCCACGGTGGAGAGTATCCACTGTCCAATGTGCCGACCAAAATGGCAAAAAAAACCCAAAGGAACAGTAATGCAATGCAGTATAGTAATACTATTTCAGTCTTTCTGATTGCACTTATAAAGTGATATCGAAAATGCAATAACTTCACATTGATTTTCACCCTTGAGAAGAGTTAAATGTATTGCTTCCATATTTTCTTATCGTTCCTTTTTTCTCTGTCTCCATCTTGCTGTGCGCCCATATAGCACACCCACTACCCACAGTTTGCAGGGTGGAAATCTGTAGGCCGGACGCTCAGGGGGCCGTTCGGAGATGCACTGCTGGAGTTCGACTCCACTGTAGGTCACATCCTGCACACTCTGAAGGAAACAGGCGTCCTTAACAACACACTCGTCTTCTTTACAGCTGACAACGGGTGAGCGTGTTTGTGGGTGTACGCATGTCATTTTTGAGGAAGGAAAAAAAAAAAAAACGAGTACATGAAGTCTAAGCTTTTGTTTGTTTTTTATGTCATGTCATATTTTCAGGCCAGAGCTGATGCGAATGTCTCGTGGAGGAAATGCTGGGCTGTTGAAGTGTGGTAAGGGGACCACATATGAAGGAGGAATGAGAGAACCTGCTATTGCGTACTGGTCTGGAGTCATCAAACCAGGTACAGTGATCTGAAAGTGTCACTATACTGGGAGATGAGTTTTTAATTTTCCCCCTAATGTGACATCATTATTCATTTATTTTTTACATTTATGAGAGAAAAAAAAGCGACTGGTGGGAAAGAACTGTTTATAGCTGCTCTTACATAACTGATAACAGCAGCTAAATTGTTTCACAGATGTTCCACAACATTACATGTAACTATAAATGGTTAGAAGATTCATAAATAAAAAAAAGTATAATTGTTGCGACATTGCCGTACTATAAATGGAATAATACGCTCATAAAAAGGAATCTGCTTCAGCATGATGATAATTTGATGCCACCCTGTTACCTGTTTTCCTGCCAGTTGTTTTATTCTGTATCTACAGTACACTTGCATGACTTTAATTGATTTAAGGGTTGAATTAGATTCATTTTAAATAAAAACTACTTTCCTAGGTGTCACGCACAGTCTGTCCAGTACCCTGGACATCCTGCCTACCTTTGCCAGATTGGCTGGAGCTCCATTACCCGACGTTCAGCTGGATGGCGTGGACATGATTGATATATTGTTCAACCATGGAGCAGTAAGGAAGCATGACCTATAAGGCTCTAAAAATTAATCACCTTCATTAATCACCTTCATTCACTCTGCTTTGGGTTCCAGGGTCAAAGAAAGGCTATGTTTTACTACCCAGACGACCCCAGTGAGAAGTATGGAGTGTTTGCTGTCAGAATGGGAAACTATAAAGCTCATTATTACACCAGGGGTGAGTTCTGGCTTGGATCTACTTTCTGCAGAGTTCTGTTCAGAAACAGTTAAATGTTTTTATGAAGTGTTTAAACTGCCAGATGCACCAATCAGCCATAACTCTAAAACTATTAACATTAAAACAACGTAGGTTTTTGGTTCCCCATGGCATTGGGGCAGCTCTGGCACCTAACGGCAGGTTTCTGCACTGCCTTTGGGGGATCCTTTAGGTGCTGTGGGTTGGGGATGGGACCTCCATGGATTGTTGAGTCGGTGCATCCCACAGATGCTTGAATGGGTTGGGATCTGGGGAGTTTGGAGGCTGGATCAACAACCTTAAACCTTAAACATACCTCTTCGGCTATGATGCACTGTGTGTTCCTATAATTCATTGGCTTTTCTGTAGGATCAACCCAGCCTTTGGGCATAGCTGAGTCTTGAGTGCTCATGATCCTCTCACCAGTTTGCTGGTATATAATTGACAGTCAGTGGTATTCAATTCACCTGGCGGTGGTGTTAGTGTTGTAGCTAATCATTGTACACTCTGTGCATCCAGAACAACTTACCCTTTTCACTGTCCTAGGATCGGCACACAGCGACCCAAACCCGGATAAGGACTGTCAGATAATCTCTCTCCTGAAGTATCACGACCCACCTCTGCTGTATGACCTGGAGTCTGATCCATCTGAACACTACAGCCTGAGTGTGAAGGATCATCCCGAGCTGGTCAGTGTGTTGCAGAATATCAATCAGCTCAAGAACGGGTTTGAGTCCTCGATGCAATTTGGAGAAAGTGAGATTGGAAAAGGAACTGATCGTAATCTGGCGCCCTGCTGTAACCCTCAGTGCTCTCCCAAACCAGAATGCTGCCACTGTGGGACTACACACCGACCAGTCTTTTAATAAACATCATACATTTGTATTTTTTAAAGGGGAAAACAGGCCAGAGAAAAATCAAGTACTGTGTGAAATGTGTATAATCATTAATACACATGCATTTAAATTGCCCTTAAATTAATCGTAGTCTAACACTGGGACTGATTTATTTCATATCCGAGACGGAGCTCTGTTATGGTCTTCTCAGCTCGCGGTAATCTGATTCCTATTCATTTGAATGTATTTTTCTCTTTTGATCAAAATTAATTATAAGAATCATGGATAAATTATTTGTCTATTGTGTAATTTTGCTAACGATAAAATCATAAGCATATTTCCTTGTATTATTTTATCATTAAAACAGCCACAATGAAAGTAGAGCCTTAATTTTTATTGTCTCATGTTGCTTTCATCTGATTTACAGTTTTACTTTTTCAAAATACATTGCTGTAAAAAAGTATTTGCCTGATTTTTTTTTTTCATTATTATTATTATTATTTGCATCTTTGTCATACTTAAATGACAAATCAAACAAATGTTAATATTTCACAAAGATAACCGGAGTAATTTCAAAATGCAGTTTTTTAAATGATTTCATTTATTAAGGGAAAAAAGCTGTCCAAAACCTCCCAGGTCCTATGTGAAAAAGTAATTGCCCCTAAACCTAATAATTGGTTGTACCACCCTTGGCAGCAACAACTGCAATCAAGCGTTTGCGATAACTGGCAATAAGTTGTTTTCATCACTGCGGAGAAATGTTGACCCACTCTTCTTTAACCCTGGACTAGGCCACTTCGAAACCTTAAATTTTTTTAGCCATTCAGAGGTGGACTTGCAGATGTGATTTGGATCATTGTCCAGCTGTATAACCCAAGTGCGCTTAAGTGTGAGGTCACAAAATGATGGCCGGATGTTCTCCTTTAGGATTTTTTGGTAGAGCACAGAATTCATGATTCCATCAATTATGGCGAGTCATCCATGTCCTGACGTTGGTCCACAGATCAGCATACTACCACCACCATGTATGCCTGCTGGTATGATGTTCTTTTTATGAAACACTGTTAGTTTTACACCAGATGTAACAGGACTCGCACTCCTTTCAACACAATTACTTTTTCACATAGGGCCAGGTGGGTTTGGGCAGCTTTTTATCCTCCCTTAATAAATGAAATCATTAATCATTATTTGAAAACTGTACTAAATTTGTTTAATCTGAATCAGACAGTAATCTGATAAAATCTGAAAGGGGCAAAAATATA
>JAQMYG010000037.1:8378396-8390896 GCA_030014215.1 Clariallabes teugelsi
TATTTCTTTCAGTTTGTCATTTTTATACTGTACTTTGCACTGAAGTCAATTAAAATATTAAAATCAGACTGTACTGTCTTTTAAAAAGTGTGTATAAATTAATATTCTGAAAATAAAAAAATGGGAAATAATGTTTTTACATTTGAAACATTTTGGTCCGTGTGTTATTTTGTTGCTAGGTTGTTTAGAAATATATATCACATATTCACATAATTATATCTGATCTTCACACTGTCCATACACACTGACAAAAAGACCCAAACACAGTGATGACATCAAGCATATAGTGTTTTATTCTTAAGACCAAATCCATGACAAGGCAGGGAATTTTTTTTGTTTTTCCATTTTGGTTTTTACAAGTTTAATTTTTAAAGATACAAGATAGCTAGTATGTCATACTGTTGCTGTTCATCTTGATATACAGTAAAGGTCTGCACTATGGAATTACAGTCCAAAAGATTTGCAGTTATTGTTGTCATTCAGCTATCCAAGCTTACATACTCCAGAAGTTGCTCTGCTTCGATACATAAAGGGGGGTTTGATGACCGGTGGATGATTGTAAAATGCTTAAATGTAGACAAAACATTCAGAGAAATCCACTTACTTTTCCTGACAAACATTAATGTGAACTAACACCTCGATGAAAAACAGTCGAGTCCTGATGAGTGTCCTGATCTGTCTCTGCTAACCTCTCAGACCAAACGCTTGGGCTGATACTGCTAGCGTTAGCATAGAAACGTGGGTTTTTGTATGAAAGACGTACGCGGCTGATTGACAGGCTTCTGTTATGCAGCACGGTGTGACAACATTCAACCACAAATATACAGCAGTGTGAAGCAGCGGAACTGAAAGATCAAACGCTAAAAGAAATCAGCGGAAAGTTTTGAACCCCTGTTCGAACTTGATGGGTGATAAGGTTATCGTTGTCAGCGCTATTTCAAATTTTACAGATTTATTTCAGTAACACTCAATAGAAAGGACACAGTATGATCATCTCAACTAGAATATTTACAGCAATCTAACTGACACCAAATGATCACATTTATAGTCGTAAACCTGCAGCTCTTTCCTACATGTGGCATCAGCACAAACGGACGAGGGACGATGGCATCAGATCGCAGCCCGCTGGTATACGGTCGTAGGTGTGTGTGTTTTTGTGTGTGTGGTTATGCAGTTAGTTCATCTATCACTGCAATTAGGACAAGTCTAGAAGTTACACTGCTATGATGCTACACCCTATTCACACCTGGATGACAAAACCAGCCTACTGCAGGAGCCAAGAACCACGTCCTTTGTTACTAATAATATCTGCACACAGATAGAGAAGCTAATTTTTTTTTTTATCTAATTGTAGGCCTATTAGTTCTCTCAATCACAATTTCTTTTATATTTTCTTTCATTTCATGTCTATGCAGTTCAATTCATTGTGGCAGATGATAGGAAAACTCTAACGAAGGTGAGAATGTACAGTATGAGATGTACAATATCCAACCATTAACCCTTCTATTTCCATTTCATTGCTTTCCCTGGTTCGTACAATTAATACATATGGTACAGTAAGTCCAATCGTACATAAAGACAGCCAGGAGAGGGCTCTCTGCTGTGTCTAGCCATGAAGCTGTAAAGGTTAAGGAAAGAACTACAAAGGAGAAAATAAAATCATTTTCATTGTGTCTGGTACTAAAGTAGAAAGATTAAACTGCATTTCCAATCAGGGCCGTAACATTTCCGTGGTTGTGTTACTTTCAATAGCATAGAAACTTCCAGACAAATTATTTCACACACTAGAGCTAAATACATGCAAGCAAATTTAGTCTATAATTTAAAGTGTATTAGCTGTAACCATAAAAATATATGCCGGCTAGGATAATGTCTGGCTTTTACAATAATATCTACATTCTTTCCAATAAACTACAAGATGACAATCCAAGTTTTTTTCTTTATTTTCTGTAGATTGTCCAATTTTTCAAAATTGCTAGTATTTCAATCAGCCGATTGCTTGTGTACGCAAAAATTATAACATTTCTGAAAAACCTTTGACTATCACCGTACAATCATTTCACTTCATGACTATGAGGTTCATGACAAGAGTGCAGTACTGTGCAAAAGTCTTGAGCCACCCCAATTGATTATTTTTTTCTTTTTTTAAATAAATTAAATTAAATTATATACACTATATGGACAAAAGTATCCGGCCAAACCTCTGAATTATTGGATTAAGGTGTTTCAATCAATCAGGCCCCTTATCCCCAGTAAAAGGGCAATCTTAATGCTTCAGCATACCAAGACATCTTGGACAATGCTTTGCTTCCAACCTTGTGGTAACAGTTTAGTGAAGGTCCTTTTCTATTCCAACATGACTGCTCCCCAGGGCACAAAGCAAGGACTATAAAGACATGGTTTGATGAGTCCGGTGTGGAAGAACTTGACCTCAACCCCATCGAGCACCTTTGGGATGAGTTGGAATGGAGATTGCGAGCTGGGCCTTCTCGTCCAACATCAGTGCCTGACCTCATAAATGCTTTACAGAATGAATGAACACGAATTCCTATAGTAACACTCCAAAATCTTGTGGACAGCCTTCCAAGAAAAGTGGAAGCTGTTATAGCTGCAAAAGGCGGACCAACTCCATATTGAAGTATATGCATTTGGATATAATGTCATGTTAGGACAAATACTTTTGTCACTATAGTGTAGATGAGAGAAATGAGAACGGATGTTTTACTGTGACAGGCTGCAAAGTGACTCAAAACACAATATAAAAATTGTTTATGTAACGACTTCAGCAGCGGCCTCATTTCCCCTCTCGTCTGTTCCAACCACTCAGCATTCAGCATCACCAGTATATTAATCACCGGCCTGATCATCTGTCATCATCTACACCTGATTTTTATTTTTTTTATGTGTATGATTCGTAGGTCACTGTGTGGCTTAATAAAGAAAAACATTCATTTGAAACTGGTTAGGTACAGGGACTGGACTGAAAGTGAGAGACAAAAACGTCCTTCAGGAAGTTTGGAGAACTATTCCTCATGACTTCATTAATATAATAAAAACAAGAATCAAAATAGGCTCTTGGGAATCAAAATGTGCAGAAATGAGGGGTGGTTAAAGACTTCTACATAGTACTGTAAAAGGACATATAGGGAAAAAATGTATGAAAAATATTTATACAATGGTACTTTTAGATGGCAATGGTATTATTATTATTATTATTATCCTCCTAAAAACTAAATGTTTATTTTACTGAACAGATTTTCATGTAGCAGTTTATTTGTTGTTTAACACTACTGTACCTTTAATATCCTTATTTAGAATGGCCTGGTCCTAAGTGATCTGGTAAGTTGGTCTATTTGCTAAGTAATCTGGCTGATTGCAGCGTGCCAGTGGCTGGCTATACGTTTACCTGTTAGCCTTCAATGAACGAAGTGAGTGACTAAATAGACTTAGAATCACAAAGCACTAAAGCACAGTCTGAAGATTTACACAAGATGGCCAACAAAGAGTCACGGAAAAAAGAGTCATTGGGAACAGGAAGCTATAGCTGAGCTTGAGTAATTTGGTAAGAGGTTAGGAATTTACAGGACCGTGCATGGCCAATGCTACCTGGCTCTCCATTCTCAGGCTAACAAACATGCCCTCCTGGCCACCTGCGAAACCGCTTCATTCTTCCATTTGCTGATGGAGGTGCTACGTACATACAGTGATGTAACGAACGTCCGTAGTAGTCACCTACTGGTTTCTAAATATACAGTATTTACAGGATGGTATTATAAGAATGCACAAATAACCTTTTACTACAGCGAGCAGAGCATCATTATATCACTAATCCAACACCTGTCCCGATGTCCATTTCAGTACAAACCTCGTTCAGCGTATTTGGGAATAATCAAACGAGTACATATTTACAAACGAAACCCATCCTTCGAAATGAATTTCAAATATAAGTATTTCCTGTGTGTATATCTGCCTGTGAGCATAACCCTCAAAGCCATGCATTAAAATGTGTGAAGTCGTAGTTTTGGCATTTTTCTAAACCAGGTGAAAGTAAAAGTATCTCGACTGAGCCACAATCCTAGGTACTAATTCATACAAAATTAAACAGGCAATCTGTTTCAGAAATGAGAATAAATTAAAGAGGGGGGGGAAAAAACAATAGTGAAACAAATGGATGCATCACTAAGTTTGAACCTACATGTTCAGGTCAGTTCATGTGGGGAAAAAAAGAAAGAAAGAAAGAAACTCGAGGCATACGTTAAACCCTTTAAAGGCCATAAGGAGCCCCCAAGTGGCCAAAGCCAGGAACACACTTCTGTTGTTGGGCAGAGGTTACCATGGTAACCTTTTTTTTTTTTTTTTTTCTTCTTCCTCTACTCCAGGTAGATATCCTCAGTGGGACAGGCGTACTCAAGATGCTCCTGATAATACTCCTGAAACGCACGTCTGCACACACACACACACACACACACACACACACACAATAATGATTAGGACAAATACTAAAATAACAAAAATATAGATTCTAATTTGTCTATGGACCATTAACCATGAATATTTGTCAACCATTTACAATAAAACTAAGAACAGTAATATATATATAGAGAGAACTCCATTTAACGGTTTTTATACTGTATATGAAATTAATTATTTAGAGCAGCGCTCAACTGGTCAATACCTTGGTCAATATCTCAGCTGAATGAGATAAGCACTTATTAATACTATAGTAAAATAATTAAACATCTGGTGGGGAAAAAAAAACAGTACGGTTTAGTGTCTCTGTCGTTAAACATCCAGGATTAACAATTTCTAAATGATAGTAAACGATTCAGCTGAGGGCAGCTCATCAGACCAGAGCCTAGAGACAATAACTCATGTGTCTTAGGCTGATTTCAAACTAGGAACAAGTGCTTGCTTGTCCCCACACCCCTGCTGGCCAGTGTTCACATCATTATTATTATTATTATTATTATTATTGTTCTGTACATTTGTGTATTTACAATCTCCAGTGCAGCAGATGGCAGTGTGCACCTACTGTAGCTGGTTTGTAAACTGGCAATAAACACTTCTACCAGTAAGTACCAGTAAGTTCATGATATGCAGGCATTCCAGGTAAATATTACTACAGCGCCCCTCTCGCTGGCCTCTCTATGCCATCGCCTATGGTTATGTAGTTCAGAGAATGAGATCAGCGCAGACATATCAGAGGAGAAGCTAAATTCTAAAAAGTGACCCACTTCTTTCTTCTGTGTGAAGGTACGGTTGCCTTAAATATTTAATTTGAGTCATGCCCCAAGTACAACGGGACCGTGCCCGAGACTAATCTTCAAGTAGATTCGAGCACAGGATGCTGCCCAGACACAATGCCATCTTTATCTTCTTCTATACTGCTTATCTCAGGAGACTTAGGGCAGAAGGCTGGGTACTGGGCCTGGACAGGGTGCCAATCCATCACACTGTGGGAGGAAACTGGAGTACCCAGAGGAAACCCACCAAGCATGAGGAGAACTCCTTTCACACAGACACGAGGTGTGAATCGAACCCTAGACTTTGGAGGTGCAAGGCAAAAGTGCTAACCACTATGCCAACTGGCACAATACAGAGTGTTCTTATTTATTGCCATGAAGTAATCAAATGTGGTGTCTCATGTTGTCACAATTTCATCATGTTAGTTGCTCACGTGTACATTTGTCTGCAAGGAATTTTTGATCCCCAAAAGTTCAAAAATCCCAGATTTAGAGTGTTAAACTTTAAATGTAAAACTGAGACCAAAAATATTTCTTAGCATTAAAAACAGACTAGTCATTCTTACACAATGTCCTTTTTGGACTTTTCAGAAAACTTTGCCTAGTCTACATGACAAATGACCAGCGGTTCTTCTTCTACTTCTTTCCTCCTCCCTCTCTCTCTCTCTCTCTTCATGAGTAATTTATGACTGTGTTAATGAGGTCATATTAATTTGACGAGGATGGGTCTCTCACACTGATGAGGGGTGATAACTCTTCTCCCGTGTCTGTTCTCTATCTTCAAGATGATGTGAGGAATGTTCAATTATTCATGCTGCAGTGTGCTTGATGGGTCAGTGATGGAAACACATCATCATTAGCATCATCTCATCCAGCACTCCAATCCTCCCTCCTTCATCCTTCCCTAACTCTCTAACTTTCTTTCTACATGGCATTGTCCTTCCTCCTAAACTAATCTTCAAAGTCCTTGTTTTAAGGTGTTTTTCATTTAAGACTACAATAGCACAAGAATAATCAGCTCACCCCACACACTCAGCCACGGGCCGCATGGACTCCTGAGAGACAAAGACATGGCACGCAAACCTGTTCAGGACTGGGTGCTTGGTAATGAAGCCGAAGTAGCTGCAAAACAGAGACAAAAAAAAGACAAAGGAGAGCACAATAGAGCTCGAAAGGTGAACAAGACATTTCATTCATTTATATATTGTATTCAACCATAGAATGATGACAGAGTGTTTCTACCAGTTGTTTTTTGGGTGGCATCCACAGAAAGAGATGTTTTTCATCTGGAAGAAGTGACTACATCTGTCAAACTGGAAGAAAAGACAGACATTCCATACCCTAAATAAGGTTTGTCAATCAATCTAATATACAAGAAGTAACAAACTCTATTCTCCTTTCCATCCTTCCTTCTATTATCTCTCTCTCTTTCTTACCTCCTCAGAGAGGTCATACTCATCCTCCAGACTCATGATCAACTTCACTCCCTGTAGGCTAATTTCCAGCTCACACAAAGATGGAGGACGGAGATGCACCGTCCTCTTCCTCGCCATTGCGATCTACAAGGCAAAGACAGACATAACAGTGGATGCTTTACCGCTGATCATTTATCTGTGCCTGTGATATTCCTTGTGCTGAAAATCGTTTTCTTTTTACCTTCTGCATTGCAGCACAAAGGATACCATTGCCTTGGTGGTAAGGCACTTCAACTGAACCCAAAAACTGCACAGTGAAACTCTCCATCCATGCTGGGTTTCTCTTCATTGCTATGAAAACATTTGAGAACCAGTACAGTAGTAGCAAGAATCAGCACTTGCAGCAAAACAATGTAGATTTTCAACCATTTTTTTAACACAGACTAGTCTTGGATCTTACCCATCAGTTCTTTGGTTTGGCCGATGACCTCGTGAGCATAATAGGCAGGGAAGATCCCCCGAGCTCCTGTGCGCATGTTGTAGCCACGGTACCAGTAATCATCCTCCTCTTCCTCCACAAAAAGCGGGTCATCGACGTCCAGTTCAAGTTCATCTGCATGACGTGGGATAAACCTGTAGAAATACATCAGAGAGTGATTCTGCTTTTGATATAGATCTGGTATGATGTTGATTGGACTGCATTTCTTAATTTAGGAAATAAATGAAAACTAACAACACACAGAGTGTTTGATGACATGCAAACATTGTCAATGGTTAAGAAGTTGGATTCTTGATCAAAAGGTCACAGTTCGAACTCCAGCATCGTTAATCAAGGCCCTCAACTATCAACTGCTCAGATGTATAAGGAAATAAATGGAAGACACCCTGAATGAGAGTACCTGTCTAATGGTCTCTTAATGTAAATGTAAAACATCTTTTATTTACCTGAACACTGCTCTGTGGGTCTGGTCTCTCTCCTCTCCATTTATTGTGCAAGAGAACAGCCCGAATGATTCTGTACCTAAAACACAAAGCACAAGAGACCGAAATGTAGACGTAAACATCTTCTCAACATATCATATGCATAAATTTGTTCACTTCCAAAGCACTCTTTCCTAAGAACCTCATGAATATTTTATATGTACGGCAAGTCAATGCCATTGTTTCAATTATTGATGTTCACAAAAATACATGCACACCAATCAGCCATGACACTAACATCACTGCGAGATGAATTGAATAATGTTGATTATCGATCAAACTGGTGACCGGATCATGTGCACCTAAGGCTCAGCTATGCATGAGGGAACTAAAAGCCAGCCTAAGGCTTGGTTTGATCCCACAGAAAAGTCAAGGTAGCACAAATTGCAGAAAAGAGCTAATGTTGGATATGATAGAAAGGTATCAAAACACCCAATGCATCCTATGTGGCTTAGCAAGCAAAGTGTTCAAGTTTGTTGATCCGACCTCCAAACTCCCCAGATCTCAATCAATCCAAGTGCCCATAGAATGATCCAGATGAAAGTCTGACCCTTCTAGGCCCCACCCTGCAACTAACAGCACCCGAAGCATCTGCCACTTCCATCCCGTTGCCAGACACAACAGCATACCCCAACAGGTCTTGTGAAGTCATACGCTGAGGTGCCAGCGCTCCAGCACAAGAAGAACCTACACAATACTGGGCTTAACGTTTTGGGCTGGTCAATGTATGTACATACAGTACGTTTCACTATACTCAAACCTTATTCATTTTAATCTTATTACATTTTATTTAGAGGTTAAGAGGTTAGAAAACTGTTAACTCTTACTTACTGGAGGATCGCGATGTGCCATTGACAAACACGTTGAGAAATTTCTTGGAGAAAGGTAGGTCTGCTTCCGGTGAAGAATCTTCTTCTGAAGAGGAGCTCAATAGTAGATCAGGGCGCATTCCTCCTACAGTCTGGCTCTGCCCATAGATATCTTCATCCTCGTCAGCAGCGTCTTCGTCACAAACCGTGGAGAGTCCGTCGCTGTCATCACTCAGAACAGAGGTGCATCGCTTCAGACTCACCAGCTCGAGAGTAGTATTCTCATCCACAACCAAGGTGTATTTTACTGAGTCATAAGCCAGGGAGTCATTGACAGGTCTGACATCGGCTGGCTCAAAGGTATTGCGCAACTCTCGGACACTCTCATCAATAGGTGGGGAACTGTCCAGGTAAGTGTCGTCTCCGTAGGGTGAGGGGGGATTATGAATGGCCTCTAGGAAAGGTGATGCATCTTGCTCATTTTCATCATTATCTGTAGAGTATGTGAGGCTGAAGCAGCGATTAGTCTGTGCTGTTGGGATGTCAAGCGTCAGACTGTTTTTAACCTCTGTCATTTTTTCCAGAGCTAGTGGATCCACTCTTGTCTCTCGCCCCTCATCCTTGTCACTGATGATGCTCTCACTCAGGCTGGGGGAATCCAGATCCTTCATCCTGTCCATCATTAAGTCATTATTTGGCTCTTCCTCTTCATGGTGATTTTTCAGTGACCTCTGGGATGTACAGTCCTGAATTGTGTTGTTGGAGTGATATCTCTCCAAGCACATAGGAACTACGGTGTCATGTGTAGGATTGCTCATGTATAGACAAGAGTTGAGAGCCTTGCTTTGTTGCTCCTCTTCGGGTCCACAACTGCCCCTCCTGTCCTCTTTTTCTCCATCTGTCCTCATTTCTGAGCCTACCAACAGCTCTTCCTGGGAGTCTTCTTCATATTTTGGCGTCTGTGTGCTGTAGCCTTCGCTTTCATTGAATGCTTCAGTCTCCAGGTCAGATGAGGGTGAGATGGTGTCAGAGATGGAGGCAGAGCGCCTGAGACAATCCTCTGGACAGTGGATTGGAAAGGACCCTTCTGAAATCATTTTGTTGACCAAGTTACTAAGAAGCCATGGTGAATCAGAGTTCTCACTAAGTTCATCCTCTGATTCCGATTCAGAGTCTCCTTCAGTGGTTCCATCATAGTCGTCTACTGAGGGCATGAGTCTAGGTTCAACAGGAAGGTAGAAAGACCGTTTAAAGCTTTCCAGGCTATGATCTGGTTCAATCTTCAGCAGTAGTTGCTGAGTTGCACTGTCATCACAGGGCACTGCAGGAGGCAGAGTCTCATCAGGATCAGCTTGATGCTCAAATCCTTGCTCTTCATCCACATTCTGAAGTCCCATCAGGGCATGATCATCATCAAAAGGATGAATGTCTGGACTGTGCTGTAGATATAGTGAAAGGTCCTGCTTAATGGGCTCAGGTTGACCTAAAAGAAGAGATGTCTTCAGACCCACAATGCCACTGTCCTGCTCAACATCAAGCTCATGATCCAGCTCAGGGTCAGATGTGGGGGAGCTTGCCTCCTCAATGGAGTTTGTGAGGTGTGAGGACCTTCCACTGCTGGACTCACTAGTAAGGTCAAGCTCTGTCTCAGAGATCGATGAAATCATATTACTAACCAGTGGTCCACCACAGGCAAACTCTGCCTCCAGCTCACCTTCAAGATCAGAGTCAGATCCAGGGGAGCTAAGGTCATCACTGTGGTGGTCTGACTCTGTATAGCGCTTGGCATTCATGTCAGCAATGCCAGGGTCAGAGGATGGAGATGTTGTGTCATTTGATGCAGCAGCAGGAACAGATTGATTCGGAGGCAAGACACAAGACTCATCCCTGGATTCTGACTGACTGGAGAACGCATGGGCAGAGAGAGAGGACAGATCTGTGGGTTCAATGCTGGGAAACTCTACATAGGATGAGCCTTCTTCTTCCTTACAATCCAGATCAAAGGTCTCCTGGTTCATGAAGTCAATCTCAAATTCCTTATCTAACTCCTCATCTGATAGTGGGGTCTCTGCATCATTCCCTATCGGGGCTGTAGAGGATAGGCACTTGCTGGTGCCATCCATCGTAAAGTCATTCTCCAGCTCTGGGTCATCAGCAGTCTCCGTAGTGATGGTGTATGTGTCATCAGGTCGAGGATGGCATTGTCTACGTCTGGCATGGCCATTGAGGTCATGGTCAACCTCGGTATCAGAGCACTGGGAAGTGCAATCATCACCTGAGGGGACACGTTCCTCAAGAGTCTCTTCAACAGTAGACTTTATCTCAGTGATTTCAGGACCACCCGAGGAGTTGTGCTGACCAAATGAACCTGTTAAAAAAAATAATAAAAATGGCAAAACAGGGAGAAAAACAGAAGATTAGAAATAAAAAAAAGCTAAAAAGGAAGGTTTACTTCACAGAACAATACATATCATGTTTTAGAAAATCTTTAAGGTATGAAAACCTACTGTTATACATTTAAAATACATTACTGATGGACAAAGTAGATGTGATGGTGAGCACTTGGGAAAGTGTGCTGACAACTTCAGGTTCAGGGTTGTAAATGTTTGTTCATGTCGATGGGCCCCAAGCAAAGGCAGATTTTATTTGTACCGTATTCGAGACGTTCGCGTCTGTTGCCCTCAAAGTCGTACAGCAGCGGCCTGCCAGGTGACTGATTGAGACCACAGTGGCCAGGTGGGTTTGGGGGAGTACCTTTGGCAGAGATGTTGGTGCCAGGAGCCCCTGTACATGTGCCAGTAACGTGGGAACCATCCTCAAGGCAAGTGTGGCTTGGAGACATACGACCTGATGCGATAGGTATGAAGAGTATGAGAAATATACTTGGGGAATTTAATAATGCCTGTTTCACACTTATACAGCAAAACTAAATGATCCAAAAATTTATACAGTATGATAAATACTGTCAAGACAGTTCAGTACATGTGGAAATGTCTTTCATGAACTTATACATCTCAGCATGTTAAGCTGTTTTATTTCTACCCACAATGCTGCAATAGCCTACATATCCAAGACATATACTGTATATGAGGGGTGTTCAAGTCAAACCAGGACTTTTGATTGTAAAGAATAACAGACCACAGTTATGAGAGTAAAAAAGTACCTTTATTTCTCTATATAATCCCCTGTTATACTAGTACACTTATCCCAGTATTTAACTAGTGTTTCAGCTAGTGCTTTGAGTATGCTGGAGCTGTGATCAGACTGTCTGCTTCACGCCTGAAACGCTGGCCTCCCAGGAACTCCTTTAATGGCCAAAACATGTGGAAATCACTTTGAACCAGGTCAGGACTGTGCAGGGATGTGGTAATAATCGATTAAATAGATTTGTGTGTACAGTTCCCAGAGACAGATACTTCTTCCTCAAGTTGATAACAAGTTATCTGTTGATTGTCAAAGTTCTAGTGTCCCTCTCGTTAAATGTTCATGGGAATGAATGCAGGGGGCTTCAAGGCACCTCGGCCAGGATCATCATTCTCAGAGAGATGGCCTTCTTTAGAACGTTAGCAACATTCTAACATTTTACCGTGGCTCATCACCATACTGTGCTTGACGTCGTCTGTTAAAGTAAGTCGATTTTACATCTTTAATTTCATAACAAGTCCCGGTTTGACTTGAACCTCTCTCATATTGACTTTCACATGAAAATGCAATGGAAAACAGCAGGCAGAATAAAAATGAACACAAAAAAGATAAAAACTACCTTTTCAATAAGATAATTACCCTGTGACGTGGAGTTGCGAAGAGATTCCTGCCAGCTCGACTTTCGTGGAGATACACTACTGTTGTTGTTCAAGGAATCCTATGATGAAGGAAAAAAAATAACAACAAAGATTTGTCTAAAAGTCGCATATTTCAAGCTGTATTAAAGCAATATAACATGGGGTGTTTGTCTGTTCACCTGTGAAACTGCAGTGGTCAGGTTTAAGGTTGTGGGGCGGCTCTTAAGTGAACCGAAAGTAGGGGAAGGAGGAGGAGATGTGGAAGGAGAC
>JAQMYG010000037.1:8395896-8399599 GCA_030014215.1 Clariallabes teugelsi
TGTCTGCCTGTCTTTCTATACAGCAGAAACGAAGAAATAAAATTTCTGAAGTTTGAGTATCTTACTCCTTTTTTTTTTTTTAACGCTACACGTTTTTTACGCTTAAGTACGTTAAGTTGTACTTCTTTCGTCGTCAGTCAAATACACTCCCTGTTCGGTAATCGGAGAGTGAATCACAGATGAGAAATAAAAAAATTAGATCAGATAAAAATTAAGTTTTGTCTTAAACCGACTTCAACGCATTATATTTTCATATTTTCACTGCTGGTAAAATATGCCAGCTTATGCCATACTTATTGTTTCTACTCAACATTTTAATTGCTGTGACAGGCGGCATGGTGATGTAGTGGTTAGCACTGTCGCCTTGCACCACCAGGGTCTGGGTTCGATTCCCGGCCGGGCTCGAATCCCATCTCTGTGTGCATGGAGTTTGCATGTTCTCCTTGTGCTTGGTGGGTTTCCTCCGGGTACTCCGGTTTCCTCCCACAGGCCAAAGACATGCAGATTAGGCTAACTAGTGTTCCCCAATTGCCTGTAGTGTGTGTGTGCGTGCATGCGTGCATGCCCTGCGATGGGTTGGCACTCTGTCAAGGGTGTACCCTGCCTCGTGCCCTAAGTCTCCTGGGATAGGCTCCAGGCCCCCTGCCACGCTGTATACAGGATAAAGCAGTATAGACGATGAGTGAGTGAGTGAGTGAGAGACTGGCGGACAGACAGTAAGACATACAGATGTACAGACAGAACTGGTTTCGAGTCCGCCAATGTATGAAACGTAAAGATACCATTGAAAGAGCGGGTTCTGACCAATGTACAGACCAAACATTTTTGTTTATTTATATAGATTGTAGAAGGAAAAAAAATGTAAAGCTAAAATACTCCAGCACACACACACACACACACACACACAAGTAACTGGATTTCAAGCACAAACGGTTTTCACAAGAATTCCAGAACATAAAAACTTGTCCAAAACATGTGACGATGTGTTAAAATCCATCAGCCGTTAAAAGCAGAAAGGGCACAGATCCATCCCAGTACGTCAGTCCTCGGATCTCGTAATGATTTAATGCTGAATTATAAACTGCTTTAATCAGTCATCGTACCTTCACCCATCGATGTTTAAAACCTACAGCATTTTTTTTTTCCGTGCCTGAGGCTGATGTGCCATTACTTTGCATACTGTTGCTAGATTTTTGGCCCTAAAACACACTTATGTAATGCTGGCACTAAAAAGAAGCTAAGCTGGGGTGAGCTGTGAGTGGCAAAGATTAACAATCCGCATGGCAGAGATGTACTGTACAGTATGTGTGTGTATGTGTGTGTATGCGGTGAGGGATTACTGTCTCTATCTTCAGTTAGATATAATGTGGATTGATGCAGTGTATGAGCCAAGCCAGCAATCTGCTAAGCGACCAATCGTCAGTCAGACTGAACTGAACAATCGTCAGGATTGTTATTACAGTGAAGCTTATGCAGTTGCGAGCATAAACTCATGACGAGACATATGGCAACATCGCGGGACGCAAAAGAGGCAGAGCAGAATCCTGAGGCCGTAACTGCGTCTTGAGACGAGGAGAGGAGAACGTTCAGGTTTCACTGGATCCTCCACTGCGGCAGCCATGGCACTCAGCCACCGCAATGAAACATTTAAACACCCCCTAGATACAGTCAGCATATACACCTATACGCATAATGTTAAATCAGAAATGAAGCACTGGGAATAGAAGAGAGGAAAGGAGAGGAGAGAGCAGATCATTGAGTCACTCCAATAATCAATAAGCAGTGTGACCATCCTGAAGGATCCCGTATTGCTACTTATTGGGTTTTTTTTTAAGGGTTTTTTTTCCACATTGAAGTGGTGGCCGCACTCAAACATACATTAGCCCAAAGAACGCAGGTCCATTGGTAATGTTGCAATGACCTGGTTTGTTAATTGGGACAAAGCCTTGCTAGCAGACTTGGCCTTGGAGCAACTAACTAACATGACCTTGCTGATAAATCTTGTTAGATAGAGTTTGCAATGGGCGGCACAGTGGCTTAGTGGTTAGCACTGTCGCATTGCACCTCCAGGTTCCAGGTTCGATTCCCTCCATGGGTCTGTGTTCAAGGAATTATCAGGTTCCCCCAGTGCTTAGTGGGTTTCCTCCAGGTACTGTACTTCGGTTTCCTCCCACAGTCCAAAGACATGCAGATTAGGCTAACTGGCCTTCCCAAATTGCCCATAGTGTATGAGTGTGTGTGAGCGTGATGTGCTGACGGATTGGCATGCCGCCCAGTGTGTACCCCCACCTCATGCACTAAGTAATCTGGGTTAGGATCCAGGCCCCTCGCGACCCTGTATACAGTACAGGATGAAGTGGTATAAACAATGAGAGAGTGAGCGAGTGAGTGAGATTTTGCAATGAAGTAATAATGTAATTAATAAAGAAAAGGGTAAAGAATAGGATATGTAACAACATACCTTTTGCAGTCATCTAAAATACCTGACTACATTCTGGATTAATGTGATGCTTTGTCACACATTTTGCTGACTATCTTTATATGCGGTATGTTGTGGTTGAAACTTATTTAAAAGAGAAACAAGCGTGTGAAAATGTATAAAGACGGTAATGAGGATAGTAAGCATATTTGCAGAAGTTTAAGTTCATAACGCGATTAAATCAATCGGTAATTAAATATTAATTCTGGATTTGATTGAATCCCAAAGAAGATAAAATGGAAACCTAGGGTGCTATGTAGGGTGTATAATACCTTGTTCCACACACCAAGTAGTGCCCTTGTTCAAGGGTTAGAGAGGGATTTGGATTCAGCCTTAGGACCAATATGAACGGTTCTTAGGCAATTCAGAACGGTTTTAAAGTGTTGTTTAAGAAGACATAATGTTATCAGATGCGTTTCTTGCTGAAAGTGCTACCGTTTTGTATGTAAGTTTTGGCGCTGGCATCTGCAAAGTAAGTGTCTTTTTCTTCTTTGGGTTATATTTGCAACATAACCGAGTTGACTTCATTGACCATTAAGCTGATAAATGGGGAAATGAGGAACTCATCACTGTCATCGCCGACACTTCCTGCTCAATTCTACTTCTTCTAGGATTAACATACAACAATCTGTGCACATTTTAAAAAAGGTTATTAAAAGGTAAATGTGCCAGCTCAAACGCAAACCCTGTGGTGCACCTTGATGAGCAGAACAACAGGACACTAAACAGAGAAGTACAGAGTATAAATAGCAGCTATGTCCACACCTCATTTAATACTCTACACTACAGAACAGACTGCTACGCCTTATCTCAAGGTGACAAAACCGAACAATTGCAGTGTAAGAGAGAGGACGTGAATGCTCAGCAATAGCCTTTTTTCCTATTTTTTTCCCCCTGCCACCAGAGAGCATATAAATAAGTAAGTACGTTCAATTTCCAGCCAATAAAATGCAAAGCACGTACAGTGTAAACAAATAAAATAATATTGTCACATGAAATCATTTAGAATCACTGCAAATCAATGTACATTATGTTTATCATTGTATTTCACTGTACTTTTGAATGCTCTGTTCTAATTAATTGAATATCTCTTTCTAATATTTTAATGTTTGATTTACTGACAATTTAAAAATGAACACACTGCACACATATACACTACCGTTCAAAAGTTTGGGGTCACTTGCAAATTTCTTTGTTTTTGTTTAGTGATTTATTTTCTACATT
>JAQMYG010000037.1:8421222-8431386 GCA_030014215.1 Clariallabes teugelsi
GTGTATGTTTGCAAACCGTGCAGCCTTAGTTCTAACCACCAAGCCGTGTGCCACCCTATCCTGGTACTAATTTGTTTATATTTTTGTTTTGCTCACAATTTCTTTCGTCTTTCGGGTGGGTAGCATTGACATTAAAACACTCCTAAACAATTATACTTAATATTTTTTTTTACTTAAATTAAATGCACGAATTGATTAAAATAAAAATTACACGGTGATTACGTTGAGAAACATAATTATTAAACGTTCCGTTTAGTATTTAATGGTATATATCATTATTTATGTTTGCTAATATTTATTTAGTGCCTCAAAATTATTTGAAAAAATAGCACTTACTGAAATTATTGACAAACCCTACATAAACGTCTGACTATCTATGTACTATGAATTAAAATTCTATTCAAATTCTAATTTTAAAAACAAGTTTATTAATAAGAAATAAATTATGGAATAACATAAGAATAAAATATAGAAAAACTTTAGCTATAGAAAATATAGCTATAGAAAATAAGAACAAAATATATAATATAAAAATATAAAAATATAAAATAAAATAAAAACTTAGCTGTACAAAAATATAGAAGATGGCTGTACAAATATGGAAAATATACAAACTGTTGTGGAAATTGACATAGAATTTAAATAGAAATGTCCAGGAAGTGTGCAAATATGCATGAATGTGTTAATACATACATCCTGTATATTACTGCACTGTAAATAGATCTAGCTCTCAATAAGCCACTTACAGAATCAATGAATCACTCAATGGATCAATAGGGTCCAGTCAGGCTATATTAGTCTACAGGTCATATGGCAGCACAGCTATTATTTATGGTTCAGTTTCCTGAGTGTAACAAATTATATATATATATATATATATATATATATATATATATATATATACTGTATATATATACTGCTATAACTATACTATTTTTCTATGCTAAATGCTTAATATATTATGTGTGTGTGTGTGTGTGTGTGTGTGTGTGTGTGTGTCTGAAGCAACCCACCACTGAAACCTCCCTGCTTATTACAGTGGGCGGGGTCTGTTCCGAACTCGGCAACGCAACATTGTTGCTCGTCATCAGCTGTTGCCATGGCAGCTGGTGCTTGCTAAGGGGTGATGTCACGCTATTAGCAGAAACCCCCCTAGAGGGTTCGAGCTCGTTAAGTAGGGTGAGGTCACCTTTAACAGCTGTCACCATGACAACTGCATCCTACTAGTACAAGCTCATTCGCTGACTCATCCCACTTTCATCTCGGATTTCAAGCCAGAAACTGCAGAGTATACATGACATGCGTGTGTTCTTTGCTCCGTAAATCACAACAAATACGGATTATCTTTATCTTACAATATTGAACAGCATGTGATAATTATTAGTTGTGTATGGCTGGTTATTTAGTATTTAGTACTGTATAATACTATGTAGACTCTCATTCCTGGAGTGCTTGACATCCCTCAATTTCATATAACCTACAACTACAGAGATGATTTCCAGTCTGGTTGCCAATTTGCATGTCATTGCCCAGAGGGGATGCTACAGTAATTTTAAAACCACGCAATAACAGCAGAAACAGCTCCTAATGAGCGTATGGGCTTTCCCTCTCGTCCTGCATCTTGCCTTTCTCTCTCAAAAAAAAACAAAGAGGAGGATTTTTTTAAGCAACAATAATGAAGAAGCCCATTAACAACTGCCAGTATGCGTGCATACACACACACATACACACACACACAGGCACACACACAGAGCATGCAGCGCTGCACCCCATGTGCCTGCATAAATTATGTAATGGTAAGAGATGAGACTAGACCATTAGATGATGGGAGCGAAAAAAAGATGAAAGAAAAGGGCACTAAAAGGGAAAAGAAAGAGGGAATTAATCAACGGTATACCAGACGAATATACGTCTGCACTATGGTCAATTATGTTATGGCCAGAAAATACACAGAATGCATACATTCCACAAATACTGTGCATATAACAATAACCTCCCCTGCATTCCTGAATGTCAAATACTGTACATGTATTAATTTCTGCTAGTTTTGCCTGGATTCCATTTAACATTCTGTAACATTTTTGCACATCAATGATTTACAAATATTTCTTTGTATAAGTACTTTCTATTACTTTTTTAACGAAAAAATGCATGACAATTTTACATGCATGGCGTAACACAATCTTATCCACAGAATCTGAGAGAAAGAGAATGGCAGCTACTGCAAGCAAAAAGAAAAAAAGTGAAGCTTTGCAACTTTCTAGCCCTGCCTTTATCATGCGTATAACGCCACATAATACTGAAGCCATGAGGATCAAACGTCCAAAAATATCCATAATGCTATAGCTTTATTGTATTGCAGTGCTGACAACTAACAGCCCATAAATTAGTTCATGGATCTTTGGGGAAACTAGAGGAGCAAACAGTTCAATAAACAAGTCACATAATTTGTCACATGACACCATTTTCATTCTCAGCTACAATAATCCCATGATGCTTGATCTAGCCCATGGTCATACACTGTACATGCCTTGCAAGTAATTCGAGCATTGCCTCCTTTAGCTGGTAATATGTCTGAATATCTGTTCTGATTTGATTGCATGATTGAGTGTAACATGACTAAAGACATTCCACTGTACGTGCATATCAGTGCACATACCTGCAAAGGATTCAGTGCAATCCCGATGCCACATGTGCAACATCAAGAACATGTTGTACTGACTGTTTTATTGACTGTAAAGCCTGTTTTCAGATAGAAGCTGAGTTATGAGATGTTCTCTGTGTCTTTAATTTCTCTTTCTCATTTCACACATACACCCCCGTATTCAGAATGACCTAATATGCCATGTGAATAAGAAAAGGAACTCATATTTTGAAAAGGTGAATCATTTGTGATCATTCATCAAGTCAGGCACATCAAAAATTATTTCAGGTGAAAGATTAGATCATTTGATTATAGAAATAAACACAACAACAGTACAGTGCAAATGCTGCCAAATGAGTCCCCGCTTCGACCATGAGCTTGGGTTACTCTCTGTTTGATGCTCCACATGTTCTCCTAGTGTCCCTCTATGTTTCCTCTACGTTCTCTGGTTTCTGTCCAGTTCCAAAACATACACTGGCATGCCCAATGGATATGGTTGATGTACAGTAGATGAGAGTGTAAATATATTGTACATACAGGATATACTGTGTATACACCAATCGGCCGTGACATTAACTCCAACACGTTGTGAAATATACAACAATGATCACCAACTATACCCCAAGGAACTGGTCACAGGATCACAGGCAACTACAGTCCAACCCATCAAATTCAAATTCCACAAAAAAGCCAACAGTGTGACTCCCTAGATCCCAATCCGATCAAGCACCAATGGGACGAACTGGAGAAACAAGTCCGATCCACAGAGGCCCCACTCCAAAGGATCCACTCCCGAAATCTTGGTACCAGACACCACAGCACGCCCCCAGAGTATCTGTGGAAGGGACAGAGCTGTCCCGGTGGCATAAGGGGATGCCAAAATCTAGCTGGCTTTAATGTTAATGGTCTTAAGGTTATGTCTGGGTAATAACTTCTGCTCCTACAGATTTTATTTCCTTCCTTCATAAACAAAAAGACCTTTCTAAATTCTACAGCTTGCACCTTTCCAAGATTAACACCCAGAATCACACACATCATTTAACCACAGCTGAAATTAAACTGCATTAGTTAACCCACTGCTGTGCCAAAAAAAGGACATTAATGTCTATTCACCAGGAAATAACTAAATGTTGTAGTACTGTAGCAATATTGATTTAGGTAATTGACCTGATTCTGGTTGTGTATTGTGTATGATGATTAAATAATTGACAAGAAAATAAACTCAAGAGATGTTTTGTAGAGAATGGAAACAGAACTAGGCCAGTCTAACCCATAAAATGTTGGTCTATTTTTGGTCAGTATTGGTTTGGCTTGATTTTGCCACCTAAATGCACATTGTGTTTTCGTCCATTTTAATACTGAAAGAAAATTGAAAGAAAATATTGTAAACACAATCAGCCATAACACTAAAAACCATCTAGATTAAGTCCACCTATATTTTGGCTTCCCGTTATGCCACTGGGGCCGCTCTGGCCCCTTTGGGCGTGGCCCTGCAGGGCCTTTGGGGTGTACTGTGGTGTTTGGCATGTCCAGTGGATCAATGGGGCATCAATGGGGGTGGGGCATCTGTGGATTGAATTTGCTTGTCTGGGCTTGGAGGCCGGATTGGAGTCCTTGGACTCTTTGCCTGTTTAGCCCTATTTACATTGGTCTGTGCTGCACCGGGTGTTCTGGTGCCTTTCTTTCGTGGCAGCATTGCCTTTGGTCCTGGTGCATATGGGTGGGCTTTAGATGCCCTTACTCCTGTCACCAGTTTGCTGGAAGAAAAAACTGATAATCAGTGTTATTCAATTCATCTGATGGTGGTGGTAGTGTTATGGCTGATCAGAGTGTATGACCAGAGTAGTTGCCTTTTCAACATTTCTACACTTTGAAATCTAGATATGCCGTTAATGTCATCAATGAAAAAAAGAAGACATTACTGGCTTTACAAGCCTTGGGGGTTATACAGTAATGATATTACAGTGGGTTTTAAAAGTTTCTTGCCCAGTCATATTTACACATCTCAATGGGTGTTAATTAGATGTCGTTTCTTTAGCTCATGTTCTACTGTTACGCAATTAGAAAAACACCCTTATGTAGGAATGGACATTTTTGGTCTCCGTGTTTCCTGGCCATCACTGTGTAGTTTCACTGCTACTGTATATAGCTTCAGCGTACCATGTTCCATCTTACCACTTGCTTAAGCTGAAAATACTACAGATTTCTCTTCATATGTAGAAACAAACACACACATTATTTTGTTAGAGCATGTTGAGCTTTTAGGATTGCACGCCAACATAATGCAGTGTGTATGTTCATGTCTACAGCCACAATCATCTATAGCAGAAATAACCAGTTTCAGAGCATTCTTTTGGTTTGTTAAGCCACATAGTGACCTATGAATCATTCAAGCACCAAAAAAAATCTAACTTAATGCATGAACCAGTGAGAAACAGGTGCAAATGATGACAGACGATCAGGCTGGTGATTAGTATACTGGTGATGCTGAATGCTGAGTGGTCGGAACAGACGAGAGGGGAAATGAGGTTGCAATATATTTGTAAAACATTTGTTCCTGTTTCTTAATTTCAATCTACATAATTTAATTTAATAAGAAGAAATGGGGGGTGTCTCAAGATTTTTCACACAATACTGTATTTCAACAATACAAGTATGTATTACCTTTCACTAAAATTTACTGTTGAGAGATTATAGAGATAAACAAGATCATATTAACATCTAGTTTATCCCTCCATTTCATCAGTTCTGGGTTTATGAGCTGCTGAATCAACATTCCTTCTTATAAGCCTCCACTCCTCTTCAATATTCAGACGGTGGTTAAAAGAGCATGCACTGGTGCGCACACACACACACACACACACTGCTAAGAATCTGCTGTGCTATGGTATGGAGCAGAGAATAAAAGACAGGTCAGCTATATAGGAGAAGGTCATGAATTAAAATCCCAGAAGGCTTTGAGAAAGGCTTTTAACCTCTAGCTGTCCAGCTCAGAGCTTTAAGTGGATTACTGCATCCATTGTACCGTACATTGTTATTGTTATGATGAACAAAGGAGGAGCTAAGGATCTGTGTGAGGAGTCCGAGGAAATAAACCTAGGTGTTCTTCCAGCCCACTGTAAGGGTTTAATTTAGTAAGTTGGCCAGACGAACATGACAGCACTGACTGACTCATGAACTGAGAAGTCAAGGAGCGGTGAAGTGCGTAAATATCAGATTCATACCACTGTATCAGGTAAAAAGATCTATATTGCTATAGTGTCGAAGCAGCACGATGGAATTCAGAAACTGTTAAAAGCATGATACAATTATTTTATAATACAAAGTATTATAAAATATATAGAGAGTGAAAGCTCTGCATAGGAATTCAATCCGTTCCCGAGGCGAGTGCTTAAGGCGAAGATTCGCATTGCAATTTTCCCATAAGGAATCATTTTATCTATATTAACAATTATAAAAACAATCAATACACTTAGAGAAGAAAACGCAAGATGCAAATTTCTTGCAAAAATTCGAAAGGGAGGGCCTTAAGATTTGAAATTTTGCAAGAAATTTGCATCGGAATACGAAGCATTTTCGGCATATGAACGAACAAACCAAACCGATGCGCGTATGTCCGGCAGGCGTTTAAAACTTTGCGTTTTCTGTTTGAAGTGTATTGATTGTTTTTATAATTGTCCTGAGGTTCTCCTCTATTTATTGTCTGCTTAGATTTTATTATTCGTCTGAGAATTCATTTCTGGGAATAAAGTCTGTCTTACTGATGCTACATCATTCACACAATGTATCTCTGTATCTCTATTTGCATTCAGTACAGGACAATACAGTACAGGAATTGTATAATTGGACATTATGTTAACAATAATTTTATGCAATTAATTTTATAATTACTACACATACAACGTACTAGGGACTCTAGAATCCTAAACACTCATGAAGCAAATCAAATAAACAAAAAAATCCACATTAAGCATGAACGTAAATATGGATATAATTGATCTTTATTAAAGATTATGTTTTTTATGACTTGTGAACATACATAGAAAGGTAAACAATACATATTTCAGCTAATTGAAGCAAAGGTCAACCAGCACTGATTTGACCTTTCATTGTATTTTTTTCTTCTGTTTAATTCTTGGCTTGTATTTCCTTTTTTTTTGGCTTTACTCTTAGCATTTACTAAATCCTATGAGTCAGGCTTTCTATGAGGCATCGTCATAGAAACAAACATGCACGCTCCATTATACAGTTAGACTCATATCCTAAAGCGTTAGAGACAGCACAGCGGTGCCCATTATGTCAGCTGTTTCAGCACTGAGCTGATGGAAAGCATGAGATGATGCGGAGTTGTATTTTCATCATAAGAACAGAAAGAGAAATCGAATTTGGTGGTAATATATATAGAGGATGGGAAAAACAGAATGAGAGAGAGAGAGATTGTATTGTTCAGAGAAAAGAGGATTAAACTACAGTAGATAAGAGAGGCTAGATATGGAAAAGAGATGAATAGAACAGACAAAAATGAAAGAACGAATGAGTCAGAGAGATAGCTGGGTGACGTGTTGCACTTAATCTTAATAACCCTCCATTTCTGTTTTCGGGTGGTCTCGTAATCCATTACCTGCTTACTCAAGCTGCTGTAATCATTTTGCGAAGCTCTGACCGGTCATGTGTCTGTTATACACTTTATTCTGAATGCTTTTCCTCTACAAGGTCAGGGTGAACGCTACTAATGCTTGATGGGACAGAATTAAAAGCATACAGTATTTTTTTTTATATCACCTCAACACTTGTACACTAGTTTATTTAATTGATTAGAGCTGAGCTTACTCAGGAATGTGAAATAGCAGAAAATTCTAATCAAATTTTAATTCTAATTGTATTTGTCACATAGGAGATTGTGGTTACATGTCTATACCAGTGTGTGTGTGTGTGTGTGTGTGTGTGAATATAAATATTGGGTTTTAGCTTATTGTTTGCTCATTTACTATTTTTAATGCAACAGAGCATGATATGCAGTGGAAAAAAGACAGGATAAAATATAAAGATAGAAAGATTCTACTGCAATAGGGAAATTTGTGCTGCTTGAAATGTTAAAATTGAAAAACAAACATTTGGGATGAATGTATAAATCTGTATAGTACAGATTTACAAAGTTCCCATAAAAATATCATTAAAATAGAAATATTGAAATTGTACAAATTACACAGGATCTGCAGAATGGATTCCAACATTAGTCAACAGATTCTGAAAATCTATGCGTATAATTTCTTGGTGAACAGAAATATTTCTTTCTACACACACATACTGTACACATGCACATTTTCTTGAATGCAGAGGAGAAACCACAAACGGGAGGAGGTCGTGGTTATATGTCCGTACCACAGTGTGTGTGCGTGTGTGTGTGTGAGAATGTGAGTATTAGGTTTTAGCTTATTGTTTCCTCATTTACTATTTATAATGCAACACTGGCCGCTCCCAGTACAAAAGCAATCTCCTACTGTAACATCGGGAATATCTGCATCTCCAGTCACACACACACACATACAACTTACTAAGAAACAAGACACAAAGAACCCCATGTGCAGTTACACCCAATATGATACAACATCCTTTTTTTTTTTTTTTTCTAACCACAGTATATATAGACTAGTTTACTGTACTGTATGTGCATGCCTGTGCAGGCTGAATTCATCGGATACATTATAAACACAGTGAAGGTGAACCTGTTTTAAAGACCTAGACCCTTGAACAAGATAACAATGAGGCTGGTATTCCGATAACACTCTCGGATATGGATTAAGTTGCACTGTTTACAGTTTGCAGATTAGCCCATCAGGGCGTGGGCCTCCTTTCTCCAGATTCTGCGCCATGGAAACACATGCATAACACTACACTTGCATCTCCAAATGACCTTAAACAGGAAATTTATATATATATATACAAGCAAGACCATAGAATTGAGCTGCATTATTAGTGATGTTAAAGACTGGAGTGAAGATGATGCTCATCATCATCATCATCATCATCTCCATCACCTTGTTTTTTTTTTCTGTAAAAGCAGTGTAGGTAGGTATAAAAGAATATATATATATATAATCCTGCCCAGTATTGGCAAAGCTTGAGAAGGATGATGAAGAAAAAAAGGATGCTGCGGTTTGCTCACCTGCATCCCGGAGGAGAGAGGGAGTGAAAGGTGGAGAGGGAGAACATCTCGGCTCTGTCCGCCATCTTCATCCACTAAACGCGTCGGAACGGCGACTCGCCCATCCACAGACGGCGGCGACGGAGGCAAACGCACACCTCTGCGTGTGTATGCGTGTATGACTGAGTGTGTGCGTGCGTGTGTGTGTGCGCGCGCGCGTGTGGGTAAATATATATAAATATATAAATGCGCGCGCGCTGTCTCTGTGCCACACTGCGGATGCGATTACCGGGCCCGAACTCTCCAAATCAGGCGCGCATCATATCACAAATAAAAACAAACCAATAAAAAAATAAATAAGCAAATAAATAAAATAAAAATAAAAATGAGAGAGAGAGAGAGATCTGGTGATGTTCAAAGAATATCAGCGCTCGTGTCGACGCCACCCATATGATGCACCCGCTCTACCTCCAGCCTGGTGTGACGGGACGCGCGCGCTTTCGGAAGATGGATTGATCTGTCGGATGCGCGAGATGCTGCACCGTGGTGATGCGGTTGCTGCGCGTGGGCAGAGAGCGCGTGACGCTGTTCACGGACCAGCTTCAGAGGAGAAGGAGGAGGAGGAGGAGAACCCGGCAGCGTGCGCGCCCCCTGCCGATGCGCGCTCGCTCCCGCACCAACAAACAGCCTGTACAAAGGGGGGGGAAATGATTACAGGCTGCTAGTGCTTTCTCTAACAAAAATGATCACACAACCCTGAATTAATTTGTATTTGTGCTCACCACAGGATTTGATGAGGGGCTGAGAACATGGTGGAGAGGTCATTATATTTATTTTTCCTTGCCAGAGCTTATCTCCAGAGCACACACACACACACACACAGGCAGGGGAGAGACAGTCATAATACTGGAATTTTAAAACGATTTGGGAACAAATATCCCAAATTGCTGTGTTGTAGATGTCCATAATGGGTAATATGACAGAGGAAAGTAAGACCCCGATGATTTTCTCAGCTCATACTGTAGTGAGGACAGCTGAGAAGATCATGTTGGTCTCTGGACATGGCAGATGGAACCACACGATGCATCAGCATAGACACCAGCATTGTGGCTGATCATACTGTACACACCTCACACACACTCTTTATCTGACATTCTGACATTCCTCCTGCCACGTGGAAAAAGGCCACAGAAGCACTCAGGCCCTCACATCTAACTGAATGTGAAACAGTTTCTTCTCACCAGCCATCCAGCTCAACAATACAAAGAGACTGGACTGGACACACACACACACACACACACACACACACACACACACACACACACACACACACACACACGCTACACCTGTACATAACCCCCTCCCACCCCCTCGG
>JAQMYG010000037.1:8463054-8476107 GCA_030014215.1 Clariallabes teugelsi
ATGTCAAATGTCCAGCCTTATGCCAACTGTATTGTTTAGCTGTGGCTAAAAGTTTTCAGAATGACACAAATATTAATTTTTTTTGTCATTTTTTTGGGTTTTGTTTGTCTACCCACTGCTTAAGGATTGACCCAAGTTCTTGATGGGATTACGGTCTGGGGAGTTTCCTGGCCATATACCCAAAATTTCAATGTTTTGTTCCTCAAACCAGAAGTGGGCTGTCCTTCTTGTAATATACAGTATATGTATGTGAATGCTATCCTTAGTCATGTATCATGCCAACAGTAAACCATCCTGAGACCATTAATGTGTGAGGTCGCTTCTCAGCCAAGTGAGTGGGCTCATTCACAAATTTGTCTAAAAACACAATCATGAATAAAGAATTACATGTACAAAAACATCCTTAGAAAGCAACTTCTCCAAACCACCCAAGAACAGTTTGGTGACTAACAATGCCTTCTCCAGCATGATGGAGCACCTGGCAAAAGTGATAACTAACTGGCTTGGGGAACAAAACATCAAAATTTTGGGTTCATGGAAGCAGCAGAATATTTGTGTCATTCTCAAAACCTTTGGCCATGACTTTAGGCAAAATGTTTTAACATATTAGTTTAAGATTTTCCAAAGCACACTTCTGTAACACTCTTCCAGGGTCCCATGGGCCAAAGCACGACAGAAGTTCTTCAAGGATGGTGTAAATAAGACGTCTCTAGATACCATCGAGACGGCTGCCTTTTTCCTCACTCTGGATGATGAAACACACGGATATGACCCTGAAAATCCACAGTCAATGGATCTCTATGCCAAGTCCCTACTGCATGGAAAGTGTTATGACAGGTACGATTTGAGTGTTTGTTTTTTATGCTTCATAGGAGCTGGGTGAAAGGTCTCCTGCAGTCAGCTTACTGTATTGCATTAAGCAAGAGGTGATATATTTAGACACATAACATTGGATGACCTCTTGTGCAAGTGCAGCACACTAAGTTTCCTCTCACTGCACTTCTTTCTCAGGTGGTTTGATAAATCTTTCACTCTCGTTGTCTTCAAGAATGGTAAAATAGGCGTGAATACTGAGCACTCATGGGCAGACGCTCCCATTATTGGGCACATGTGGGAGGTAAGTAGGACAGCGTGTTAGACATGATGGCTAAAATACATTGTGGAAAACCTGAATTATTGACGTGTCAATTACGGAAATGGAAAATGGATCAAATATCCAGGAAATATTAGCCGAAGATCTGGAAAAGTATATAGATTTAGCAGCCACAGCATTGTGTAATGTTATCTATTTTTACAGCTCAAGTAAACGGAACCGGCCAAGAGGCATAACTGGAATTATAACCATATTAAAGATTTCACCGTGGTGAAAATTAATATAATTGTATATCATTTTGACTTAATTTACCAGTAACCATTTCCTAATGTTTTGCTAGACATCTCTTTACCAGAGAATAGCCACCAATCTGAGAGGGCTAGTTAAACTAATATTCGCTAACTTGCTAATGAGCCTGGCTAATTTTGACACAATGTTTGCATATGCTAGCCTACTATTAGTCTAATGTTAATGTTAGCTTGGTTTTGTTGACGTGATACAATACTTACTGCTATGCATTATGACCACCTGCCTAATATTGAGCAGGTTTCCCCCTTTGCCACAAAAACATTAATGACCTGTGTGTTCTGACACCTTTATATTGGAACCAGCATTAACTTTTTCAGCGATTTGAGCTACAGTAGCTCTTCTTTTGGATTGGACTACACTATTACTTTTGGTATGTCCTGACCACTGCAGCCTGAGAACATCCCATAAGTTTTGGAGTTGATCTGACCCAGTTTTCAAGCCATTACAACCTACATTTTCAATATCTCATTACAATGGCAGCTGCAAGTGGGTGGGATATATTACGCAGCACCTGAACGTTTTTTACTTTAAGTTGATGATTTGGAAGCAGAAAAAATGGGGACGCATAAGGAGCCAGTGCAACTCCACATCTGCATCTCTTATGGGATGTCCCTGGTCTGCAGTGATCAGGACATTCCAAAAGTGATCCAAGGAAGAAAAACCAGTGAACTGACAACCGGGTCATCAGTGGCATAGCAGTGGCCAGCTATTAGCTGGCAGAAAATAGACACTGTGAAAAAATATATGCTTAAAGGAGCAAAAAAATTATATTTAAACTTATATTTAAGTTATAATATATGGCCAGTGATTAGCAATATATACAGTAGGTAACATGTTCTGTTATATATTCAGGATATTTTGGCTACGGATGTCCTTCGCTTGGGTTACACTGAGGAGGGACACTGCAAAGGAGACATTAACAAAGGTCTCGTCCCCCCAACCAGACTATATTGGGACATTCCAAAAGCGGTATAATAACCTTTTACAAGTGAATAACAATTCAACTTTGCCTTGCTGTAGGCTATAACTTGTTTTCCCCTCACACCCTGTCAGTGTCGGGAGATTATTGAGGCGTCGTACACAGTAGCCAAGGATCTCGCTGATGATGTGGATTTCTGCGGCGTTGTATTTGATGAGTTTGGAAAAGGCCTGATCAAGAAAAGCAGAACAAGCCCTGATGCTTTTATCCAACTAGCACTACAGCTTGCTCACTTCAGGGTACAACACAACACACCTACACTTACTGGCGCCTTATCTGTAGTATTTGCAGCAGGATACGGGTGCCTTGCTGTGTCTCACTGGTTTTTGTTTGTATTGTCTTCGGAGTAGGATAAAGGTCAATTCTGTCTTACGTACGAGTCCTCAATGACCCGCATGTTCCGGGAGGGACGGACAGAGACTGTGCGCTCCTGCACCATCCAATCCACAGCCTTTGTCAGAGCCATGGAGGACAAGAGCTGCACGGTAAAAACAGGATTCTGACACATTTTGACTGATTACGGTCAGTGAGATGAAATTATTCTTTTAGAAGCTTATATACCTTGTTCATGAGGAGTAGTATGCAACTAATTACACACAAAAAGTATATTATAAAATACACTATATGGACAAAAGTATTTGGTCAAACTTGCAATGACATTGTTACCAAATACTCGCTCACTCTCACTCATCTTCTATACTGCTTTATCCTGTATTTAGGGTCGCGGGGACCTGGAGCCTATCCCAGGAGACTTAGGGCACGAGGCGGGACAGGGTGCCAATCCATCACAGGGCACATACACACACACTCACACACCCATTCACACACTACGAGCAATTTGGGAACACCAGTTAGCCTAGGCTGCATATCTTTGGACTGTGGGAGGAAACCGGAGTACCCGGAGGAAACCCACCAAGCACGGGGAGAACATGCAAACTCCATGCGCACAGAGACGGGAATCGAGCCTGGCCGGGAATCGAACCCGGACCCTGTGGGAATCCGTGTGCATTCATTCTGTAGAGCATTTATGATGTCAGGCACTGATGTTGGACAAAAAGCCCTGGCTCACAATCTACGTTCCAGTTCATCCCAAAGGTGCTTGATGATAGTGTTGAGGTCACGGGTCTGTGCGGGCCAGTCAAGTTCTTCCACACTGAACTCATCAAACCATGTCTTTATAGTCCTTGCTTTGTGCATTGGGGCACAGTCATGTTGAAATAGAAAAGGGCCTTCCCCAAACAAATTTGGAAGCATAGCATTGTCTAAGATGCTGCAAGCATAAAGACTTCCCTTCACTGTGGATAAGGGGTTTAACTGAAACACCTGAATTCAACAGGTTTGGCCAAATACTTCTGTCCATATAGTGTATATCCTCAAATATGAGCTATGGTATACAGTACATTATGTAAAAAAAAATTATTTGTTTGTTAGTTTTTTTGCATATCAGTGGATTTCAACCTGATCTGATAATGCAGATAATATTAGCGCTTACATATGGCATGAAATTACGTTTTTCTTTTGTAAATTTAGTTTTTGCTGTTCCCTGAACAGAATGAACAGTGTCTGGCGCTATTCCGGACAGCAGCGGAAAAACACCAGAACATGTACCGCCTGGCCATGACAGGAGCCGGTATCGACCGTCATCTCTTCTGCCTCTACGTCGTCTCTAAATTACTGGATATAAAATCACCCTTCCTTAACCAAGTACAAGCCGTGAACTCAATCCATTTATTTTCTTCGTCAACATGAATTGATTGAAGATTAATTCCTGACTGTGATTCTTATGCATGTCCTTCAGGTTCTTTCAGAGCCTTGGCGTCTCTCGACCAGTCAGACACCCCAGCAGCAGCTCAACCTTGTTGATATCCAGAAATTCCCAAAATATGTTGGAGCAGGTGGTGGCTTTGGCCCTGTGAGTGTTTTTAAATTCGTTCTTAACATTCCTACATGAGTCTAACACTGTGTATGCTGCTGTCCAGTAGCGTTTAGTTGTACTTATTGAAACTCATATGGACTGTGTGCTCGCAGGTTGCTGATGATGGATATGGAGTTTCTTATATTATTGTAGGGGAGAATCTCATCACATTCCACATCTCCAGCAAGTTCTCTAGTCCAGAAACAGTAAGAGCACACAGACATACACACTGTCCTTGTGAGAACCTTCCATTGACACTACAAGATGGTATCAAAAAACTTTGATTTTCACAGTTTTCGTACTATGCATTCGTTGGTACCATGCACTTGGTCGAGCTGTGGACCTCCCTTTTCTTTTTCGGTTATGGACATGATGGGTGTATTGGTACGACCCTGAGACAAAGCAACAGTCTTCATAGTGAAAGAGCCCCAGTTTCGTCACCAGTAATGAACCTCGACATGAAGGACGGATCATCAACTGCTGATGGAGTTCTTGGTAGACTTTGACGCGATGTTTCTTCTGCTCCTGGGTCAAGGGCCTGGGGATGAACCTGGCAGCAACATGGCGCATGTTAAAGCCACATGTGACGATTGCCTGGACTTTTACATATGACACACCAACAATAGCAGCAACCTCGTGGATTGTTCTCTGACGATCAATCGTGCGCAAATTGCCAGATTTTCAAGGATTGAACCTGTTGAAGGCCTTTCTGATCTCTTGTAGTCTTCCAGTGATGTTCTTCCGCTCTTGAAGCACGCATGACATTCAAAACATCTTGAATGACTTATTGCAGCATCTATGTAAACTTGCCGAATCATATCAAACGTCTCTGTGGCAGATTTTCCCATTTTATGCAAAATTTCCCGTTCTCTCTTTGTTCTAAATTGCTGTCCATGATGAAACACCAGAGTGGCACCAGTTGCACAGCTTCAGGTATACACATGACAGTGTCTTTTGGCACACTGACTTATGAAGGTTGGCGCTCCTTGTGACTGTGCGTGCAGCATTGTGCTGCCACCTGTTGGCGTGTTACAAAACTAGTCTTGAAACTTTTTGATACCACCTCGTATTAATGTGGCTAATTAATGCTTTAGCTAAACCAAAATCTAACCATAACCTTAACCTCAGTAGCATTTTAAATAAAAGCTGCATTTTTTTTTTGTATTGAAGCAGCCATATGTCCCCATAAGGTCAAATATTTCTATCCTTGTGGGGACATTTTCTCATCTTGACTCACAGCTCCATGGTACCTGATTCATCCGAGTTTGGCATGTTCACTTTGTGTTTGTGTGGGTTCACTCCCAATTCTTTGGGTTCTGCTCACCTCCAAAACAAACCAGTAGGTGAACAGGATAATCTAAATTGGTGTGTGTGTGTGTGTGTGTGTGTGTGTGTATGCATGGTGCTCGGTCATGTATGTCCCATCCAGGTGTCCCATATAGGTTGTACTGATGAATTTTGAAGTATTTGTACAGAACACGTGGCATTGTTACACTGACTGTATGAACTGTGGTCCCACTCTGTCCACAGGATTCGCATCGTTTTGGTCACAACATCAGACAGGCTATGCTGGACATTAAAGCGCTGTTCAACCAGAAGGAGAAGGCCATGTGAAGACGATGATATTTTACTCTCACACAAACACACGTGCAGATTACACATGCACACAGCTGGTCCAACACTCCACTTAAAGCAAACAGAATCAACCAGAGAATAGCAACATGTAAAAATATTGTACAGATATTTTAAAACTTGAAGTGAATCTATGGCTCAGAACAACTTGATAAAAATATTGTACAGACTGACATTTTACACCAATCTAATTTATTTTTAATTTAATGAATTTATTTCACTGCTAATCTGAGCATCAAAACTATAAACTAGGATTAAATATTTTGATAAAATTAATGGTGACATCAGGCTTACACTATAATTTTGCTGCTTTGCACAACATTCTGATACGGAAATGTTGTATAACTGTAAATAATTGTACGTCATGAAGCACGTTGATTTCTGTAACAGATGACAAAATATAGGTTAATGTCTCACTAATTCATTTATAATATGTTATTATATGTGATCTATTGTTATACTAAAAAGCTTATGACTGGGCTGAACATGTACTGGTGTCAAGAGCTTTCTCTACATGTTAACATCAGCGTTAGAACCCATTTGCTTGCACAATTAATAAAGTATTATTAGTATGTAGTATTGTATATGTATCTGTATCTGAAAAGTCCTGTACTGTGAAAGATTTTTTACAGTGTCTACTTCTAGTTGAAGTCTTATTATGAAAGTAATAGCTCCATGTAATGAGATAATATGGTATTATAAAGCAGTTAGATCAGACCAAGTAATCTCTGATTGGATGGGAGGCATTCCACAAGTGACGAGTTTAAAGTGTAACAGCACTGGGACTATATGCATTACCTCCCATCACAGGTGTTCTAATAATTAGTTAATTACACTAATGAAAATAGGTCGGTACGATCCATGCCAAAACCCACATTCAAAACCAGTCACTGAAGTACACACACATCTGATAATCTTATGTCATCTTAAACAACAGTTTATCTCCCTAATAATTGTTTAGAAGTCATTCCGAATTGCCTCTGAACCATCCATCGTGTTTTTTGTTTTGTTTTTTACAGCTAACACAAGCTACAAAGCTAAGAAAGGGTTGAGTCTCCGATCAAGGGCACTACTTGGAGGTTTGAACAAGGGATTTTACACATTACATAGCGCACAAGCTTCCCATTTAATGCTATTTGGAATTAAACCCCGGAACTTTGGAAGTTAGCTAATATTCTAAAGTGTAATAAATAAAAATATTAAGTGCATCTCTTAAATTTGTCAGAGCATTTACATTTAGGCAATTGTCAGATGCTCTTACCCAGAGCGACTTGCTAAAGTTTCTATCATTAGATACATCCTTAAACTGAGGGTAGGGGCGTTAACCCAACCTCCACACATCCATGGTTTATTCTTCTAACCTTTTGGCTACATGGAGAGTACCAGCAAGAATTGAAAACTACTTTCACTCCTGTTAATTACACTAAATGTCAGTCTTCAGTTGTGCATTGGAGGAACAAAATAACTGTTAAAATTTTTTTTAATAATAATAATAATAAATTGGTAATAAATGATGGTTGTGGAACTGTTGTATAAAAGCAATATCACACTCAACATTGAGCTGTTGTATCAAATATCAGAGTAGCTGGGATAGCTTCAGCACTCAGACCTATGCCAGCATCACAGCCGAGCTAATATTCAGCACAACAGCACTCCCTCTTGTGCGATATTGCTCAACAATTATTTACCTTCACACACAAACAAAGCCACAAATTTCCAATAAATTAAAAAAAAAAAGATCAGATTTATTTAAGGGGCATAGAGATATATGTCACTGTTGGTAGATGAGACAGAGAGAGAGAGAGAGAGAGAGAGAGAGAGAGAGAGAAAAAGAGACAGAGAAAGAATAATGGGGGTTTTCATAGGAGAATATAAAACCTTAACTCTATCCCAGAAACGTCTGTACCAAACGGTGAATGTCCTACAATATATAAACTGCATCTCCACTGTTTACATTCGTTGACAAAATGTCAACAGACTACCATCATGGGTAGATACGGCACACCTTGAAAGATACAGGACGGTCTTTACTTCTGATTCTTTCAGCCCATTCAAAAACCAGGCAAGGGTCACTTTATTTAGATTAGTCCAGGAAAATATCATACAAAAGACAAAATTTATTTAAAAAAAAAAAAAAAAAACTATATATACTCACTTTTTTTTCTATCGCTCGACATATCGGCTACAGTCTGAACTACTGCTGGCACATGGAGCGTCAAAACCAAAACTTTATATATATATATATATATATATATATATATATTGCTACAATGTACGCGTGTCAGTGGGTCGTTAGAGATTTACTGGGACATGATTTCCAATTGAAGAGGAGCAGAAGAGATTCACAAAAGAATCAACAGTATCAGATTATCGTCATACTCTTCATTTACTGTAGAAGCTGCCTTAAAGTTGGATGCTTCTGCAACGTTTAGTAACAGAAAAAGTACTGGGGGAAGAAAGAAAAAAAAAAGAAAAAAAAAGACATTTTGATTCCCTGTTACTTTTTTTTAAAGTGTGTCCATGTAGTATCTGCCGTAATGTCATGGTAGGCAGGCGGTGTGTGTTTCTACGCTGTGGTGGAGCTAGAGCGTGCTAAAATGTTCAGGGGTCGTGGGCTCAGCTTTAGGATGTAGCTCCTGGGGTGGTGTTGACGTTCTGCGTGGCCACCTGGGGTGCGACCTCAATGATGCGCGGCTTATCGATGATGCGGGCTGTGCGGTTGCCTTTCTCTACGATGCCGATGATCCAGGCCTGGTGGCCCTCGCCGTATTTCGGAGATTTGATCTCGGCGCAGAAACGGGCGGCTTGCTCACGTGGAAGACAGATCAGCAAACCTCCTGCGGCGGAAAAACAGATGAGAGTGGGAGTCAAGTGTGAACTGACAGGGTTACATATACACGGAGTACGGAGTACGTGTATATTGACAAACATTGTTAAAGAAGCTGAGTGAAGTTAAGACCGTAGTGTTTACAGAAATTGGGGGACATTTTTCCAATAACATCCTTAAATGCACTTTGATCTACACGTGTAGGTTTTCTTTTGTCTAAAGAACTCCCCTAATCCATAGAAATTTCTTTTTGCCTTCCTCTGAGTCATTTCTGGTTTGCATTGTATTTGTATACAGTATTTTCAAAGTAAAGATCCGTCACTGGACCGAGCTTGGACTTAATTATTCTTCTGTGCAAACTAGTTAGTAGCTTTAATAATAGAAAAAGATACCAGACTACTCATCCCCATACACTGAAAGTCATTTACAGCACTAATCTGATTTATGATACACCCATCAAGGGCACAGTCACGCTGGAAAACGTTTGGGCCTCTTATGCACTGTTTGCCCAGGATTAGCTGGACAGTTTATAACCGATCAGTCTTTGGCATTTCCGATTCTGAGCCGAGTGCGCAAGTTTTCCGAACGATGCAATAGAAATGCATTTTTATGGTGTTAAATTATCAAAAATTAAAGGTGAAAAATATCCTCCAATTAGCCGTTTTCAAATGCACTCATTACACACACGTACACCAGTCTCAAAACACCTAATTGGTCTTGAAACCTCTTTCAAAACACTTACAGAATCACAATATTAATCGAAATGGCACTTAAGTATCTCTATGGCATCGTATCAGCTGATCTCATCCTTATAGATCATTAACTGAGAGTTAAAGATTTCTGACCTGAGGTCTCGGGGCAGGAGCCGTGCATTAGGCCGAACATGTTCCCGCAGGCTTTGCTGACGGCGGCCATCTTGGCGAGGACGGGAAGGTTGTGGATGACGAAGGAGACCTCGCTGCGTTGCTGCCTGGCGAGGTTCTGAGCGTGACCCAAAATACCGAAGCCTGTGATGTCGGTGGCGGCGTGTGCGTTGAACGTGTGCATCAGACCTGCGGCTGGAGAACAGAGACACAGGAGGAGGGAAATGAGCATGGATATGTGTGATTGGACTGAGGGGGTGAAAGCTAAAATCAATAAGTGTCCTTTACGGACCTGTTCTGTTGAGTCTTGCCATGTTCAACATAGCCTCCTGATAGGCTAGCTCCACATCCTCTTGTGTCACCACTAACTTGATTTTGTTCCATTTCTCTGGCTGAGAGAGAGAGAGAGAGAGAGAGAGAGAACACAATTAATCAACTTTGTACTTGAAAAATGACCTACTGTTGCTGATAACACCAATAGTGTTTGGACCTCTATACATGGAAGACCTAGACAGCTAATGACATCATTCTTTACAGTAAGTATTGAATAACAACATTTGTTTTAACATTAAAACTATATTACTAAATCTCCTAAAAAAAAAACTTAAAAAAAAACATCAAATTAAATTAGTTGGGGCCAAAACTTATGAGGCAATGGCTTCAACTCTGTGCACTCTATTGCCCATCTAGGACTCCAACATGATTATCTACAATACACATTATCCTACAGATAATAACATAAGCAGACTCACGATGTCCAGCCACTGATGCACTGCGACTGCTACTTGAGTGCCGAGAGGTTTTGTCAGAACCAACACGTCACCTGGCACTGCGTTATCTGGCCTTTAACACAGAAACACGCAAAAACAAAACACATGAAACACGAGTGCACTGATCTAATCATGAGAAACCTCATCACCTGAAAAACAGAAATGGAAAAGGAAGTGAGGCAGATACAGAAAAATGGAAAGAGAAGAGGGGGAAAAAAATGCTCACATGATGAACTCGTTGGGTTGGCAGACTGTCGTGGCCACGCCTCCGAGTACGATCCAGGGGTTCACAACAGTCTGACCACCGGTCACCGAGGTGCCTGCTTCCTCTGCTGCGTCCTTAAAACCCTGGATAATAAGCGGCATCACCTTGTCCCTCTCCTACACGTCGAGAAGTACGTCAGCACAAGGAAACTCACTCGGATAACCGGAATTGTTATTTCGTGTTTCCAGGTCTTACCTTTTCTGACAGTTTGTTACTGACGCCTAACAACATCAACATGTTATCACACTCGGTCACTCCCATAGCGTAAAGGTCACTCAAGACGTTAGCACACGCAACTCTGCCCTGAGGAAAAATAATACACAGTGTAAGTTTTAAGACTGTATTTTACATTTATAAAGTACTATTTAACTACCATTTCTTTGACAATTACATGAATTTATTGTTTTTAAAACAAATACACAATATAAAAGTTATAGGAAGAAATCCTGATACAGAAGTCCTCATACGAGTTTGAGCGCGTTCGTAAGTCTCATTTGTGCTTAAATCCGACAAAGTGAGTGTTACACCACTTTGAAACGAATATACAATGTAAAGCATGATTACATCTGTCCCCTTTCCCCACACTGCCATCATGTGGCCAAAACAGTAACCGCATCTAAGGAAATTAATCTCACGATGAAATGTAACAGTGTTGTCTCTACGCCTTTAAATCACGAGGGGAAATCCAGACACCATTTTGTCTCAGAGCTGTTTTCCAATGTATTGGACTGCGAACTCTGTTTTGTTGAGGATTTTTACGAAATCAGGATTATTCACCATCAGGAAGCTTTACACTACAGCCATTTTTATATCATCATGCTCACGAACTAATTCATTGAAATCACACACACACACACACAATATACCGGACTTTAGACATTTTCTACATTCACTTATGCACTGAAAATATTGTATATAATTATAAATATATAACTGTAGATATATAACTTGTATATAAATGTAAATATATAACTGTATATAACTGTAAATAAATCTGGTGCACTGCAGTGTCTATTTTTTGTACAATACAAGTGAGCTACTTCCGTGATTGAACCGAAAACAGGTCCGTTCATATCTGCACCTGTAATATCTCAATAAAGTGTATTGCGAAGCAATTTACCATCATGTAAGGGTCGTCCACTATAGGGTAGATGTAATCTGTGGTCTGTACTAGTGAAAGGCCGCCGTGTCTCAGAGGAATCACGCAGGTGTCCATGCCGATGCCTGTGAAATAAACAAAAAGTCACACACACAGACAAACCTAAAAAAACAGCTAAGGTAACATTTAAATACCACACTGAGCATCAACGTGACTTGAGCAGAGTCCATCATAAATAATTTAGCTCTGATGACCCTGCAGCCAACCAAGTAAGTTTTTCTTTACAAACCTATGGAAATATATATTATGCAGCACAAATAGTGGCTAAACTACCATGACATACCATGCAAATGAGTAATGTGTACAATTACAAACCCAGTCTGGGCATAACTGCCCCGAGGAACTGCTCGTCCTCCTGAAAATGGTTCTCCTGCAACGACTCCAGAAGTTTCTGTAGCACATCCTGAGGGACTTTGCAGCCGGTGCCTTTAAGCTCTGTGAACCGTGTTAGTCTGAAGTTCTTGTCCAACTCGTAACTCTCTGGGTTAAAAGCCTCCCGCACTGACATGGTGGAGAGAGATTAACGGAGCCCGCACCAGTCCACACGACGTGTTAGAGAACAGCAGCTGGAGAGAGAGAGAGAGAGAGAGAGAGAGAGAGAGAGAGAGAGAGAGAACAACACAAAATAAGCAATTATAACATACTCATGAGGCTTTAACAGGCTGTGGTTAGTTTTGTCCAACACATATCATTCTCTAACTTTACATTATCAGAGAGAGAGAGAGAGACCTAAAGACAGAAGTGTTTTCACTGTGTAGTTTTTTAGTAACATGATTTTCACTTCAAGCGAGTAGAAAAAATAAAAAGATAGTGTGGTCAGCTAATGACTGCTATTATAGCTGCTTTATTAATAACATCAGGAATGTTAATCCCCTGCATATGTTCCACAACGTTAAACATAACTGTATACAGAGACATCGCTAGAAGGGACATTTGGGGATTTCCTGAATAAAACATTGCTGTTTAATAAGGTCTACAAGTCTACAAGGAATAAGATAAGTAAGGCAGCTTTTATTAGAAACAATAACTACCAGTCAAAATTTTGGACACACCTTCAAATTCCATGCTATTTCCTGATTTTATTTCCTGAACAGTTGTTATTCAGATGTATATCTGCTACTTATGATCTGTAAAGTCTTCATAACGGCTTTAGAAGAAGAAGAATATTTGTCACATGTACTTTTTACAGCACAGCGAAATTTCTTCTTCACATATCCCAATTAGGAAACTGGGGTCAGAGC
>JAQMYG010000037.1:8496662-8513112 GCA_030014215.1 Clariallabes teugelsi
CTGTTGTGGCCATTTGGGGAGGTTGGAGGGATTTGTGCCATGCAGGATGTGATTGATGTCTCATTGTCTGCGCGGTGAGGAAGCCCCTGAGCTCTTACCTGGGTCGCTGATCAGTTTAAAGCTCTGTGATTTGCGGCTGCGTCTCCGCTCCGCCAGCTCCATGTTAGAGACCTGAGAGGATCCAGAGGACGCGCAGAGGCTCTAATCACAGAAACGTCTCACACTCCATCCATCCATCATCCTCATCCTCATCATCCTCATCATCACTCCTAATCCTGCAGAGTGGTGAGGTACAGAGAGCTCAGGACGCCCGGGCGCTCGGATCTCCTCCCCGGTTACACACGCGTCTGTGCGCCGGGCATGAAGGAGCGGGAGACCTCGGGGCCGCTCGTTTCTCATGCAAATAAATAAATCGCTTAATTCTTTCTTTTCTTTTTTTTTTTTTAATTCGTCGCATCTGGTCCTCTGCGCCACCTGACGGCCACTAATATTTTGTGGGACGCAAATGTGAATGTCCGAGATTTGCACTGAAACACACACACACACACACACCTGTTAACCAAAAGAATCTCCGACTTACACTTTTCCTCTCTCTGACTCTATTATTATTATTATGATGATGATTATGATTATTATTATGATTATTATTATGATTATTATTATTATTATTATCTTTCTTACAGTACAGAATTGTTTACTGTTTAATTGTTTAATTGTTTAGAGCTGCACGTTTCTACCTGCGATTTTTTCTAATAAAATCTAAAATCTAATAGTAGTTTTTCTTTAAATATACACTATATCGACAAAAGTATTTGCCCAAACCTGCAATGGCACTGTATCCAAATGCTTATACCTCAATATGAACTTGGTCCCCCTTTTCCAGCTAGAACAGCTTCCATTCTTCTGGAAGTGAAGTGTTTCTGTGGGAATTTGTGCTCATCAGTACTGTAGAGCATTTATGAGTTCAGCCACTAGCACTGATGTTACAAACCTTTGTTCCAGTTCATCCCAAAGGTGCTCGATGGCGTTGAGGTCACAGGGCTCTGTGTTTGGGCCGGTCAAGTTCAGTCTTCTACACCGAACGCATCAAATGTCTTTTTATACATAGTCCTTGCTTTGTGCACTACATTTTGGAGTAAAAAAAAAAAAAAAGGGCCTTCTCCAAACTGTTGCCAAAAACTTGGAAGTTGGATGTCTAGGTACAAGTATGTATGCTGAAGCATTAAGATTGTCCTTCAATAGGAATAAGAGGCCTGATTAAAACACCTGAATTCAGTCAAATACTTTTTTCCATATTGTGTACGTGTGTACAGAGATCTTGAGTGTTAGAAGGGCTCTATATAAAAAGCAGTATTATTATTATTATTATTATTATTATTTATTAATATGTGACATAATACATGATCACATGCCCCTTACATGGCGGAACCCATGAGAGCAGATCCTAGAGCCATATTGGGCAATTCAAAATTTAGCTGTGAGCTGTTCTTCGAAATCATGAAAGAATGAAAAAAATTAAGTGTTAAATTCAGCAGCAATGTTGTAACTCTCATATAAAATTTACATGTAGTAAAGTTCACCCCCACTTTATTATTTAAGAACACACTCACCTCCCACCTCCAGGGTCCGGGTTTGTGTGCATGGAGTTTTTGCATGTTCCTTATCCCTTTTTAGTGTAAATGAGTGACAAAGGTAGATCAACTTAAAAATATTAAACAATATTGGTAATAACAGCTCTCAAAACACATGATGTCTTTAAAGCATTTTGGATTTTATATACTTCAGCATCAGAGAATGACTTAAGTTCATTTAAAAACACTGGATCATTTACAGAAAAATGGAGAAACCTGGATTTGTGGATGTGGTATCTGACAAAGACACACAACAATTATATTAAATTAGTAACTTGTCTGTGTGTAAATTAATTTTTAAAAAAAATTTCAGTAATGGTCACACGGATCTTTTTATTTTGCTGTATACGTGTCAAAGTCTGGGTCCAGGAATGACCTGGGTGATGAGAGACAGCAATTCAATGGATTTGCTTTGAACAACTGGAGTACTGGGGACAGAGTGGGGTTTTAAGCCTCTGGAGTGGATTGAAGTCCTCAATCCTCAATTAATGAAATCCCCAGTTTCAGTGAGAAGTCCAGAGGTAAACATACCACCTTGGTCATATCAATCTTTACAGAAAGTGGTCTTGTTTATGGATGTATGTTGATTATTCAATAAGATACACATGTAAGGGGAGAAATTGGGCTTGAAGACAATTTTGAATGTGTCAAAGACTTGTTCGTAAAAGTTCGCAAGCTTGACAGGCAAATTATTTGGAATAAAATCACAGGAAAGCAAAAATCTTAAACCTGCACACTTATCAATGATAAAATTGAGAATTAAAAAACAAGGGGAGTTAAAGAAATATCACATGAGAGTGAGTGCTGTTGTTTGGCTTGAACACCCCTTGTTTATTAATATGAGATGTTTGGGTTTGTAAGATATTTGTAAAAGTTGTATATAGCATATATGTACTAGTAAAAATGAAATAGTTAATGTTATTTGTTACTCAGTCGGCTTACAGTAAGTTTTGTAATTATTACTGATAGATAAGAAATATAAATTATTGCAGACTAATTTGCCTGATTGCACTGATTGAGTTTGGTAACATAAAATTATGAAATGAAATATGAAATGATATCTAACGTTATGTATGCGAGCAACACAGTAAGTTAACATAAGTGTTATACTCGCCTATTCTACTATGTATTTAATATTATAAATATATAACAGCTATACCTTTATCTTTTGCTTATTTCTCCTTTTCTAAACTGTGACCACAACGGCTTTGATCTTTTATTCTTATTTACTTATTTATTTATTTAATCTTGACGAACATCATGACACTCCCAATTAAGAGTCAAGACTCTGTTAAACCATTTCACCTCGAGTGGAGGGGGGTAATAAGTGCAGACTGCTTATAATAACACTACGCATATATAATGCTTATAACTGTGCACAGAACAGAAGAATGAGGTATGCCTGTAAAACTGTACATTACAGTATATATTCACAGTATTATGAATGATCTGTGGTTTATTTAGCAATTTGTAGTCTGAGTGGTTTTACTAACTGCATGTCTACCTGAGGTGTTGCCCACTAGACTCTCCTTCCCCATTTTGTATTTCTGAGTAAGAGAGCTTCCCAGTCACTCCCCTGCCTCGCTCACAAATCAGGGCAATGACTAGGTTAATTAATCCACAGGTGACATGAAAAAATGAGACATACAAATGAGTGATAGGAAACCAATCATCCAAATACTATCATTATTCTGAATTTTGCCCTTATTTGTCCCCGCATGCTTTGCCCCGGCAGGATGGCAATATGTCGCCAAGACATCATATGGCAAGATGTCGTTCTGGGTTGTGAGTCAAATTCAAATTCAAATTTAATTTGTCACATACACAGTCATACATAGTACGATATGCAGTGAAATGCTTAGACAACTGCTCGTGACCTATGAATAGGACCTCGTGAATAGGAAATAAATATGAAGAAGAAAATAGAAGGTAAATTTAACTAAGAAAGAATTAAATAAAATATAAAATGAAAATAAAATAACTACAGTACAAGATACACAATATAAGAAAATATATGAAAAAATATAGAACAATAAGAAAAACAGCTGTACAGTAGAAATATAGATTATTATGATAAGATTATATAATTTTTGTGTGGAATGAAGTTGGATATAAATGAAAATAAAAATGGAAATGTCCAGGGGCTGTGCAATCCACATATTTAAAGTGTCTTGTGCATCAGGGTAACACAATGTCCAGGGGGTGTGCAAATAGGCTCGAAAGTGATTTATTTAATTCACAAGCAATGAGAAGCGCAGTCTCCGTTCTCTGTTTTGGTAGAGACCATGACAGAGAGAAGAGGTTTCCTTTCATCCATTGACTGTTTGCATCTATCTCGTATTATTCGTATCTTAGTAGTCTAACCTGTAATATTTCTCTTCCATAGATTTCACTTTGATTCTCAAAATTATGGAACCAAGAGCATCCCGTATCGGTTTGATACAGAATACGTCTTAGTTTCCGATTACAGGACAATTCCCTATATTTGCTTTGAGAATGCTGGTGGAGAAGTTACATAAAGAAGGTCAGAAAGAGTTGCATTGTGTGTTTGTAGATCTAGAGACAGGGTGCGCAGAGATGAACTGTGGTATTGCATGAGGAGGTCAGGAGTGCCAGAGAAGTATGTGAAGGTGGAGCAAGATATGTACAGGAGTTTAAATAGTTAGAGTCAACTGTCCAAAGCAGGCTTCACAGTTGCTTAGTGGTTAGCACTGTCATCTTGCACCTCCAGGGTCCAGGTTCAATTCCTGCCTCTGTGTGCATGGAGTTTGAATCTAACCCTCCCTATTCTTGGTGGGTTTCCTCCAGGTACTCTGGTTTCCTCCCACAGTCCAAAGACATGCATGTTAAGCTAATTGCCGTTTCCCAAATTGCCCGCAGTGTGTGAATGAGCCTGTGATTGTGTGTACTGTATGTGTGTGCCCTGCGATGGATTAGCACCCCGTCCAGGGTGTACTCCGCCTTTATGTCCTAGGACTCTTGGGATAGACTACAGGCCCCCTGAACCCTGTATACAGGATAACGAGGTACAGTATAGATGATGAGTGAGTGTCCAAAGCAATGGGGAATGTGTTCTAGAAGTGAAGACAGGGTGGAAGAGCAGCAGGAGTGATCTGTGACAGAAACAGATCGGCAAGAATGATTGAGTTGAAAATTTTAAGCTCTCTTTGTAACCAACAATTAAAACTAGATTTAAATTTCTCAAATGTTCAGTTTAAAGTTAAGAGAGATTCTTTTCCTCCCTATCTTAATTCCCACATACTGTATGTCACAACACAGAACTTAATGCTACTTCTATGCTAGGAGTGATTGCAATATGGCCGCCTTTTATTGTAAAAGGCTTCGGCGAAATGACGTCATATCAACGCCTGGCATAATTTTTTTTTTTTTTTTTTTAAATCTCTCAGCCACTAGAGGGCGCATGCGCAATTCCAGCTCCGGTTTTTTTTTTATACCGGAAGTCGGCAAACGTCACTTCCTGTTGAGCGACTGCAAGCCTTCTGGATTTTTCTTTAATTTTATCTTGTGTGTGTATATATAGATATAAAATTAAGAAAGTCGCGCTTTTAGAGAAAATGGACATTCTAAAAGCGGAAATCGCGCGAAAGCGGAAGTTATTGGAGGAGAAAGAGCTCGTGGATGTGAGTAGTTTAAACCGCTGGTTTTAGACTGCGTGTTTTTTTGTTTTGTTAACTATATAGTCAGCTTTAATGTGCTGTTGCAGCTCAGTGGGCAGGAAATGACTACCCTGAATTCTGTATTTTTATGTAACGGTAGCAGTAACGGTCAATCAGTAACGGTTGAGATGATGATGAGGAAAGGAAACAGTAAATGTCCAGGACACATTTTCTAGCTTCATACGTTGCTAAATTATTCTTTCCATATCATGTAAAAGCAAAAGTCCCATCTAATGTCGTGCATTTAAAAAAAAAAAAAAAGGGAAAAAAATCCATCTCACACAGATATCCATCTTGTCACCTAAACTACAGCAGATATAAAACTCTGTACGAGGTGGTATCAAAAAGTTTCGAGACTAGATTTGTAACATGTTATCAGATGGCAGTACAAGCCAAGACCGCAGTCACAGGGAGCACCAAAGTTCATAAGTCAGCGTGCCAAAAGGCATCGTCCTGTGTACTGTACATCGGGAGCTGTGAAACTGGTGTTATTCTGACCACGTCAGAACAAAGAGCGAAAAGAGAGACATTTGACACGATTTGACGAGTTTACGGCAATCCTTCAATGAGACATTCGAGGTGTTTTGAGAGGTAGAAACATCACTGGAAAAAGACGAGAGATCACGAAGACCTTCAACAAGCTCAAACACCGAAAATGTGCATGATGATCATCTGAGAACAATCCACAACATTGCTGCCATTGTCGGTGTGTCAAACGGAACAGTCCAGGCGATCCTCACGTGTGATTCTAGCGTGCCCCGCGTTGCTGCCAAGTTCTTCCCCAGGAGCAGAATGAACATTACATCGAAGTCTGCTAAGAACTCCGTCATGGCGAGAATCATTACCGGTGATGAAACCTGGGTGTTTGTGGGTACAACCCTGAGACGAAGCAACTGTCTTCAGAGTGGACGAGCTCATCATCTCCACAACCGACATTCATGTCATTGAGATTTCGTCCCCAGGGGCCAGACCATCAATAGCGAATTCTACTGCCAGGTTTTAAGGCGTCTGAGTGAGGACGTGGATCTGTGGCGCACGAATCTCAAAACCTTTTAATACCACCTCGTTATAATAACATCTTGTTATAATTGTTGCATTTTTACATTATATACTGTATAAATATAAAAGAGTTTATCAAGCAGCTGCAGTTTTATTCTCCAGATATAACAAATTGTGCATGATTTTTGGTGAACAGCGCTTTTTCAGGTCAGGCCTCAGATATTTGATTGCATTCAGATCTGAGGTATTCCAAAGTGTTGATTAGTTGTCTTGAATTGTATTGGTATTGTGTTGCTATGAGTTCGGGCTGGCATACTTATTCTCACCATAGGCAGCGCTGTCTACTGTTACAGTCGATGAGGAGCGATTGTGGCACGCTCACAGTATGACGTAAAAGATGATGATGATGATGATGCCGCTGCTTAGCAAACAGTGAAACGACAAAGAAACAGAATTTCAGTTTTATATATACAATATATATAGATTAGCAGTGCGGAGAAAACATTGATTCAGATATGTATCATGATTGTTTGGGGACTCATGTATTTTCACACATGATTTAAAAAAAATTTTCATTTATATATGTTTGCGTGAATTGCTGCAGTTCCTCTATAATCCTACAGGTGGCTAAATTATCAACACCTCAGCGGGCAGCACAGCAATAAAGTGTACTAATACATGTGCGTTTTGGTAAAACTGTCCATCATGACTTTTCCAGAACACAAAGAAGTACTTCAAGCGGGCTGAACTCGCCAAAAAGGAGGAAGAAGAGTACTTTAAACGATGTGGATACAACGTAAGTCACCAAACTCTGTGTGAACTCCCTTTTAGCTTAAATCTTGATAACCGAGCGTGCTTTTCTCATTCTCTTTCAAACCTCTTTCTCTTTGAAATGTCTGCTCTTTTTTTTCTCTCTCTCCCACCTTTCTGCGAGTGTACAGGTTGCTCATGAACAGCCTGTGACGCAGGTATAGTGCACACAGGCGGAATGCACCAAGTATGCATGACTTGTTTAAAATCTAATGCATTAAAGAAAGCAGTGTTCAATTAATTTACACGTTTCTGTTTTTAAGTTGTATTCGTTTCCACTGTTGCATGAAGCCCACAGCAGCATCTTCCTCTGTTTATTTATTTATTATTTATTTTAGTTTGGTTTGATTAGTCCACAGGAATGAGTAACGACTGTTTCTACACTATGTGGCCAAAAATATACGGACACCTGACCATCGCACTCATGATGGTGGTACATTACAGGTTCTTTTGCGAAACAGTTGGAAGCGCACAATCGTCTAGAATGTCTTGTAGCTGAATGAACACAAACGCTGGAGAGCCTTCGTAGAAGAGTGCCGCTTACATTTAAGAACAAACCTGGAATGCAGTGTTCAGAAAAAGTATGCAAGTGACAGTTTGGTGTCCACAAATTTTTGACCATGTTGTGTATATATTCATGTCTGTGGAAAAGTGTAGAATTGTGTGGTAAGTGTGCTCTACGCAGTCGTTTTACCTGCTGCTGCATGCTCTGGAGATGTGTATGATCTGCACTGCTATAGGACGGTTAGCATAAGAGCATGTGGAGAAGAGGATCGTTTAAGCCTGATTTATACTTCTATCCAAAGACGGTACTTCAGACGAAGACGAAGCACAGCAGCTAGATTACGTTCCCTGAAAGCGTCGCATCTGAAGTGGCACTTGGGTCTTTAGCGAGTGAGCAGGATCGATGTGTGAATAAAAATAAATAAATAAAATCAAAAGCTCTGCTTGTGTCTGAGAACAAACCCGGTTATTAAATACATTTATCACAGTGCAGTCTCGCTTGTAGTGAATCTATTAGTTTAACTTCATGTCATATTGAGGTTTAAGTGTCAAAGCTTTTTTTAAAATTTAAAAAAAAAAAATTTTTTTTATAAATGTTATGGAGGAAGTAGGTGTGTAATGGTGTGTTGGAGCTGCTAGTGCTATTCACACAGCTGGTTTAGTGCAGGAACACTGTGCCATCAACGTTCTGTGTGAAAGAAGGGTAAGTGGAATCAGGGTCATTGTTGAATCGATTACAGCCTAATAGCAGAGGTGGTGACGGAGTGAGACAAAACCTGTATGAAAAGGTAGATCACTGACCAACGGGCAGATGTTGATACCTGTGACGTGTCGATTAGAGATACTAATATCAGACTTAACCACACTTAATAACAGCTAAAGCTGTAGTGCAAAAGAAAAATTAGGCTAACTGAAAGATCAACTGAGATTAATACTGATCAGCAGGGACAGACTTTTTTTGCATCGTTCTTTCTGCGTTGTGATTGCTTTCAAGAATTCAGCTTCATTTATGATTTGTTAGATCGCAAGGGTTCTGAAATAGAAGCCAATCCTAGAGCGTGAAGGCGGGACTTGTTCATTAAGAAACAGCAGAGGTTTGGGGAGACGGCGAGCTTTGAGCAGAGCGCTGTTCATGTTGGTTGATGTAAATGTGCACGGGTAGCACCTTAGCATTCTGTTCACCCGCCCTTGTTGTTTTGAAAGCAATAGTATGCGCAGACTTTTAAACGCCACGTCTACTCTAATGGCGGTAAGCCGTATACCGCTATTGCGGGTTCTACAGTCTGTAAATTACAAAATATGAGTGGAAGAGCAAGATTTTTGTGTTTCTGGATTTAGGTTTATTTATAACTTGATCACTAATTACTGACTTGAAATTGGGTTAAAAATTTAAGTTCCCTTTTCCTGTCATTCTGTACAAACTGAATATAAAGCCGCGGTAGAAACAGCTTAAGTATTTTTAACATGGTTCTCTAACGCCATCTTGTTAGACAGGTATCCAAGATCATCATCTTGATCTGAAAGACTATAAAACGCACACGGTTCATTTCAGTAGAAGCTTTAATGAAGCATAAACCAGGCTTTTTTTTTCTTTCTTTTTTTTTTTTTTTTCAGCTAAGGCATGACTGATCGCTCATTTGTGCCTGTGTGTTCTTTATCCTAACCAGGAGAAGAAGCAGCAGAAGGAGGAAACCACGTCGTCCACTTCATCCAACCCCGTCTTAGAGCTGGAGCTCACTGAGGAGAAGTTACCCATGACCCTCTCTCGACAGGAAGTACGTGTAAACGGTTTACTCGTTCCGTTTTACTCCTTGCTGTACGTCATGTATCGAACGTAAGTAACTTGCGTGCAGGTGATCCGGCGTCTGAGGGAGCGGGCAGAGCCGGTGCGTCTGTTCGGAGAGACCGACTATGACGCCTTTCAGAGGCTCCGCAAGATCGAGATCCTCGCACCGGAAGTGAACAAGGCAAGACATCACAGGTTGATTTTTAGCAAATTAAAGAAATATAATGACGTTTCTGACGTTTCTGTGTGTGTCACGATCGGATGGCCGTGTTCAGGGTCTGAGGAACGATCTGAAGGCGGCTATGGATAAGATCGATCAGCAGTATTTGAACGAGATCGTAGGAGGGCAGGAGTCTGGAGATCCTGACACACAGGACGACCTTAAAGTGCATGAAGAGAACACCACCATCGAGGAGCTGGAGGTAGGAAAGTCTCAAATCTCAACCGTGTTCATCAATCAATCAATCAACATTTATTTATATAGCACTAAAATAAATGACAATAAGATAGCAATACAATAAACAAAATTGTTACATACTAAAAGCCATTCTGAATAAATGATATGGTCTTAAGTTTTGCTTTAAAACCAAGGCAGGTCAGTCATATAATGTAGTTCAGGTGGCATGATGTTATAGTGGCGGCCAAAAGTTCATTTTAAAAGTTTAGAAATCTATTAAATAAAGGAAAGAGGGAAAAACAGGGCTAAAAGCATTCTTGTAAAATTCTTGCACTTCCTGGTCAGAGACACACTTTACCAAATTATGTCTAGACATCACATGAGTGTGGTGTGGAGGGAGCACTGAGATGACAGCTGCTTGGGATTCGTTACTAAGGGCCACGAAAAACTGATGTACAGCAGGCTTATGGGTTATAAAATCTGCATCACTACAGATCACCATGACGCACACCTTGATGAGCCATGATCTTACCAAAGGAACAGCATGATTTGTGAATCTGTAGCAAAAAGAAAAAAACATTCAAGTTGGAACTGGGTTGAATAGATTCACCTCTGAGCCTGCAGGTGGTGCTGTGGGTCAACTTAGTAAACACACTATCGTTAATAGTTATTCGAATTCATCACAAATTAGTTTCATTTTTTTATTTTTTTATTTTGCAATTCTAAATGCATGTACTGATTTAATTACATTTCTAAATTTCATGTAATATGTTTGGGATTGAATTCTTCTTTTTGTTTTTAATTTAGAATTTTTTTTTATTTAATACAATAATCATGATGATGTTTTAAGATGCGTCTTGTAACCCACAGGCACTGGGTGAATCTCTAGGCACCGGAAACGACGTGAAGGACATGGACATTATAGAAAAAGTGATGCGGGTGAGTCGTATTTTAGAAAGAACATCATTTAGACAAGTTTCCCGTTTATGTAATTGAAAACATAATAAGAATAAAATGAAAATACATATGTCTGGAGTTTCATAGTAAGACTTTATTTGGATGTTGAGGAGAATTGAGGTCTAAGGACCAATATGATTGGGGATTTAAGTTCTTAACTGTGTTGTTTTGCAATTTCCCTTAAAGTTTTAAGATATTTGTAAGTGTTTTACACTTGATTGCCGTTGTGTGTGTTTGCGTGTGCAGTTCTTGCTGGGTGTTTGGGCTAAAGACCTGAACAGCAGAGAGGACCACATTAAGCGGAGCGTACAGGGAAAGCTGGCCAGCGCAACGCAGAAACAGACCGAGTCTTATCTGAAGCCCCTGTTCAGAAAACTGAGCAAGAAGGTACAGGTTTTTATATTTTGTTTGTTTGATTTATTTATTTATTTTTGTAGATGGTTCTCTGTGGAACGATGGGAGATCAGGGAGTTTAATTGGCACTTCTTCTTTTTTTTCTTTTTTTTTTTTTTCTGTTTTAGACTTTATCTCCAGATATTAAAGAATCCATCACAGACATCATTAAGTTCATGCTGCAGAGGGAATATGTAAAGGTGAGTAATGTTTAATGTACAGAATGTCTAAAGTGTACCCGGGGTGTTCAAGTCAAACCGGGACTTTTAATCTAACGACACCTACACTAATGCACTTATCCCAGCGTTTCTCTAGTGCTTGAATAGCATCAAGGTAGAACGTTTTCTCAGTAGATCCATGATCGGGCTGCCTGCTTCCTCCCAGGAACTCAACGGCTCAAACATGTGGAAATGGCTTAGATCGAGGTCAGGACTGTACGGGGAATGAGGCAATAACTTCCAGGCGAATTCCTGTAATGTCCAAGTGGACGCTTACCAGTGCAAAGGTTCAGTCAGCATTTTACACCATGATAAAAGAAGAGGTCGGGGCGGGTGGGAGGTGAGTTTGGAAGTCCTCTGTGCTGCTCAGAAACGACCGCAGTCCAAGTCATAAGCTGTAAATTTCACCAGAGAATCTGCTCATTAGTGACCGTGATGCCAAACATCTCTCCAAATCAACCAGGAAGTCTCAACAGATCCTGAAAGAAAGAAGAAGAAAAAAGAAAAAAAACATTGCAGCCTTCTGTTGCCTCGGTTACGGTCAGGGTCTGGCACTCGGCAATCAGGAAGGGATTGCGCTTCATGGGAGAATAGTAAGGCAGAAACATCCACTAACCAGGAACACATGATGATTCCCAAACCTTTTTTTCGTGAACAAATCAGTTTAACCGCTTCATATCTGGGATCTCAAAATAAAGAGACATGCTTTTATACTGATATATAAATTAGTGTGATACCAAGATGCATTAAAGGTCCCATATTTTACAAGATCATTAACAAGTTTACGACGTTAACGACTTTAGATCTCCAGCAAAGTCTGTGTGTGTGTTAACACTCCAGCTGAAACACCCCGCAGATAATGATTTAAAAAAAAAAAAAAGAAAGAAAATGTATACTTCAGTCTCTCTTAATTTCACTCCTCTTCTGACTGCGCACTCCAAAGCTGAGCAACAATCCAGGGGAGGGTTCTCTTGCTATATGAGGTCACTATAGGGGTAGCTTGTTTAAACCCAGGCCAGCTGAACATCTAAAAATGACTAAAGAATTTTGAATTTAAGAATGCAGTGCTGTTTCGCAACTCAGGATAAGAATCATGAATTACGCTTTGTATCCGAGTCCTGTAGGAGAACGCCAGGAGCAGCGGATCCAATTTGGTAGCGTTTCAGTTTTATCATTCGGCATCTGGTTAAGATTTCCCCGTGTCTGCAGAACCTGTAGTGCCAGATAAGTCCTCTAACTGTAGTGTACTGTAATGTTGGCAGTTAGGACTCTCGAATCTGGTCTCGACGCTGGACGTAGAGAATATTGGCAGGTTGCAGGTGCTTTTTACACGTGGTACATATTACCTTCAACTAGCCTGGCTAGAAAATGAAACTTACAGGATGTTGCGCTGTAAAGAGCCAAACACATGGGAAACATATCGCAGGATCTGCAAGAAAGAAGTCTTGACAGTTGCAATTTGCGCCAGATGGATTAGGAAGTCTGTAACACTTTCGAGCATTTAAATAAAAAATTGTTGCAAAATCTAGGTAACTAACAGCTCTAATGTTTATTAGGTTCCTGATTAGAAACGGAGTCATTGAGTCGTTATTGATGTTCCGAATCTGCTTTGTTTTTGCACTCAGGCGAATGATGCGTACCTGCAGATGGCGATAGGGAACGCTCCGTGGCCTATCGGTGTGACCATGGTGGGAATCCACGCGCGTACTGGCCGAGAGAAAATCTTCTCCAAACACGTCGCTCACGTCCTCAATGACGAAACCCAGCGGAAATACATTCAGGTCGGTTCCAGATGGGAACGTATGAGACTTCAGTCGAAATTAACCATGTAATGTGTGTGTTTGTGTGTAACGTATACTAACTCTCTCTCTCTCTGTTTCTTCAGGGTCTGAAGAGGTTAATGACGATCTGTCAGAAGCATTTTTCCACAGATCCTTCGAAATGTGTGGAATACAACGCTCTGTGACACACATACACTTACACACACCCTGCTCCTGTGTATATATTTATAATGTAAATATTATTAAATCAACAGTCTGAATAAATGCTTTTCAAATCATATTAGGTGTGGTCAATTGCATTTTCTTGACCCTTGAGGTATCCGAGTGAGAGAGAATGTGTGTGTTATTATTATTTTACTGTATATATACTGTATATAAGAAAGCAACCCGAAAGGAATGAGGACCCAAATCATACCACAATACGGCCACTGGTTTTTCCCTTAATTTGTCAACCAGTTTACAGTTCGCCATACAGAACAGTGATCATGTTAAAGCCAGTATTTACACAAGATAATAGTTAAGGGTTTTCCTGTTAGTTTTTTTTTCCGGTAGCACGTTTAACTTTTAGAGATATTTGGCATATTTATTTACGATTAAGATTCAATTATTTGTCAGATGAACCTTACAGCACAGTGAGGTCTCGGCTGTAAATGTCAAAATTGGCAGCGTGGCAGCGTCTGTTCAGTAATCCAGACCCTTAATGGTTTGAGCCAATGGCAAATCAAGTTAAACGACTTTGTGTCTGTGTGCATGTTCTTCTTGTGCTTTGTGGGTTTCCTGGGTGCTCCGGTTTCCTCCTTTGTGTGTGTGCTTGTGTCTTCTGTGATGGACTGGCACCCCATCCAGGGTGTACCTGGCCTTCCAGGATTAGTGGGACAGAGACTATAGTCTCTGTTTTAATGGACGTTCAGCACTAACAGCAGCAAAATAAAACGAATTTGGTGTTTTGAGTCGGTGCAAACGCATTATAATACACAAATATGATGCAAAAAAATAAAAAGAGCCTATTGAGATTTATGTTGGCCGATAGTCAAATGCCAAGAACTTTGCCCGAGTCGACTCTTTATAGTGAGCTTCGTTAAATAATCCGACTCATTAAAATTTTCCCATCATTACTGTCCTGATTCACATCACCCTGTAAGAAAGGCCGTCTTTTCTTCGCCTGTTCACCGTCAAACGTTTTCAAACATCAGCCTCGACTCTTCCAACCAGATGCATGTAAATTATTCACAGAGGGCCAGATGTGTTGACCTTTCTCCAGGCCTAGATGTAGCAGTGAGACTGAGAGAGAAAGCCCAGACTCCCAATGACCAGAGGCTACACCAAAACACTCTCACAGCAACAGGGAAAACACACACACACACACACACAGCGCCTGAAAGAGCCTCATTACACTCTCGCGCTGTGTTCTCACGGCATGTGGGAGAACACACACACACGCATGTACACACACACTTTCACTGCATGAGAGAAGAACTTCCAGCTGCCGTCAAAGGCCCGCGAGGAAACATTCTGCAACGGTCTGGGCTGTTGCTACGGCAACGCTGTTCAGGAAGAGCTGGACTTTATTAGCGTGTACAAGTGTGTGTGTTTTGTGTGCGAGTTATCAATTGCTGAGAATTGCAGGATTTTGAGGCAAACTGTGAGTCACTCAAGCTTCCTTCTTGTTGTTTTTTTTGTGACTCCCGGAATTATTGTTTCCAGCAGTAAATCCCTTTAATGATACAAATCGTAATGTTTAATCATTTCATTTAATTTATTTACACTATCATGATATGACATCAATTTTGTAACTTTTTAAACAAATAATTCACTTGATGACATGGTGCCATTAAAAACGTATGTTTTCCATCAAACACAGCCCAAATCTTTGATGTACGAGGTGTGTTCAAGTCAAACCGGGACTTTTGATTGTGCAGAAGAACAGAAACCAGTGATGAGAATTAAGAACTAATTTATTTCTCTATATAACCTACTACACTAATGCACTTATCCCAGTGTTTCACTAGTGCTTGGATACCATCACGGTAGAAAGTTTATTTAGTGCACCAGACCCATGAGCTGACTGCCTGCTTCATGTCTGAAACTCTGGCCTCCCAGGAACTCCCTTAATGCCCCAAACATGTGGAAATGGCTTGGAGCGAGGTCAGGACTGTACAGGGTATGTGGCAATAACTTCCAACGAGGTCCAACTATTATATGCAAGTGGACTTGGTGAATGATTGTGTGTACAGTTCCCGTAGAAAGATGCGCCTCTTTAAACAAGCTGGTGACAAGTAATCCGTCGATCTCCAAGGGTCGGGTGTGCTACACGCTAAATGTTCACGGGAACAACCAAACCACTAAGGATCATCATTCATGGACGTCTACTTTGAAACGTTTGCACCGTTCAAATGTCTTACTGCAGTTGAGTCTCATCATCATACCGCGCTTGAAGTCTTCTGTACATGTCAATAGGTCTTACACCTTCATTTATGGAAAATTTCCTGGGTAAAAATCCCACTTTGACTTGAACGCTCCTCATATTTTTTCATCGGAAGTAAATGCGCATCAACCCTGATCTGGGATGTGTTTGATCTGCTGGGCATCCTGGTAACAGTGTAACTCCAACATAGACACTTTAGACAATATAGACACCAGTCCATCCAACCCCATGTTGAGTGGAAGTGGAAGGAAATCCATGTGGACATCATGTGGAAATCGTACAAACGATGTAATGTGACCACAGGATGTAAACGCCAACCTTCGGAGGAGACGTTATGACTGTTGACTCAAACGCTCCTAGTAGGACACATACTGTACACTAGGCTGTTGACTGAAACCAACAGTTGCCAGGTGTAAAGCTTAGATTTCCACCCAGGGAAGAGAAAAGCCTCAGCTATTGTGCGAAGAGCAAACATTCTCGTAGAAGCCGATCGCACAAACAGGAAGAAAGAGGCGGCCGAACACAATGACACGACTCATGGGGGCTAATGGTTAATAAAGTGAAATTCCTCTGACTCACCCGAAACACTATTGTGCTTGAAGTGACACTGCAACTACAGGAAGTGACAAAGCCACTGGGAACGTACTGTAGAAGAAAGCACGACTAGTCAATGGCTAATCTAAATCCAGCAGATCCCAAGATCCAAATTTAACGTTTCAACTCACCTAACACTCTGGCACTAGCACAGGAGACCTAGTGCTGTGGCTTTAATTGCATACTAATGTCTAAGGGTCTTGGCGGCACGGTGGTGTAGTGGTTAGCACTGTCGCCTTGCACCTCCAGGGTCCGGGTTCGATTCCCGGCCAGGCTCG
>JAQMYG010000037.1:8526885-8549429 GCA_030014215.1 Clariallabes teugelsi
TGGGTGCCGGTGTGTGTGTGTGTGTGTGTGTGTGTGTGTGTGTGTGTGGGTATATACCTGGCTGAATGGACATAGCTCCTGGTCCTCAGGTCAGGAGTAGACGGCATACTGGATTGGCTGTTCCAATGAGGCAGAGTGCGCACTGGGCTGTTCTGCAAAGAGTTACTGCCTCCTGTCTCACAGCTGCCCGTGCTCGGGAACCGCCTGTGACTGCTGCATACATACAAACATACAGAAAAGGTTTAGAGAAAACATCAAAAAAATATTTGATTTTCCTCAGAATTCTGATGCTAATCTCAGAATTGTGATTTTTTCCCCCCCTCAGAAGTCTGACTTTAATTTATGAATTCTAAGATTAATTTTAGGATTATGACTTTTTTCTGAGAATTATGATGTTCATCTCAGAATTATGACTTTTTCCCCTCAGAAGTCTGACTTTAATCTCTGAATTCTAAAATTAATCTCAGAATTATGACTTTTTCCCCCTAAGAAGTCTGACTTTAATCTCTGAATTCTAAGATTAATCTTTTTCTAAGAATTATGGCGTTCATCTCAGAATCATTACTTTTTTCCCCTCAGAAGTCTGACTTTAATCTCTTTAATCTCCGACTTTTTTAACGATGCTTTTATCACAATTATGATGTTCAGCTCAAAATTCTGGCTTTGTTTGTTTTTTTTTCAGAATTCTGACTTTAATCTTAGAATTCTAATTTTGTCTTGAGATTAATTAATTAATTCTTAATTTAAAATTCTAAAAACAAAAACGAAGGAAAATTTTGAGGAAAAAAGGTAAACTCAAATATTTTTCTCTGGTCGTCCTGTCCTCTTCCATACATACGGACCATGAGAGAAGAACAAAAAAAGAGGATGCCTGAAAACTGAGCAAAACTTTTATTTCTCTTTACATCCTTATTTTATAGTTAATCTGAATTAATTAGACCGAATGCATGCAAGTTCTGAGATTTAGTGTCAATATTACCATGACAACAAGCAATAAATATAAGTGTTTATAATGCATTCACGATACTATGCAATATTACTTTCTATCTCTTTCAATAAAAATACACCAACCTGAAATAATGCTGTCTGACACATTTGATAAAAAAAACTAATTTGCATTTAAGCCATAAAGCATATACTGTATAGCCATGCTAGTATCCATGACGACGTTTAACGATGCCCAAACTGGTGCACACCTGGAGTGGGAGGAGCGTTTTTTCACCCTCTCATAGGGCTCGTCGAGGGAGCTCTCGCTCCACATGCGGGGTTTGATTGGAGATTTGTCGTAGTCGCTGCGCTGGTAGTGCAGGTGCCTGAGACCTTCCAGGGACTGCGGAGGAGGAGGCCGGCTGTGCGACGGAGGTCGAGGAGGAAGGCCTTTATGAGGGGAGGACACCGGAGAAAAAGTGGGCGTTCCTGCTACCTGGGGGTCATCTGAGGGCAGGAAGAAAACAAAAACAAAAACAAACAGAGACACTATTATGTAGTGAGATACAAGAGTAACGCAGGAGATGCTACCACCACCATGCTTCACTGAGGTAGTCATGGTGATGTTTAGTTCTTTGTGCTAAAACCAGACAGATCAGTGTTTGTCACATCGTACCAGAGAGCTGTTTTCTATCTTTGCTGTAGATTTTTTTCTCTCTTACTTTGTCATCCTGACTTTAAGTGGACAGTCTTTCATTTGGAAAGCTTTTAGCTTTAGAGGTTATGTAAATAAAATGCACAGCGTACTAATGCAAACTTTTACCCTGTCTAATACTACATGCTCTTATAGGCTCGTTAATATTTAATTACATTACATTACCGCATCCTGTAACTTATTAAATGGCGTTTTAACAGGTTTCGACAGCTCTGTTAGAGGCTGATGGATGACAACGATAGACTGACTGTAAGACTGTAAGACTGACTGTAAGACTGTAAGACTTTATATCCATACAGATGACTGTATGGATATAAAGTGACATTTAACAGTCACACTGTTGTTACTATGGAAACGTCCCATCAGTGGCAGCATCCTGAGATCAAGACTGCGCCACCGTAGAGTTTATCAGGCACTATTGTGTGTGTGTGTGTGTGTGTGTGTGTGTGTTTGTGTGTGTGTGTATGTGTGAGAGAGACTCACCGTCATCTAGCACCAGAGCGTCAGACAAAGAGCTGTCCTCTGAGCCGATATTCGCCTCTGCATAAGAGAGAGAGAGAGACAGAAACACACATTGCTTGAAATCACAACACACTCCTTCTCACACACACTTTACTCAGCCTGCTCAGGATGAATTAACGGCTTACTGTACATGTCTTTATCCATGTCAGTCTTATTTATGTGTGTCTAGGAATTTAAATAATTTCACACCCCTACTGGAGGTCTCTCACACACTCTCTCTCTCACACACACACGCTGTTTTACAGTAACTGTACTTCCTCTTGCTCTCAGCAGGGCAGATTTTACGCACCTTAATAATTCACTTAATGAAGCTTTATAAGGTGAAGAAAGAGCTCAGAGGGGATCAAACCCATATGTACCCTAGCGTATCTTTCTCTCACACACACACGCGTGTACTGTATATACACACACATCTATAGCAGAGTGGCTATCATTAAGGGTGTACACGCCTCGTCAAAGTGAACCGGATTAGGAATATGGTCTTAGCGTGTGTGTGTGTTTTTCCGCACCCTCTATGATGAGCGATGCTCGCTGCGTGGGTTTCTTTCCCGAGCGGATACGGTGTTCGTTGATGCCGTTCTCGATATCCTGCAGCTTCTTCAGCGCGTTCAGGTACGACGTCTTCCTCTGTTTCTTCAGCTTCTTACTGTTCACGTGAGGGTCGCTGGCTAAGCGCCGCGCCGCCTCCGTGATCTGAGACTGGATCGCAAACTCCCTCTCCAAGCGCTCCAGCTCTTCCTCCTTTCACACCAGAACGCAAGGACACACATAAGTACAAGTTCAAAACCACATAAAAGACAGCCGCGTTTGCCAGAATACACACATTCCTTTATCTCACGCTCTAAACCTCATCCAAGACACACACTCAGAGTGACAACCCCACTTATAGTAACTGAGTGTTTCAAACGCACACGCATCCTAGTCCAAGTCAATATTCATTACTCTTGAGGTCAAAGGTCAGAGGTTAAATTTCAACTCACCTCTCCTTTAGGGAGGATCTTCTGCTCGTCTAGTTTGAAGGCCGTGCCGATTTTGCGCCGTACTGTAGGCGGCTCTTCTCCCGGGTCGAGAGGGTACTCCTTGGGGAGCTTACCTGTCAGCTCCTGAAACACGAAAAACACACAAACACTCTTTCATGCGGGTTCTACCAGGTACCATTAGTTCCTGTTGGTTCTGATTATAACATTTTGTATCAAATGTTCTTTTAGAGAGATTAGTGCCATACCGGATCTAAAAAGGTTTGTGTGTATGAGTGTATGTTTAAGTGTGTGTGTGTGTGTGTGTGTGTGTCTGACCGCTTCTCTGATGCAGATGTTCTTCAGCTCCTCTATCCTCTGCCTGAGCGTTTCTTCCAGAGCCTCCTGGCGAGCACGCAGAGCCGCCAGCATGTCCTTCTTAGCCGTCTGAGAGCTGTCGGACTCCTGCGAGCCTGCACACACACACCCACACACACACACACACACACACACACACACACACACACACATCAATCAGACATTCTAGTTTGTGTTAATAGACAACCTTTAGTAAAGGAAAGGAAAACAATGAGGTGTAAGACTGGGAATATTTATAAAGGGCACACAAGAAGTCTGACCTTTTTACAACACTGAGAGTTTGTGTGTGTTTATATGCGTGTGTGTTTCGTTGCACCTTGGACTAACAATTAATGGACAAAGTGTGTGTGTGCATGAGCGTGTTTCCGGGTAGAGATGAAGGGCTTCGAAAAGCGCAGCGTTACTCATTGTTGTCCAGGACATTTTGTTTCTGTGTGTGTGTGTGTGTGTGTGTCTCTATTCTAAGAGCCCAAAAGTTTAAAAGGAAATGAGTGGAATGTTCTGATAAGGTCAGTTTAACAGCAATTGTTCCCTTAATGCGCTTTTAATACAAGTATTAAATCCATAAAGCTGCTAGGTTTTACTTTTATTTGCCGGACCTTGCTCGTGCTAAGTAGCAGAGTGTGTAAATGTGTGTTTTTAAAGCTTCTAAAGCTTTCGATGTCACGTAAAATGTTCTACGAATGTGAAACAAAAACTGATCCGCACTCTGGCTGTAGTATTCGTTTTTTAATTATCTTTTAGAAAAAAAACAAAGACATCATTGAAAATAGTTTTAGGCTGAAGTTCAAGCCGTGAATGCACCGCTGTCTTCACTTTTTCATCAGAAGTGTATCTTCGTCCTGGTAGGACTGCTTTCAGGGGACAACAGGTGAAAGTCTGATGGAGGAAGATGAGGACTATAGGGAAGATGCTTTAAGACCTCAAAAACTTTTGAGTTTCTGGAGAGTGTCAACAGTGTGAGCAGAAGATCACGACGCCGTTGGAGAGCAGTCCTCTGAATGTAGGCTTCAGATCTTCCATAAGCGTCTCGTGGAAACGAGCCCTGTTGATTGTTGAACTGTTTTCCTGTTAATGTTCCAATACTAGCCCTTACGGGCACTGGTGGCTCAGTGGTAGGTGTTTCGCCTGCCATGCGGAAGGCCTGGGTTCGATTCCCAGCCACTGGATGCAGTGCCGGTCGCAAGCCCGGATAAAATGGGAGGTTTGCGTCAGGAAGGGCATCCGGCGTAAAACCTGTGCCAAGTTGTAGTGCGGACTGGGTATTACGCTGTGGCGACCCCTTGCCGGGAGCAGCCGAAAGACCAACAACTAGCCCTTGATAATCCTAGAAAACTGTAGGCATCAATTTTCCAGCAGATGAATGAATTTTGAACTTTTTCTCGGTCAGCGATTGAGGATGTTTCTGTTCCGTACCCTGACGTTTACTCTCAGGCTCGTAGTGATGAATCCGTGTATCATCACCAGTAATGATTCTCATTAGGAAGGAACTTTCACCTTTCGACACCAGGTACAGCCTTAGACCACAAGAAAAAAAAACGAATCAAGTGGGGCGTCCATTTTTGCTCACACCGCAGTTACAAATGAACTGATGTGACATGTTTACACCTGCACAGCAGTTACTGGGGAGACAGTAGCCTTGAACGATGAGACAGTGCGGCCAGACAGTGTGGATCATTTTTGACTCGCCCTCGTTTTTCTGTAAAAAACCTTTTTATGTGCTTTGAACTGAAAATAAATGATCCTCAAACCAGAACTTGCTATTTTGCCTGATGTCTGCATTCGCATGGAAAACATAAAAAAATAAATCAAAGTATTGAGACGGCTCTAGATTAGATAGACCATGCTAAACTTTAGTTACACCCCTAAAGTTTATATGAGTGTCACAGAGAGAGAGAGAGAGAGAGAGAGAGAGAGAGAGAAGGATTTTAAGGTTTGTTTGTGAACCTACAGGATAAGAAAGACCCCCCCCTCGGTCTTTCCCCTCACACACTTAACACCGCACCCTCTTAACACACATTCTGTCATTACAACAGAGGGCTATTGTTTTGGAAAGTAAGGACGAAGCCGAATCCCTGCTGTCCCTCACCCACTAAATCAGCCCTTTCTCCCAGGCCGTAAATACACAGCATGGAGTGGGGCCTCCTAACTCCCACACACCACACACACCGGGGGGGAGCGCGATTAGAGTAGCTATGCGTGTAACATGGGACGTATACTGTACGCACACACACACAGACACACACACACACAGATCTTCTACCATTGATACCGCTCTGGCCCAAAACTCAAGCTCCAGAGAAGCCTTTTAAATCCTGAATTATTATAATTCCTCTGTTAATTAGTACAGAATTAAATATAGCAGGACACGGTTATGAGAATAAATCATAAACAAATCTAATAATATGTATAAAGAAAAAAATAACAAATTATATGTATAAATGGTATTCTTATATGTTTAAACGCTCTCTCGCTATCTCTCTCACTCATTGCTTAAGGGTTGCCAGATCACACCGTCAAAATAGCGCTTAAGCAGTGATTGAGCCCCGCCCACTCCGAAAAAAAAACAACCCAAATGATAACATACTGAAGCACAGCTACATCTACAGCTATCTATCTATCTATCTATCTATCTATCTATCTATCTATCTATCTATCAGTATTGATAAAAGAAACATTTGGTTGGGGGTTCAGAATGTTCCCTGGAGTCTGTGTATACGGAGTTTATACAGTATGTTCTCACCGAGCTCGTTGGGTTTCCTCTGGGTTCTCTGGTTTCCTTCCAGTCCTAGGGACATGCACATGGTGTTTCCAAATTACCCGTGTTATATGATGATGTGTGCTTGTACCCTGTGATGAGTTGACACCACATCCAGGTTCTACCCCACCGTGTGGACTGTATATAATAATGGGAATGTGGTATGAGGTTAAGGCTTTGGATTACTGATCAGATGGTTGGGGGTTCACCACTAAGCTGCCACTGTAGAGCCCTTGAGCAACACCCTTAACCCTATCTGCTGTATCCTGGCTGACCCTATGGTCTGACCCAGCTTCCTAACTGGGATATGTGAAAAACGTAGGACATCTTGAATGTTGTTCTAATGTAGAATGTTGTTCTAATAATGTGTCCTCTTTAATGGAATGCCTAACTATATTTGTCTCTCTGCTTTTTGCTGACCTGACAAAAAAAAATCTGTGAAAAACAGAAATAACTTGGGTGAAAGCCCGTCCTCAATGAACGCTAGTGGCCGTGATCTGATAATCCGGCGTCAGTTAAATAGAATAAAGGATTGGACGGAGATCGTTCATGCACAGAAAACTAGAGTCTATTAAGTCTTTGATGTGGGTCTGAAAGGGTTAATGACATAAAATGAACTGTAGCACAGCGCAGGCTGAGTGAGCCTCTGTGTCAGTGATCTCATCTCTCAAGTCTCTGGTCTCGTGCGGCCTGTAAGCGAAAGGCTCATGACCGTCTTTCCCTTCCTCCCTCTTTCTTCTCTCTCCTATCGGTCTCGCTCTTTCTCTGCGATAATTGAAACTGCGGCACGTTTCCAAAACCAACAGCGTGCAGAGCTGTTCTCGCTCTAACCCACACTTTCAAAAACACACTGAACTGCGCGGATAACAAATTCCGTCAGACATAGAGCTATATAATGTGTGTGTGTGTGTGTGTGTGTGTGTGCACACGAACCTGAGGACAGAAGACTCCCGCTGCTGCCGCTGATGATCTTGCCCTTGCTGCCCATGTTGGCGAGCTTCGAGGTCTTCAGCGTGCCCGTCTCCGTGAGGTCGATGGCTATTTCATTCAGACTGCGTGCTGCATGGATTTTCGACTGTGAGAGAGCGACAGCGAGTGCGAGAGAGAGAAATGAAAGCAGAGATACATTGTGTGAACGTGCTAGGCAGCTGTGCAGTGTGTGACAGGATTTTCCGAGAGACGAACATTTCCCAGCTTTTAAAAGTGTAACTCAATCCTCCTGCTCGCTTCAAGGAGTGCAGAAAGGGTGTGCGCGAGTGCGCGCCAGTGTGCACATGTGAAGCGCTAGAGAAATTGTGAAATAAATTACCACCATTCAGGTTACACACGATGATATACAGAAAGAAAGCTCTAGAGAGATAAATGAAATGACAGCCTGTGGAAGAAACTGAAACACATCCCAAATTGTGTTACTATTCTCGGGAATACGCAATCATTACTACAGCGAGATCCAAATACTAGATCCAACTCCTTCAGGTCCACATTAAGATGCACTCATACAGACACACACACTGACCTTGCTCTGCTTGCGGTCCAGGTAGAACTGGTGCTGGCTGATAGCCATGGCCCAGATGGACTTGATGAGGGCGGGGCAGGCGTACCAGGTGTGCACAGCGATGCCGCTGTGTCCGAACGTCCTTCGCGTTACCGACGCCCTGCAGTTGGAGCAAACGCAAACCGACTTTATATTCACTGAATATTATCACACTGATCAAGATCACGCCGTCATCACTTTTAGAAAACTCACTTCTGAACGTATCCAGTGAGTACCATCCATGCTACGGAATAAGCAGAATCCATATTTGATTTGAACATTGTAAGTTTTTCAAGACCTATTATTTATTGTTTTGTTTCCAGTGGATCTGGAGCACGTGAGGTGTGAACACACCCTGAGTGTGACCTCAGCCCATCATCATGCACACACTCATTCATAAGTTGTGAATCATAAGGATAATCCATCATGCGGGATGTTTTTGGGACGTGGGAGAAAACCAGTGATTCCACAGGGATTTGGGGAAAATATGCAAAGAGTAATCCTCTTTAAGATCTTCCTGGCAAAATAGTAACATCACTCCAGACTCAGACACTTTCTACGCAAGACATATGTACAATACGGCATAGTAACCTATAAGTGTATGCACAATGCACTCATAAGACATTATATACTGTATGTGCGTTATAACAAGCATCATTTGTTTTAGATCATTTGGAGTTGTAGACACATGTTTTGCTGACCATGTCACGTTCTACAATTCCCTGATGATCTTAAAAACCAAGATGCTTAAGATATTTGTTACTGGTGTTATATTGTGTCAGGAATACTACTTACATTAGATAGTGGGACAGCTCAGTGGTTACAGCATTGAACTACAGTTCAGAAGGTCCCAGGTTCAAAACCGACGTCTGCCCCATTGGGCCCTTGAGCAAGAAATATACTGAAATATACAGTAAATGCACATCGCTCTGGATAACGCCGACTGCCAAATGGTTTTCAAATGCCTAAATTTACCTGGCCAAAACCACAATTAGCATAATGTGGTGTGAAGAATTCCTCAAGCTCCCAGAACCACTTTTTCATAATTTAAGTCCTGGAATATTCCCCTTACCATAAGGAAAGCATAGATGTGATAACCTGGTCATTCAGGTCGTCAGCTGACTTCGTTTTATTGCCACATAATGTTGCTGAGTCTAGACCTGAGCAACTGAAGCAACCGCAGATCATAACACTGCCTGGAGAGGCTTGTACTGTAAAGTAAGCACTATGCATGATAGGTGATGGTGTGTCAGAGTAAAGAAGAGAAGTGCATGAAGCAACGTACCCGTCGCTCTGGAATAGGGTCAATCTGGACTCATCAGACCACATGACCTTTTTTCATTGCTCCACAGTCCAATCTTGTCAAACAAGCCCTTTTTCTGATAAGTCTCACTAATACATGGCTTTCCTATCAACACACAGTAGTCCCAGTCCCAGAAATCTCCTTAGTTGTTATCTTTGCTTGATGCATGCCAATAATTTGACCCTTCTGAAACACAAGGCTTTTTTTGTTTTTTTTTTAGCCAGGCAGCGTAGATCATGGCAAACATTCATAACACATAATACAGTAAATGCGCAAGAAATATACAGAACCAACAGGGGTAATAATGCATTTTGGCATCCTGCACGCCATTATAAACATTTTATCATTCATTACCCTCATAATTACAAAACAGTTCCCCTCAAGTGGCCTGGTTTAGTTGTTTTGTCCTTGTTGTTTTTGTGTTTTCTTGTTTCCTGAGCCGAAGCCTAAGCAACCCTTCTGTCCCGAGGCCTGGAAATTATCTGCCTGTGACCTCAACTGAGTTCCTGATTTATTCCACACTTACTTAGTACCTGAATAACTTGCTTATTAGTGTATTCTTCTGCAGTTATTGTAGAACAACAAGCCTCTATTAATCACATATACATTACTGCAAAGTCTTTTCTTGCATAACTGAGATCATTAGGAAGCTGGGGTCAGAGTGCATGATCAGACACGATACCTGGAGCAGCGTTGGTTAAGGGTCTTGCTCAAGGATCCATTGGGGGCAGCGTGCCACTCAGTACGCTTACACGACATTGTGCTTGGTTAATTGTGTTAGACTTGTAAAATTAATGCAAACATTGTACAAAATTGTCAAATTTCTCAAAGTCAGACTGGCAAACCCAGATGATGTATTTGGTAGCCAAGCTATTCCTGCATGTCTAACTTAATCGGACACAGAAATCGGCTTAGGTGCTCTGCACATGCTCCACAGTTCACGCTCCAGGAAGCTGAACAAGATGTGTAGCAGTGGAAGAAGCTGCTTGGGCATGCAGTGGCTGGGTAGTATGTGGTTTGGCAACCCACTGACAGCAGGGCTTGTACCTAGATCCTCAGATCCCCAAATCAACAACCTTAGAGCAAAAGCTCTAGAACAACAACCTAGACAACCTAAAACAACCATCTAAGCCACACAGTAGTCCCGTTAAATGGCCTTGCCGAGCTGGAACCATTACTCGACTTAACTGTGCATGTAAACGTACTCAGAGTGTTCAGGCATGATCAGTAACCTAGAGCTCTAACCACCGAGCCATCAAAGTCACCTAAACAAGATTTATTTAGAATTCTACACTGAAATACTATATTGTTGTTGTTAGTCTTTCAGTTGCTCCCATCGAGGGGTCGCAACAGCGGACCATCAATCCACACAGGATGCCTTTCCTGATGCAACCCTCCCATTTTATCTGGGCTTGGGACCGGCACTGCATGCAGCGGCTGGGTGGTATGGAATGTAGCAACCCACTGACAGTGGGGCTCGAACCTGGACCCTTAGGTCCCAAAAAAACAACAAATCTCGAGCTTTAGCCGACTGAGCTACCCTTCCCCCTATGCTGAGATACTGTACATCATCGAATGGCTCACACTGCCGATGCCAGGGGGATTCTAGCCACTGCTCCTCTCGAGAACTTGGTTTGACTTTGGCTAATTCAATTCAATACCTAATCCAAAAAGTTCACTAATAATTATCTGAACGCCAAAGCGGTAACACTGGCGTTCTGATGGTATACAGTTCATGCAAATGAACTATAATTAACTAGATGTATCAGAAGGAACAGATATTAACTTCAGGAACTTGTTCTCTGAGACTAAAGAGACGGTTCCAAAAACATAACCACTCCTCAAATCAAACACACTCTTGTGTGTGAGGTGTCTCCTGGTTTAATAGAAATCTGTCTGACTGTTGGTACAATGGTTTTATAAAAAAGACAGTAGTGCTCTAAAAATACACTGCACACACACACACACACACACACTGGGATCTAAAATCAACACAAAGCCCCTGCCACCTAATCTTATCAAAAACCCATTCCTCTGTTTCTCTCTTCACTTGTATGTGTGCGAGTCCTAAATCTGCACCGTCTAACATTAACACTAACACGTGCAGGATCGTTCCATCTGCACTCTCTAATTACTGCGTCTCTGTCTCCTGTAGCCTTAAATGCCTCCTGTTCCCTCTCTCTCTCTCTCATTCTCTCTATTTCTTTATCTATTTATTTCTCGCTCTGTAGCTGGTTAGCTTCACGTCAGAGGCGGTTTATCAGTCAGCATCTGTGCTGTGGCTCTTGGCACAAGTTGCTGCACTAAAAAGCTGAACCAGCCCCTGATGAGCTCCGAACTCAAAACACACCATCTTAATGTCTACAGAGAGACAGAGAGACACAGGAGAAGAGAAACAAAGGAGTTCTATCATCAAGCCAATTTCGTCTGATATTCTCTCTAGTGATGTCATATTTCCAATCAAAAAACACCAAGCTTGTTGTAAGCTTGTTATTACGTTATTAGAAAAACGAAGGAATAGGGGGAGCACACGATGAAGTAAGGGATGGAGGAAAGAAAAGAAAGAGAGGCCCAGGAACGGGAAAGGTATGAGAGTAAAAGAGGTAAAAGAGAATGAAGAGTATAAGAGAGAGAGAGAGCAGAAAAGATGACAAGAGAGCCAGGTATAAAGAAAGAAAGAAGAGGAGAGAAAGATGGAAAGAGAACGGGGACTCTGTTTTAACAATTCTAATACATTTTCTTCAGATTGACCCAAAAAGTAGAAATATTCACACGACAGCGCTGCTGAAACCTCTGATTCTGATTCTTCAGAAAGTCTTGATTTAGTTTCTATAGCGGTGGCTCTGACAGATGCAAGGTTTATATCGATGCACTTGCACACATAAGTCATCCATGGTTTCCATGGTAACAGCTCAGACAGAGACTCGTAAGGCAGACTTCACTTCGACGGATTTAAAGGGTGAGTGCAGTGTTATGGATAGGGCTGTGCGATTTAATGCAATTTAATTGATCGTTTATTCAGTTCAGTGGTAGATGGGACAGCGTTCAATTCAGAATAAATTCACACTTTTAAAATTATTTACATCAACTTACATTTACGCCATTTGGCAGACGCACTTATCCGTTTATCTCATTGTACATCTGAGCAGTTGAGAGTTAAGGGCCTTGCTCAAGGGCCCAATAGGGTCAACTTGGCGGCACTGGGCTTGAACCTGAGACCTTCTGGACTGCAGGCCAATGCCTCAATCACTGAGCTATACGCTTAAAAACAAAGCGTCTAAATGAAAAAAAAAATTACTTGTAAAAATACACCACGGCTTTTGCAGTAAACAAAAAGCGCTTCCATTTTCCACAAATACTCGTGTTTTGCGAGATTATCACTTCTTCTTCTTCTTCTTTAGAGATTATAGGCGGTCAATGCAATACTATAATAAATACAGCTGCTTGAGACAACCCAGACAAAAAGTTATTCGATTCTATCGAATCGAATTTAAAAATTGCAATGCCCAAAAATCTAATCGAACTACCCATGGTTCTTAGCTCTAGTCATGTACAGTATATGGTGCGCTTTTCTGTACGGAGGAGTTTATTTAACACTTTTTCTTATCGGTCACTGCTGTAAGATTAATGATAACAGGAACTAAACAACCTCATTGATGTTCCACATTGATGCATTAAACATAAGTATAAAAAAAACACAATGATTGTTTAATTAATTACTGGAAAGGATCTAAACAAAGCCCTTCGAATCAGCGCTGGGGTGGAAAGTCTAACTCGACTTGCATCAACTTCGAGCTACATTTGGTCAATGAAGTGAACTTACTGCGCAGTAATAATGATACAGTATAAATCTCCCTCGAGTCAGTCTACAGTCATCCTGACAAACACAGGGTGTGCGTGCTGTGCTCAGGAACTGAACGTGTGCATGAGTCAGGGTTACTAGAGTTCTGATTTGAATCAGGAACATCAGGAATCCACGAAACATCTGCTCTATTCTTTTGTTTCGTCCACAGAGTTGATGACACACATAACATTTATACTGTATGTGTTTCAGTTTCTGTTGGAGTTTGTAGGAATGCTGGATCTCTGGCTGTGAGCGCGGTGCAGGTGCAGGATTCCAGCACTGTGTGTTATTATTAGAAACCAGGCACAATATTCTCAAACCGTAAGTACTCTACCCCAACCCCCGCCCCCCCACCCTCCAACCCAGTGTTGTTTTCCACACTGCAGTTCTGAGGATCTGTTCACATTTTTATTTCATTTAGTCTCAAAAGCAAGTGTTTATATTCTCTTCTGTTGTATCCTTGGTGTCATTTGAATTTGTGCTTTTATTTCAACATCTGAAACTTACCAGTCTTTCCTTGATGTTTGATAGCCGAGCAATCCATCCATCCATCCATTCACAATCCATCCATCCATCTACCAATCTATGTATACATCAATCTATCCATTCATCTATTCATTAACTCATCCATCCATTTATCCACCCATATAAGTATCCAAGCATTTAACCCGCCCCATCCATCATCCATCCATCCATAAATCCATGATTCATCCACAAATCCATCCATCCATCCATCCATCCATCCATCCATCCATCCAATCATCCATCAATCTCAATCTATCCATTCAGCAATCCATTCACTCAGCTGTAAATCAATGCATCGCTCGATCCATCCATCCATCCATCAATCCATGTATCCATCTATTCATCCATCGACCTATCCATTCATCCATCCATTCACTCATCCATCCATCCATCCATTAGTCCACTTATTCATTATTTGTCATGCATCCATCCAAGTATACATCCACTCATCCATCCATCCATTTATCCATTGATCTACACTGTACATCCTTGCATTTATCAATCCATGCATCTACCTGTCATCCATCATCCATCCAATTATCCATTCGTCAATCTATCCATATATCTATCCATCCATTCATCTATAAATATAGTCCTATATTCATCTACAGTATCCATCCATGAAGCTACCTAGTCATGTATATGGCATTCATCTGTCTCTTCTCCCATCTATCTATCCTTCTTTCATTCCATCCAACAATCTATTCATCCTCCATCCTTCCATCTTTTCATCCACTCATTCATCACTCTCTTTTCTTCCATCTATGTATCCATCAATCTCTCTCTCTCTCTCTCCATCCATCCATCGATGTGTGCGTTCACTTATTGAATTAAGTTCTTAAGTTAGTTTACACGTAAAGGTGTGTGTGTGTGTGTGTGTGTGTGTGTTTGTGTTCTGTGATATAAATTTACCTTCTAGGATCGTGGACTTCCACTGAGAACTTCTTCTCTCTGAAGTACAGATTCTCCAGCTGCCTCCATTGAAACACCTGAAGAGACGAAAGAAAGTCTTGACAGCGTCCCACCAGCGTTTCTCTCACTTTCTTAGTCAATAAACTCTACCCACAAACACACACACACACGAACGCACACACACACCCCACCAGCCCGAGATGAAATTCCTGATCTGCGATGCACATCCAAACCGCACCGCTGCTCTCTTTGTCCTTTTAAAGACGCGTGCTGCTCTTCAGGCGTCCTCCTGAGAAATCCAGCTACTGTATGTGTGTACGCGAGTTAGATCCTCTTTAAGCATACTGTACTGTACTGTGTGTGTGTGTGTGTGTGTGTGTGTGTGTTGGAGTGCAAGTCTGCATATACTCTGTGAGTGTGTTTGGAAAGAGAATAAGAAAAGGTGGAGTCAGACCCCTGCCCGACCTCCTCCCTCCCTCCCTCCTTCCCTCCACTTCCTGCTCCCACCGTGGTCTGTGCGTGGGCGGGGTCTTTAGGGAGTTCAGAGTGACATGCTTGAGAGTGCGTGTGTATGAGTGTGTGCGCGTCCACGGAGTTGTCCGAGAGCTTTGTTTGACTTGCCCCTCCTTTCTCTTCATTCACTCATAAAGCCAGGTTCTGGTTCTCATTACACACACACACACACACACACACACAGTAAGATTTTGTGTACCATACACATGCTGGACTCCTGCAGCCATCAGCTTAATACACGAGAAAAAGAAAAGGAGGGCAGTTAGAGAAAGTGCAAAAGTTTGCATCCTTTTCTGTCTTTCCTCGTGCGACTGCAGAAAGTTTCTTTCGAATAAAATCCCGAATTTCGCATTTCCTTTCACCGAAGGAATTCCGCAGACTGTTCCGCTTAAGACGGCGTCGCATACAAGTGGCAATTAGTGGCAAAAATCTCGTCTATACAGGCGAACGAGAAAAGGGGGATTAAAAGGAGGGAAAAGTGAAAAGAAGGAGAAGAGAAAAAGAGCAGAGAGGGAGGAAGGAGAAGGAACGAGGGAGTGAGGGAGTGAGGGAGGGAGGGAGGAGGCTGGCTTTAAGAAAGCTGAAGAATTTTAACAGCCTGGGAAAACAATGGACAGATGAGGGAAGTAGTGAGAACGCAAACACACACGCACACACGGGCACAATTCTCGATCTATCGTTCAGGCGATGGCGCAAAACTACACGTTTAAAGTTAATGTGTTCGGCACTCGGAGAGGCCCGATGCTCTCCTGGGACGAAAAACAAATCTGACCTCAACACTTTCTCAACGGCTTTCATCTTGCAGATTGTATCGCTCTGAGAGAGAGAGAGAGAGCGAGAGGGACTGGAATGATCTGTGACGAACTAAACACTTAGTTCTAACGGTGCTCAATGAGGCGGAGAGCATTAACCACACCAAACAGCGCTCAGGGAACGACAAGGTGGGCCGTGAGATTCGAACACTGTCATGGTCAACGGGAAATCCCATGCGTGTGTGTGCCTTTATGTGTTTACAAGTAAGCCTGGCCAACACCCTCATGGTGCTCATTATGCTAAACCGAAAAAAAACAAAAAAAACAACGAGAGCTACAGTACGATACAGCCCGAATTTAGGATTAGGTACGACTGGATTTGGGTCAGAGTCAAAGGTCAGGGTTTGAGTTCATGTTATACACATCATTTCTATAAACATCCAATGGTCTTAACCGTTCAATGTCAAGAGGTGTGTTTTTATTCTGACTATAACACACACACACACACACACACTATTATTATGAACCTCCACATCACACACACAATGTTTTGTCTACTTTCACAATAAGAGTGTATCCACAGGGGTACGATGAACCTACAGCGCACACTGATAAACACACACACACACAGAGTGCAGGAAAGGGTGAGTGGTGTGTCTGCTGTGTTTAGACACAGGATGAGCCACGTAGATGAGGCGGCTCGATTAAACAGCAGACGCGACACACTCAGCGCTGACTCACTGTGGATCAGAGACATCTTAGCACACACACCCTTAAAGGATGCACCAAAACAGCTAAAAATAAATCACTAATGATGCACAGAGTACTGAAATCCTGAAGTCGGGTTGAGAATCAAAGAGACTTAATGGATTGTTTTTTTGTTTTTTTTTAATAAACCAACAAATTATGTGTGTGTGGTCTTCAAAATCAAAAATATTCAGACCTAAGTTCTTATATACGTAAATGCATGTAATAACTGTGTTATTACAGAATGATTCAGATGTGGCTGATTTGAGCCGTACCAAAATATGCCATACTATGAGTATGGTACCTGAGCAAAATACAGAGTATTGATATTATGCAAATATATTAAACTATTAAACGGAATGAGTGCTTGGGCCCGGTTCGAGTCCGGGCATGGGCGCGGTTCGGCGCGGTTCGTATTAGTGTCCAGTTAGTGTGAAATCACCCTAAAAGCCGACCAGACCTAAACACGGAAGTGTCCACCTCTTCTTAGAATATCACGGCATCAACTCCGTCTGTCTCCCCCAAAATCTCAGTATAAAGTAGAAATGGACACTGAAAGGTCGTTCTTGAGACTTTTTTCCTTCCAAAATGCAACAGTATGATTAATAGCACGAAGGTTGACTTCCTTGTACTCTTCTTCCTCTTTGTGGCTCTCAGAACGATTATGTGTATACATGCTTTCAGACTAATGATAAAAAAGGTAAAAGAGAAGCGAGCAGTCACGGAAAAGTGTTGCACAGAAAGCAGCAGGAACGAGTAGGAGTACACAAAAGTACTGCAATCTGTTCCTAGCACGTAGATAAACATCTTTTAAATTTTTTATGGATTTTTCCCAATGTTCTCCCTAATTTAGTCCCCATCCGTCATTAGGGCATTCCCATATCAGGACAGTGCTATCCGCTCCTTCTGCTTGCTTGAACTCATTCAACAGATGCCCGTGATTGGCTGTAGAGCCGCGATTGATGTGGGCCCTCTAAAAGAGCTCGGCCAATCAGCTCTCTCCAGGCCCTCGGCATCGAATTCGGGATCTCCGGATGATAGCGCAGGTAACTTCCCCGCTGCGCCACTATAGATAAACACATTTAGACAAACTGGATCTTTAACGGAACAATATTTTCTGGTCAACAAAAAAAAATCGAATTTTTTTTCAGCAATTCTTCAGCTTCTCTGCAAAGATACCGAAGCGATATAATGATACATACTGTATTAAATCATTTGCTAATTATCTAGCACTCACTACTACTACTGATGGAAGAGAATGTTGCCACATAGTATGCGTCAGTACACACACACCGGCCTGTAATGGCACACACAGTTCACACGGTTCACAGATTAAAACCGAGGACACAAAGTATCGACCCTTACGCTTTATGCGCGTCTCCAAAGACTGAACGATCACAGCACATTAATTCACGTGCACAGAGTTATCACATCAGGAGTGAGTTAAAGCCTATTAAATAAACCTGACCACTAACTCAGTCTGAAACTTTACAGTGCGGTGCAGTTAACTGTAACCCCGGTCTACACACGCATACATGGCTGGTGTGTGTGTAATCCTATAATCATTAGCATGTGTGAACTGAACTATACAGCATTTTTTCTCCACAACAACAAATTTTTTCAAATCCTGCATAACCTGCAGTGTAACTCGAGTTAAATCTCGACTGTGACCCGATACTTCTTCAAAGAACTCTTTTTTTCTGTCTAATCTCTATCAACCATATTTGTAGCCTGCCACTGGGAATGAATTTGTCATGTTTCTTTGCGCTGTGAAAAGTGAACAAACCTTTTAACTCTATTCGCGCTTATAAATAAAAGCCCGGGGCGGCCGCTGAAGCTCGGCATTGGTGTAATTTGGTGGAATGGTGGTGCTGCTGCTGCTTCGTAGCTCCAGCGTTCCCCTGATCCAACACTGAAACTTTGAGCTCTGGTGTTTGTAGGATAGAGTTTGGATCTGTGATGTGGATTTGTGAAGCACTTACAAAGGATAAAGATAATGCCAAGATAAAGATTAAGCGTTCTTGGGGCCTAAGTTTCCTGGGATAAGCTCAAGTCCCCATAATGACCCTATACAGGAGACGTGTATAGATAATGGAGGAAGGGATACAGTATATTCGATTGAAATCTTTGGTAATATTTGCTCATTTTGTTTTATTGTCTTTTAAAATATTATAGGCTGCGATTTGAACGTTTGGTGTGAGACTTTTCTAAGCATTAGTGTGTGCAGTAGAGACAGATCAGATACGGCCCGGGAGAAACTCGAACCTCCAACCTCCGCTATTAACGATTAGCGAAAAACTCACCTCTGTAACGTGAACTGATTTCTCAGTAACAAGCGGTGATTGTGCGTTTTGCTTCGCTTGCACCCTTGGTCTAAAATTTCTGCAAAGCCGTCTCTTTTTTCGTTCCCTTTTCAGCTTTTCTGCTTCTCCTTTCCTGTCTCTGTTCACTCTCTTTTTGCGTCTCCTTCTCCTTTCCTGCCTCAGCCGCACCCCCCCCCTCTGTCTCTCTCTCTCTCTCTCTCTCTTGCCCTCTTTCTCGTCTCTATGTAACAGATCTCTCGGAGTAGGCCTGTACGTTTGCCCTCACGCTTGGCTGGATGACACCGGGCTTTGAACGCTATTTTTAGAGTGTGGTTTTGGAAGAAAGTGCACAGACGCATTTTTCCACCGCCACACACAAACTCCTGCAAATCCTCCCTTTCTGCTGAGCTTCAGAAGTGGATTGAGACACAGGGTAAAGAAACCAGTTAAACACACATATACACACACACACACACACTCACATACTGAGGGAGTGAAACCGTATCAGAGCTGTGGGGTGTGAGTTATGGAGTGCGATCTGTCCGAACGTTTGTGTTTCTCCGTCTCATGTTCCACGCTGAAGGGAAACCACAGGGGTCGTTAACTTCAAGGGTCATCCGAAGAGCAGAGATTTTGACCTCCCTGATTGTTTTCGGTCGTGTCACGAGGTGAGGGTGATGTGCTACACGCGAGATAATAAACAAAGTAACACGTGCCATTATGTAGAGCATAAAGATAAAAACGTCCACACTGAGTTTTTTTTTTTCACTAAACACAGCGTTTCCCGAAATACACCGACTGTCTCGACATGGTTCAGACTTACAAACGCTGAAACCACAAAATGTCTCGAGACGAGCCACGTGATATGATTTGAGGCTCGCTAACTCGCCAGACCTCCACACACACACAGTAATTATGCCAGACGAGGAAGGAAGGGAAAAAAAAAAAGGGAGAAGGATGCAGAGAGTTCCTTACCTTTCGGGGTTTCACTTTGTCTTGGTAATCATACTGAAAGATGCCTTTATAACTCAACCCCAGCCACCACGGGATCCCTTGCTTATCCTGAGACGGAGAAAGAGAACGGGGTCTGGTGTCAAAAAACGTATTCGGATGGCGGCAGCGTTGCGCCAGGAACGCCCACGTTATCACCTAACACCTTCTCATAGATACAGAACATGTGTGTCAAACAGGGTCATGCGAGGGAGACGAGACCGTGTTCATCTGTGTGTGTGTGTGTGTGTGTGTGTGTGTGTGTGTGTGTCTTTAAGCTGAAGCTAATACTGATACATTTCCATGCACTTATGAAGTAAAGACCCACCTTAACCGCATAGTAATGCACTCCATATGTAGGCAGTGACTCCACTATGCTCATATAACTGCGAGAGAGAGAGAGAGACAAGAGAGAAAGAGAAGGGGGGGGGGGTTGAGAGAGAGCACATAACTCAGCACACAGATCCGGGTAAGTGTCCCAAACGTGCATGTATTAATCACTTCTAAAATGCACCAAATGACAAAAAATAAAAATGTAGTAGAAGAAAATTCTTGCAATCAGAAGTTTGTCATGTTGGCTTATTCTACTTAGACTAAAAAGAACAAAAAAATCCTCTTATTGTTATGAATGATTTCATATTTAGTGCATTTATTTAAAGCAAAAATTCAATAACATTTCTCATAACTCTTAGCACATAACGCGTCATACACTTTGTGATCTCGTTAAACAGCGCGGAACTGATCGCGTCCGATATGCGGATTACTACGGGATCGGTTTGATAGCCGGTATGCTGGAAAGGTTCAGCCAAAAAAGTAAAAATAGATTTATTGTTTCTTAAAGTAGAGATGTCGAAATACATTACAGCCTGAACAACTACCAGATATTTTAGTCTAAACAATCAATGTTGGCCGGAATTCGACCGCGGTGCCTGTTCTGATGGGTTTTCCCAGACCGCCGGAGATATTTTAAAAAGGTTTGGCTCAGATTATGTAAATAGCCGAGGATACAGTATCGTGACTTTGGGTGTGTAAGTCCGTCTGATCCTCCTACTTGCAAGCAAGGGACCGTTATATCTTATCATACAGTAGATACCTATGATGTTTTCAACAAGGATAAAATAAAAAAAAACATGCAAAAATGTATCTCTGACATTTTCGGCCATTAATATATGAGTTTAAACAGGAACACCATGCTTCTAATAGTTGTTTTCTTGTTATTTCTTTGTGATGGTCTTACTTGACGATAGCCTGGCCTCTGGATTGGCCGCTCAGCTTCCTATAGTGCTCGATCACCCGGTCCTCGCTGAAAGAAAGAGAAAAAAAAAAAGAATCACAACCAGACACAAACACATGTGCTCTCGGGTTAGCAATGACAGTTTCGTGGCAGGAGGATCATGAGAACATGGCTGTCAGCCCGGTTAAATTCCACAGCCAGACCAAACAGCATGCAGATGCTGGGAGTGAAACCGGAGACCAGGAAGAGAGATAAGCTGCGGCGCTCAAAGAGCCTGTCTACAAATCTGCCGCCGTGTGGATGTAACAGAGATATGGAGGAATGAACTGTCACTTTCAGCGCTGGGTTAAAGCCCAGAACCTCTGCGTCTGATTTCGATCCATATCATCAAAAGCTAATTTGGGTCACTGAGTTTGTTTGAGGTTGTTTTTTTTTTTGTTTTTATAATGTTTTTGTGAATAACGTGATGCTGGACTGTGTGTGCTTGTGATAATTATTAACCTCCAAATCGGTTCTAATGAGTTAAACAATCTCTGTGTGTGAGTGTGTGTGTGTGTGTGTGCGCGTCTTACCAGTAAGCGAGGGACGGGTGCTCTTTGAGGGCCTGCGTGGGCAGAGCGGGCAATTTCTTCAGGTCTGCCCTTGTGGCATCATTACTGCAACCCGAAACACAAAGCGATCATTAGCTCAGCTCCCACAATGCACTGCAAAGGCCAATGACTCAAGCAATAAGGTCAGGAAGATATTACATCTCACAGCGTGCGGCCTGATTTAGCTAATACAGTCAGGTGTAAAAGTTAGTGCCCTCTCTTTAATTCTAAAAATCACCTGATTGTAGCAAGTCTTAATACAACCTCAGACAAACAACATCATTTATTTAACAAAAATAAATTGAAGCCAAAAAGAAAAAAAGAAAAAAACATGCAGAAAATACTAAGTAACCCCATGATTCAATACCTTTAGGAGCAATAACATGAAGTAATAGTTTCTCATATTGCTGTGGAGGAATTTTGGTCTGTTCTTTTTTAAAACATTACTTCAAGTTTATTCAGGTTTTTGCGCATTAGCTTAGCACAGCTCTCTTAAGGTCCTGCCACAGCATTTCAGTTGGGATGAGGACTGGACTTTTCCAAAACCTTAATTCTTTTATTTTTATATATTATACTGTATATATATTTTGAAGTAGAATTATTGGTGTGCTTTAGATCATTGTCCTGTTCCATGACTGAATTTCACTTCAGTCTTTCAATATCACTGTAGTTTCTGTTTGCCTGTCTGTGGGCTACATGCTACTGTAGCTACTACAGCTCATTCCTGGTCCCTATTATTTCTCAACTACAAAGAAGAAATGTACAAAGTGTGTTAACATTCACTACTTCAACACAGTTTTACTATATTTGAATTTTTTTTATTTTTTTTTTTACATTTTTTGTTTTTAATACCATCTTCATTTTAGTTTAGCCTGTATATATTTTATACATGCTATAAAGCTTTGTATGTAGCATTGCAGCTATTGGAATTTTCCTTGTACGGTTAATACAATCAAACATAAACATAAAACAAATAGTACAAATAACAGTATTGTTTTTTTTTTTTGGGGGGGGGGGGGGGGGTGTTCCCCGGTTTTTCCC
>JAQMYG010000037.1:8551965-8580761 GCA_030014215.1 Clariallabes teugelsi
GCTTTGAGCAGGCCATTAGGATATTAAGGACATATTATAATAAACAGAATGAGTAGCTCACCTCTTATATCTTCCAGTCTGAGTCTTCTGAGTCCAGCTCAGTTCTTTTGAATCTACTGCACCGCATAGCGTCTATAGGAGTCACATGATAAAAGAACGAACAACTCGGGACTTGGCGATTCGTTGAGAACCGTTCAATTATGTTTCCTGTACATAGCCTACGGAGGTTTTGCGATGATTTGCGCCTGCGCGCCCAGTAGAAAATGAACGAATCACTCTAGGAGACGACTCCGAATCGTTCATGAACAACCCATCACTAGAAGACTCAAAGATATATCGCGCGGAAACTTTGCGAACTTTGAGTTGCGCACTTCATTGAGAACTCGTTTGGATTATGATTAAATTAGCATGTTTGTTTTGGCATCGGTCCAGATTTAACCGTATTTCGGTTCGGATGCGGACCAGAGTCCGCCTATTGAGTACCCCGGGTCTATATTCTTGTATTTTGGAACAAGATATAGGATGAAGCAATACTGTTTATATCATTATATAATACGCTTAATGCTCTCCCTCACTACCTTATTTCTCTATAACAGCTATAGAAACTCTATAGTAGAAAACTTTCCGACTTCATCACAGCAACTAGACCTTTTATTGCTTTAGTTTAGTGCTTTAGTTAAGTTTATTTAATTATATGTAATTAACTCTATTTTATTTTTTTTGTGTTGAGAACTGAAGCAGCATTCTTTGAGATCGACCCTTTTTTTTTTTTTTCATTTGTTCATTTCCATGTTTTAAACAGGAAACCCTGACTTAGCAGTTTTTTTTGTTTTTTCGCTCACAGTCTGTTTTAATAAACGTGCTTATGATCTCTCACATGTGGCTTTGATTTGCATCTGAACACTTCATAGAAAATAGTGTGATATCTTTTGTGTGTCACCATTCAATCTAAAAATAATGAGAGATAATATTTTCGAATATTTCCCAAATCTACATGACGCTCTGTATGTCGCTCAGTGAGGTGATGTTATTTTTTCAGGAAGTGCTCTATGAGGGTGTGAACGCGCACAGGAAGGGCAACATCTGTAAAGTATTTATAGAAGTGCATAAAACGTTTGAAAGCGAATTAATCAACAGAATCTCACATCTTCAATAACCAAGTAGCTAGAGACCAAGCTCAATGAACTCTTCTATGTTGCTCACGCTATCTTAACATTTCAGACTGCAGGAGTCTGTGTTCAGGCATAGTAACTGGTCACGGTTTGTGACGTGCTAGCTGTTTTCACTAGGTCTGTATGCTTAGTATGCTTAGTTGCATGATGTATTCCTAAAGGGGTTAATGTAACCATCTCTACAAACTTGGCTCTGGAAAGCTTTTTAAATAGCATTGGCTTGTTAATATGGTGAATGCTTTACTTTTGCGCCACTTGGGAGCCCTCATCCTTAGATTTAGGTCCAGTGATGATGCAATACACCATGGACACAGCTGGAATAGTCTCACTATATGCAAGATGTTGGCTCCTTTAACAGAACAGACATGGGGGAGTTTTTGTTTTGTTTTTTGTATGTATGTATGTACGGTTGATGGAAAGCCTGCTTCCATGTTTCAATCTGCTGTAGGAGGCTGCAGATGTTAAGTGGGTGAGAGAGTGAGCAGGAACGCCATTAGCATTTACAGGGTGTTGTTTGGCACTCGAGCCACCCCTCTGTGTCGAATCAGGCATTGTTGATTAATTCCAGCCTATTAGCACCCCCCCCCCCTCCTTCTCATCCTCCTGCCTCTCCTCACCCCTCCCAGGTTAATTCCCCACGCCAGCGAGCAGCGAAGGGGGCCATGGGTGTGAGCGATCGTCGCAGGGGTTTGCTGGCGAGCACATCGTTGTCAGGAGTGTATTAATGAGCGTGAGGCTCAGCTCCCGCGGCCAGGGCCACGGCGGCGATGCCGGCTCTGCTGAGGCCTGGCCTAGTTTCTGCCCTCGCCGGGGAGCAAGAGAATCCAACGACTGATGCTGATCACCTGATAGTGGCCCCACTGCTGCACACGTTCATGTGTTTGTGCGCGCGTGGATGCAGGAGACGGATGGCAAGTGTGAGCACGGCTAAATGGCTCTCTCCTTGTAGTTTCCTGTCCCTGAATAATCTGCAGAGCTTCGGAGGAAGGTGTCATGGATAGTGTTGGTCCTTGTAGTAGTTCCCCAGTAGCAAGTGACCAAACTGAACAGATGTGATTTTTGTGCTCGGACAGTCCGCAGGGTGTTTTATAATAATAACGATGCTGAGGTGAGCCACTTGTGAACATTTCTTTTTTTAAATGACAAAATTACCCTTTTTGTTTAATAGGTATATAAAATCTAAGAGGTAAACTCACAAACACTACTCAAACAGTTAATTCACTGGCCGTAAATATGTGGACACCGATCTGTCTTGCTTGAATGTATTTGCTGAACATCCCATTCAAGAATGAGTTTATCTATACTGGTTTAATCTCAACTTCTGGATTCTGGATTGTGGCTGAATTAATGAGATTAATGCTCATTTAGTTACAGGTCAGACACTGATGTCAAGTGAGGAAACTCATCCAGTTCATCCTGATGGTGTTCAGTAGAGCTGTCAATCATCGTTAGACTGTCGATGTGTTTCAGTTTGAATTTTGAGCATTGTGATTTGATTTATTTAGATTTGATTCAAGAGCAATAATTTTAAAAATGTAAAAAAAAAAAATTATTTTAAACCCTATAAAGCCCAGAAAATCGTAAATAATGAAACAAATGTCTTATTCGCATAGGATTAGTATTATCTGGGGACCTCATGTGATTTTTTTTTTTTTCTCGCAGTAACTCTTCTGTATTTGGTGAAATATGGTAGGTCATTTGCTGGGAAATTTTTATTTGTGGCCGATTCGCACAGGATTAACATCACAGACAACCTCAGCAATTATTACGAATGACTAGAGGTCCCCAGGTAATACTTATCCCGTGCGAATAGGGTTAAAGTCAGTATTCGGGGAGACAACGCCCTGGGGACCCTTTAGTCTCGGGTAGAATTTGTGCAGTTTTAAGAAAATTAGATAAGTTTTACTCGGCATCCGGCAGAACCACTCTCAGTTCTTCTGAGGACTTTGTTGCACCTGCTTCTTGTTTTCATGCAAAATCCAGCAGCTTCCATTTATTTATTTTTTGTCTGAAAAGTGCCTGCTTATATAATACGCTACTTTCTTTTCTAGCATAAAATTTTTTCCCATAAATTTAAACTTAAAATTTTTTGCTGGAATACTGATGTTTGAAAATCTCCTAACTAATTGAAAACAAAAACTTCCATAAAAGTATTATTCCATGTTTGTAATTATGGTTGCATGGATCAGTCGAATGGTCAAATTGGTCACCTTTTAGTTTCATGATGGTTCTGTTAGTTTTTTGATCCAGGTTTGTTTTACTTTTTAACATCAGGACGACGTGCAGCAGCACCATCAGCTCAGTCGGCGTCAGCTAAGATGAGTGTTTACTCCGGTGTCAGGTGTTCGTCTGAAACAGGTGTCACAGGGAAGACGTGTAATAACTGCACGCAGTGAGGGACACCTGCTTCAGTATTAGGTTCTAGAGGCTTATGGGAACCATTGTCGTAAGTTGATCATGGATGTTGTACGGTCAGTTGTGTGTGTACCGATACGTTAAGAGTGTATCATGGTTGTAGCCTGGTCTGCACAGTGGAAGCCAGTTCGTAGAAATCCTATAAATAACGGTCACCACTGTCCTCTCCTCAGCCTGCCTGAGCTCTGCATCCTCTAAAGGCGGAGTCTCTAATGGCATTAAATTTTCAGAAGAGCTGACTGCACTGTGCCACTTTAGAAGAAGGAGAGAAGACAAAAGAAAGATCGGTGGGAGAAGAAAAGTTTTCTGTCATTAATGACTGAATATGCAAACTACTGAAAATGGAGATGGTGTGCAGGATGATGAGATTGGGTTGATGTCTGGTCGGCAGAGTGAATAATGTAGTAGCACTTCATTCTCTCTCTCTGTCTCTCTCGCTCGCTCGCTCTCTCTCTCTCTCTCTGTTGTACAATTCTGTCAAGTCTTTTGAACAATTTTAAGAAACTAATGAGTCTTGGAGCAATCCAGAACAGTAACGCCAGAGATGAAACAGCAATGATATAATAACAGGGACTACAAATCTTGAGTTTCAGTGTATTTCTTAAGCATTTAAAAACGCACTAGCCCGCCCTTGAAATGAAAGGAAAAATGTATTTGTATGTTTTTTGCATATTCGTTGATATACAGTCAAGAGCAGCACAGTTGTTTTACTGGTTAGTACTGTCGCCTCTCATCACCAGGACTGGGGTTCAAATCGTGCCTACAGTTTGTGTATGTGGAGGATGTATGTTCTGTGGCTTTCCTTCAGGTACTCTGGTTTCCTCTCACAGACTAAGATATGTGCTGTAGGCATAGCGGTATTCTTAAACTGCCTGTAGTTTAAGTCTGACCATATAGTCTTTCCATAAATATTTGCACACTACCAAAAATTCTTTATTATATCTATCAATGACAAGGTATTGCAGTTTTTATTTGTGTCCTGAGGGATTAGTATAAAATGTGTAGGCCTCTTTGGGCCTCCGAGTGGCGAAGTGGTAAAGCGCTCGCCCTATCATCAGGAGATCGCGAGTTCGATTCCCGGGTGATGCTGTAACCTCTCGCAGCCGGAGGTCTCTAGAGAGCTTACGCAAGCGGATAGCAATTCCTTTTCAACATCTTTCACATTCATGAATTTATTAACCTCATCGTCTTCAGGTCACGTGTGGCAGTCCGTAATTATTTTTAAATTAGAAGTTATAACAGATTAATGTGGAAAGTGCTGCAGTGACTATGGTTGATAAAGAACACTTCTTTTACATATTATATGGAAAAATATGAGGGGCGTTCAAGTCAAACCAGGACTTAAGAAATTTGTGGTGAATGAAGGTCGTAAAGGTGATTTTTCAAAGGACTTCAAGCCACAGTATAATGATGAGACTCTTAGCTGCAGGATAACACTTGAATGGCGCAAATGTTTTGAAAAAGGCTGTCTGAGTTTTTTTAGGCAATTGAAACGCCTGATCCTTGAAAAACTTGTCACCAACAAAACTTGCACGTACCAGGAACTCAGTTGGTATCGCCAAATCCTCTGTACCGCCCTGACCTCGCTCCAAGCCATTTCCACATATTTGGCCCATTAAAGGAGTCCCTGGAAGGCCAGCGTTTCAAACATAAAGCAGGCAGCTTAATCATGACTCCAGCGTACTGAGAATTTTCTACTTCTATTGTTTCCAAGCACTAGTGAAACACTAGGATAAGTCCATCCTTGTAGCAGGGGTTTATCTAGAGAAATAAAGCTTTAACTCTCATAACTGTGTTCTGTTATTCTGCACAATCAAAAGTCCTGGTTTGACTTGAACATTCCTCGTACTATTACAAAAGTACACATGTAGACGAGATCCGAGTCTGGAGCTGTTCAATATGAGGAGCTCTGTGAGATGCGACATTCTGCTCTAAATAAAGCATCAGACTGAATACCAGATTCTAAGAGCAGCAGCTCAACGTCTGATTCTCTTTAATATGTGAAACGGAAGAAAAGAAAAATGCTGCTAGGCAACTGCTAGGGTGTGGAAATGAAATGATACGGGAAGCTGAGAACCGTTGCTTAGAATACAGAAAACTTTTGAGAAACTAAAAAGCTCAGAAAAAAATGTTTTGGTTAAAAAGTTTAGTAAAAATTATAAAAAAAAATAAAAAAAAGATTATATTGGGTATAAAAAAAAAAACTTTATTGCCTAATATAGGCTTATAATATGATCATACTGGATGTCTGTATTACGTCACATTACTACTTCTGTAAATGAAAATAAATCATCTACTAAATACAAACTCCAATGTTGCAGTTATGATTCATTCAAAAACTAAAATAAAATTGGATTGTTCCAAAATAAAGCAATTAATCCTATGAATCCACTATTTACACCAACGTGAATAAGTCTGTATGGTTACACTGTATAATCTCTAGTCCCTCTAGTGGCGGAACAATGACACTACAGGATGCACCAATCAAATACTCACTCGTTCATCATCTACACCACTGTATACAGGGTCAGGGGGGAACTGGAGCCTATCCCAGGAGACTTAGGGCAGGAGGCAGGGTAAACCCTGGATGGGGTGCCAATCCATCGCGGGGCGCACACACACACACACACACACACACACACACACTGACATGCTCATTCACACACTACGGGCAACGCCAATAAGCCTACTGGACCGTGGGAGGAAATCGGAGTACCTGAAGGAAACCCACCCAGCACCGGGAGAACATGCAAACTCTTACACACACAGACCCTGAGGCGGGAATCGAACCCAGATCCTGAAGGTGCGAGGCGACAGTGATAACCACAAGGTAAAAAAACAATAACACAAAAACCCACATAATTTCCATGCATATATGTAGCTAATAACCAACAATGGTGGTGTACTTAATTTAAAATTGAGTAAACAGAACATTGTAGAAAAAAAAGACTCACCTTATAGATGCAGGACTTTGCATTGAGGAAGAACAGCTCGATGGTGGCGTTGTCCTTCAGGTAAGAGATACTCTCGATATAAAACCTGTACGGAATTAAATACACACCACATGGTGCCGTTAAGAATCATGAAGAAATGCGAGGGCTTGTTCGTGGTTAAAAACGCCAGTTAGAGAGAGAGAGAGAGGGAATCTGCATACGTTAACCAGCAGGGGTCAGAAACGACCAACGTCTATTCAAAGCCGTTCTGAGTGTGAGAGACGTAAGAGTCCCCAGAAGACACCGAACAGCTCTGCTCTGACTGTAAAGTACCGTGAAGTACTGCTGTTCCACGACCTCCAGTGTGACTCACGCCAACTCTATCTTGAGCGTTTTGAGCTTTGATTGCAATTGCAAAGCGCACAGTGATGACAGTGTGTAGCTGTGTAATTACAACACACACACACACACACAGCAAGAAAAAGAATTGAATAGTGTCCAGCAGTGTGGAGACGGGCCGCAGTACGATTTATTAGAGACACAGAGAGAGACACACCGCGTGCGAGAGAGAGAGAAAGACAGAGTTTGTGTGTGTGTGTTTGTGTGTGTGAGAGAGGGAATTAAAAGTGCATTGGCAGCTGGTTTAATTGAACATGTGTGTGAGGAGGTCGAGAGTCTTTTACACGCATCAAAGACTTCAGCTTCTTTCAATCAATATCCCAATCAAGAGCTGAGCAAAGGGTCTCACACACACACACACACACACACACACACACACACACACACACACACACACACACACTAGGTCCTAGGGGTGGTGGCTAAAAAGTTAACATCCTGACCCTAATTAATTCACTCAAAATTGTAAATCTGAAATATCTATTATTATTATTATTATTATTATTAGGAATCCAACACAAATTAAGAGTAGCAAAGTTGTACTTTTCCAATAATACCAATTTGCCAGTATTATGTATTGAATGTAAAGAATTGTACGTTTATATATAAATGAGAATAGACAGAATAGACAGAATAAAAATATAAAATATTCGAGAAAATATAAGAATTTTATCCATTTTATCCATTTAAAACTGGATAACTACAATTATGTTGAATCTTATACGCTGTCATGCCCAAACACTTTAATATTTCATTGCACTGCCGTTAGGTTTGATTACGGCATGCATTGTTTCCACCTTATGCCTTAGTCATAACATCGACCTCCATCCCAGTTGCATTCATTTTCTGGCGGAGATCCTGCGCAGATGATGGAAGAGTAGAAACACTCTGTAAAGTCTTCTCCAGCACGTCCCCAAGACTTTCCATGGAGTTAATGTCAGAAATATGGCCATGTCATTAGGGAGGAAAAACTCCATAGATGTGATAACCTGGTCATTCAGTACATTCAGGTCGACTTTTATTGTTTTGCCGCATAACATTGCTGAGCCTCTAGACCTGAGCAACTGAAGGAACCCCAGACCATAACACCGTCTCCACAGGAACTATGCATGATAAGTGCATCACTTCATGCGCTTCCCTTCTTACCCTTACAGTCTCTCTCTCTCTCTTAGAGGTACAACGAATCCAAAGAAATAAAAATTGTGCAAGTTGTTACCATAGAAACAATAATGTATTAGGATGAGCTCTTTAATATAAACCTGTGATTCAAAAGAAAGATTGACGGAAAGACTACAGAAGCGCCACGTCAAACTGTACTGCTGTGCGTCCTGCTGTTTGAGTAATAAATTGAATAAAGCTCATTAGCACGTTATTTGCTCACATTTCTAAATTATAAACACGGGCTGAACGGAACGCCGCTGTTGCCATGACGGCGAGATTAATGAGGGAGTTAATGACAGAAGCAGCGGCTCCTGATTGGCTGACGGCTCCCACGGCGACGGGTTAAGTCTGGGGTCAAACTCATTTTAGAGGCGTTTATGTGCGAGTGCGTTGCAGCTGACCCTGCTAATTTGCTACGGCGGGAAAAAAGACGAACGCGCACATGTACGCGCGAACGCACATCCACACCCCAGCGGACCAGCCTACTGTCACGGTGTGAAGGGTTTTTATCGAGAATGTTGCTCATGGAAGTGTAATTAATTAAAACAGATACTTGACAACAAACCAACAAACAAACGCGCACAACACACATCAATTAAAGTCCCTGAGATTATAATCGTGTGTGTGTGTGTGTGTGTGTGTGTGTCGGTGTAAAATACCACAGTAACAAATTTTAACTAAAATATAGAGATCATTTTTGTATGAAAAATACCTTTATAGGTCACTTTATATGGTCTGATGTTAACATTTAAGACTTGTGTATATGTGTGTGTGTGTGTGTGTGTGTGTGTTTGTGTGTGTGGGTATATACTGCACAGTATGTGTGTGCACTTGTGCTCCATCAGCGCTCACCTCACACAGAAGTAGAGGACGATCGGGCCGGATTTTTTGGGGAACTCGTGCTCCAGCACACGTCTGTCTAACTGCAGCCAGCTGAAGTGACCCCTGAAAAACCCAGCAAAGCAATAAGAGATCAATTATTCCTCCATGACAGACACGGACTATCAGACAAGATCCAAAGGATACAGTATACTTTTGTCCCATTCACACGCTTCTACTCAGCACATGCTTGGAACTCTATCACTTAATGTATTCAAGATAATGCTATATTAAATACAATCACTTAACATCGAGGTAGAGAAGGTGATTAGTGGGGACAAAATTACGTTTCTTAAGCTTGTTAGGTTTGTTGGCTTAATTTGGTGAAATTGTGATGCTAATCTGGTCAAAAAAACAAAACAGTCCACAACAAAATGCTTTGGTATCAACAGATCTATTGCGCGGATACGAAGGCTAATTCACGGTGACAACCTAAATTTGAACTAGGGTTAAAAATTTCACACATTTTACTTAACCAGTAGAACTGAGGTCCTGAATTAAAATTTTAAAAGACCCGGTCAATAAAACTTTCTTTGAGTCGAGGTCCGAATTTCATGTTTGTTTTAGGATTCAGATCTTTATATACAGTGTGCAGTCTATAAAAAACAAGCAGCTAAAAATTTCAATAACTTTAAAGTTTGAACATTAATGGCCTTATATATCTTTAATCTATAATCAATCTTTAGCGAATCTTCATTTGCCACCTGCTGAGCTGTAAATGAATGTGAAAGGTTGATCTGTCATACTGGGCTCTCGGTTCAGGTAGTTTACACGGTCGCACCTCGGACTGCTGCTGATGTTAGCTCTAGTGACCCGTGTTTTATCTCAAAGTATCGTTTCACTTTACTGCTTGTTATTATATCCACGGTCAAGTCAAGTCAAGTCAAGTAGGCTTTTATTGTCACTTCAACCATATACAGTTTAGTACAAAGTGAAACGAAAGAACGTTCCTCCAGGACCAAGGTGCTACATACAACATACATTTACAACATAAATTAACAGAAACTAACTAGTTAACTAAGAAACCTAATTAGCTGGCTAGCTGAGACAAGACAGATTGATATGACAACATAAATTAACAACGCAAATTAACAAAAAACTAAGTAGCTACAGTAAGTTACGTTAACAGGGAACTATCTAAGTTTTTTACAAAAGAGACAACAAAAGAACTGTCAATCGGCCCAGATCTGAACCGAGGTTCGCCATTTTGTGAAAAGGTTAACAGTTAATAATCGATAAATCATTCATTAATAATAGCAACAAGACACACGTTCTGTAGATGCACGATCAAAAGACAAATGAATGAAACAAAACTATAATAATAAATTTTAAAAAACATACATCGCTCAACCACTTTCTTGCACAATTACTTTACATGACGTTAATAGTTACCACAGGAATCGAACAGAACTTAGTGAGAATGAAAATAACGTGAAGCAGTCAATGTGTGCGCGCGTGTGACAGTGAGAAGAAACGTAGCAAAAGAAGCAGCATGGGTTTATTAGCATGTCCCTAGCGACCGGATCCTGGCGTCTCGGAAACGTCTGTGAAGCTCGGGTCAAAGGTCATCTGACTAGAATTCAAACTGTTTCAAGACTACAAATACCACAGTCCCTTAGAGAGCACTTACACGGCTGTGGAAAATGAGTGGGCCGGTTTTTGTGTGTGGAATTAGCGCGTGTGTGTGTGTGAGTTTGAGTGCTGGTGTGTAATAAATACAGCAAGAAAATGGCAGGGAGTCAGAAACATACTGTATACTGTAGAAATGAGCAAGAAAGGAAGCAAGAGAGTGTTGCAGAAAGAGTAAAGGACTTGTGTAATGTTGTGTAACGGTGTCTGTGATGAATGAACCTACGTGTCGTCCGTGTAGGAGATTCCAAAATACTCTTTCTCTTTCAGGTTGAAGTGTGACGCTACCAGATCCAGCAGGTCCTTAGCCATCAGCTTGGGCTGAAAAGAGACAAGAAGAGAGGATTGTATGGACGACTGGTCAATAAATCAGTACTCAAAGTAAATCAGACACAAAAACAAAAATCAACGCTATATTCTCAATTTCTAGACGATGTGAATCATCCATCACATAAGTCCCTCTGTGTTACCATGGAAACGCATGAAAAATATACTGTAATAGCACTGATATCACTTATACACACTTCTGTCTGAGCTGCTGCTATAGAAAACCAGATTCTGGAAATCTTTACAAACTTTCTCTAATTCCTCATGCTTTATACACAATACACACACACACACACATGTCAAAGTCATGTTACTTTGTGTTTTTGTCTTTTCTGTACTTAAACACCTTAATGACCGTTTCTGTTTCACAGAAACCCTTTTCATTAACTCCAAAAACATCCACATGTACACATACATACTGTATACATGCATGCTCTCAAACACCCAAATAATCATTTAAGAGCTCCAGCATGGAACGGACTGAGGATAAAAAGAAGGCAAACAGTTAGAACATGTGGAGAGAAGGAGACGAAATAAATGAAAGCGAGTTTAAACACCGTCATAATTGCCTCCGAGTACACAATTCTGCCCACAAACACCTGTCTTGTTGAGAACTGTTCCAGCTCTTAAAATTAGCCAGTAACATCTGAAGTATGACCTCATCACACAGTTTTTGTTGAGCTCAGCATTCCTGCACTTTTATGTATTGCTCATCACTCTGCCAACTTAAATGCTTTTGTCTGGATTTATTTCATTATGCTAAAAAAATCAAATCAAATCCTAATAAATCACAAAAAAAAGTTTTCCTTGCGACTGTTTGTATCAGACAGCTCTTTAGCACATGTGGATGGCAGAACTGACTTATTCAATCAATGTGTGTGTGTGTGTGTGTGTGTGTGTGTGTGTGTGTGTGTGTGTGTGACACAGACTGAGGAAAGACGTTTCACCCAACCGCAACTCCCAATCACTCCTGGAAGCATGGAAGCAGGATGTGTGTGTGTGTGTGTGTGTGTGTGTGCGCGCACCATATTTCCTTGAAACTTCCTGTAATTTGCACAATGAAGCCTTATGTTGGCTTTTTTTCCCCAATAAATTAATATAAATGCTTAAACCGGTTAACACATGCCTTGATTGTTATTTAGCAGAAGTGTGAGAAGTCTCAGACATATCTTCACTCCCGGAAGTTCCGGGAGTCTCACGCATGTTGCTAACAGCTCCCTGACCCTTACAAATCACATGCAATATCACAGAAATCACGCTTTTGAGAGTGAGAGAGTGAGTGAAAGAGAGATACTGAGTACTTTTACTCTTCTTAATGGGTAGGGCTTTACGTTTAACATCTCGCTCTCTCTGCTGTCCAGTGGGGTTCCCTAAAATGAATGATGTTTTGAATGGTAGGATTTTTGCAATCAATCAATCTATCAATCTATCTATCTATCAATCTATCTATCTTATACATACCACCACTCACGGAATTTCCTGGAGCCTCCCGCATATTGCTAATAGCTCCCTGACATTCACAAATCATATACAATATCATATCTTGAGCAAAAGAGAGAGAGAGAGAGATGATGATGATTCGTCTCTCTAAACATTGTGGTTTTTTAAACAGCTATGCTTAAATAGCTAGGATTTATTCAGGTTCAGCTATGAATTAAGAAAAAACTGAGGCATTGTGTAAGCAAGGTATAAGCATGACGTAATATACTTAATAATACAAGGAAGATGGAACGCTTAAAAGTGCAACATGAATTAATATTAAATCTGAATTTTTAAAGAAGAACCTGAATACTCGTGAAGTAATGCAGCACTAAATTATGGAAATTATTTAGAAAGCACATAAGTGTCAACTATTTGTAAGAAATAATGCACAATAGAAATCTTATTATTATTTTTTAAATACCTGTGTTCATAATTAATGAACAGTAATTCCTTTTTTTATTATCTGATTTCATTCATTGGCAGCTCTTTACCTGTTCTCAACATTTAAGATGAAGCACTGAGTTGATCAATAATTCAGACGTAAACAGGAATTAACACAGAAAGATGATCACATTATTCAACACTTAGTTCACTCACTCATATTCCCGTCTGACTACTCTCTCTCTCTCGCTCTCTCTCTCTTCCCGAATTTGACCCTGATCTCACATGAGACAAGCTTCCTGAAGAGCATGTTATGTAATCAACGTCACATGCAGCATGCAGGGAGAATATCCTGTGTCCCATGATTTAATAACAGAGATGTGTGGATCAGATAACAATTATGATCGCCAATGACACACACTGATGAAACACCCTACATCAATTCCTTATTTATTTTCTATGAACAACTTGGTATGGCATCGTATTCTGCTCAGCTCAATGCCGACATACTGCCCGAAAATTCATTACCCATGATACAGATTACCCTTCAGTACATAATACAAATACAAATGACCCATAATGCATCAGGAGCGTATGAGAAATAAGCTGAAAGCAGTGAGTCGGTTTAATACATAAAAAAAATAAATGGTTGTGTAATGAGGTAAAACAACGCGAGCTATTTTCTATGCAGTCATGGCTCAGAAACAAGAAGGTATGTACATTATTTGCAACATACACTGCCAGTTAATGATTTATGTACACATGGAGTTTTTTACAGTTTAACTACTTGTGAAAATGAATGCTTTTCCATGCTTTTTTTCACATCACTGTACAAGAATGTATTATCTATACTGTACTCAGCAGAAACCCCAATGTTTAATGAGTGTAGTAATATTTCGAAAGAGAGTGGCAATGAAGTTCACCGTGGGGAACGACTTTGTTTTTGAAAGGTTGAATGACAATGAGATAATGTTTAATGAATGATCCAAACACAACGTTGGTAATAGCAAGAAATCAAATGTTACATTCTGATTAGGAGCTGAGCCCTCTCCTTAAAGATCTGATCCTAGAATCGTCCCTGGTCGAGACGACGTCCAATTCTGAACGATATTGTTTTTAGAATTGGAATGTTGGAAGTTGGAATTTAATGACGTTGAGATAACGTTTAATGAACAACCCAAACACAACATGACACAATCGGTCAGATGTATAATAAGATAAAAAAAAAACAAAAAATGGCTGAAATGGTTTTAAGAGCTACAATCTATTCGCACAACATCCACGATCCCTTAAGGTATTAACAAGGTTTATAATTCTGATCTGAAATTGGGACGGACACAACAGCTTCCAGAACACGGCGAATGTATCTCATGTCTTCAATGTTATAATGTTACCTCTCTGTTTGATTTACTTCCAAAAATATTACCACGAGGTGCTTTTAAGTTTAAATTACACTGTAATATGGTCTTCGCACAGCATCCAAACTGCAACACCCCCACTTTCACAGAACAGATCTCAGACGTTAAGTGGGTTTTTTGGCACTTTTGGCTGCTTTCCAGTTTAATATTTCGGTAAATTGCTGTTGTCTGGTAAGGTTTGTGGTGCTCGTTGTTATGTACGCGTATTTACAAGCATTAACAACATGTTCCCTAGTGGTCTAGTGGTAAGCACACAGCGCTCTTACCACAGTGAATGGAGTCTGTGTCCCGCTCAGGACATTGGATTGGTCTTAGTATTGTTCTGAAGTTGCCTTCATCATATAGTCAATGTTGTTCCGACATCATTTTATCGAGGTACTTCTAACTTTTAAAAACAACTTAATACCCAAAAGTCTGTAAGGTTGCCAAATTAATGTCACCACAACATTTTGACAACCTGGGTAGATATTTAGGGTTTTTGACAAGTAGTGTACAGCTAAAGAAGTACACTGTATGTTATGTAATGGGTTCGACCCTCTGTGCATGGGCGGCACCATAAAGCATGGACACGAGGTCTTACGGGAAAAAGCCTCAGACGGGAGTCCTCTCTGACGTCCGACAGCTGAGTGACTTTCCCCGGCTATAAACAGGGGCCGTGACGTGAACCTCCTTGCGCCCTTTTCCTCTTCGCCAGCAGGGTCACCATAATCCGGCTCCACTGAGAGCTAAAGAGCCGGCAGTGAGCTTGTGGCTGTCCTCGTCACGGAGTTCAAAGGCCCCGCTCCTTTGCACACCGGCAGATAGGGGAGGCCGCCTATCTAGTGAGCTTCGGAGTGAGCGAGGAGCAATATTAATTTGGGCGCATGCCGTGACAGTTACTAATAACTAGCTATTCAGACTATATGTGACCATCAAGTGTTCTCCTACAGACTGGGCAACGCATGAAGGAGACATTTCTGTATGTTGCTGTTAGTCTTTCAGATGCTCCTGTCAAGAGATCACCGAGGCGGACTATCCAATCCACACACAACTTTGGCGTCAGATGCCCTTCCTGACACCACCCTCCCACTGTATCCAGTCAGAACTGCATCCATTGGCTGGGAATCGAACCCAAGCCTTCCACATGGCAGGCGAGAAACCTACCAACGAGTCACCAATGCCCCAAAGATTCCTGTATATTCCCTAATCCTTTTTTCTCACGTGATGCTAACTGTATGAGCCCTAGGTGAACTCTGTGTGGTGTCGTGTGGTGTGGTAAATCCCAGAAAAGTATTCAAGATGTTTGCTGTCTTGTATGCAAACAAAGTACAAAAAAAGCAGTTCACCACAATACTCAACCGGATTAGTGGAGATCTGCAGCACAAAAGTTTTTCTGTGTTACTGGCGACTGGTGGCGAATGACACGGCATGACTCGGCACTTTGGTTTACCAGAGCTAGCATTAGCTTGTAGCGTAACTGTATTTTAGGGGATTAGCTGTCTTCACACATACCCATACACACACACACACACACACACACACACACACACAGAGTTGGAGTCAAACATTTCTCTGAAGGTTGCAATGCAGAGGAAAACGCAAGGAACTCGAAAACCTTTCAAGTCAGTAAGATACAGTACAACAAACACATGCTAAGGATATGGCTAGGGTTTTACCTCAGACCTCTACCCTAATACACAAGCCACCATTAAACCAAATTACAGCGGAGGGAAATTATAGCCTGCTAATGAAAGACTTAAGAGAAACTGACTTGCCCAGAAAGGAGGACACACACACATGGTTCAAAACCTGACTCACAATAAAACAGCCATATGCAAAAGCAGGAGCTAGCTTAAAATCCTGTGTGCACATAGATAAGAAAAAAGACGAAGAAAACTTAAATATAAAACCTTCATTATTTATTTTGAGTCAGGAATCAACTGATAATGAAGGGCTAAACACAAGAAAGTTCCAGAAACATGTTTTTCCCTCTCTCCAAGAAATCTCTATTAGCACCAGATGCTACTGTAACTAGCACTAATACTCAAATTGTTAGCCATTAGCACTTTGACTCAGATTATTCACTACAACGCTGCACATTCCTCTTGTTTTAGGTATTTTTTGCTAATAAATGTAAATGTAAATAAATATTCACTATTTAGCAGGATAATTCATTATTAAGTAGGTTTATTTTAGTCTCTGTTAGGAATACTAATAAATAAAACAGAACATTAATAGGTATTTGTACATTGGTCCTATCATAACCACATGCTAAAATCATCTATACAAAGATTTTACAGACTTACAAACTTATTCATTACAGTTAATTTCAAATTGTGGGCCTTTTTTCCCCCTTAAGTCAAGCTCACACTCAACACTGAACAAAATATAGGCTGTTTCAATGAATTCATATTTAATAGCACTTATATCTATTGACCCCTTTGTTCATTCATTTATTCATTCATTCATCCACTCGCCAATCCATCCACCCATTCATCCCCAACGCGTCTAAAGGTATAATCTAATCCTGGGTCATGTCAATTCTTTAACCACCCACTCCAGCTAATTCACTTAGATAGGACAAGGCCTTGCATTAAGCTCTTTTCACCACAGTTGCTTCTGCTGCTGAATCGAAGACATGCAGTCTGGCTGTGTATCCGCTGAAGCGAGGAGGAGCAGGAGGAACAGGAAGCAGTCCGGTCAGACCCCAGATAGACGCAGCCTATCATTACAAACAAATCTAGGAACTGGCCAAAAGCTGTATGTCGTTTCTACTTGAATGAAATACTTTAGCTCGGATCTACTGCCTTTCCAAAAGGGATTAGATTGGATTTCTATGGTAATAATTTAAACGACACATCCGATGCATAAACAATCACTTCTAACCAAAGGTTAATTTCCCCCTTTGAGCATAAAGCCTGTTGTTTTTTTTTCTTTTGCATGACCCTGAGTGTAGCACAGACAGCCAAATGTCTTTGGATGCTCTTGCAAAGCTCACCTACTGTAGTTGGCACCGATCCGATTACGCTTCAATTCAGAAATGTTTTCAAAGCAGAAGCTTGCTATGAGCGAATGGGACTTGCATGACCTTCAGGATATAAAGAAGCGCTAAGAACGGGCTGCAGCCTCAGATGCTACCGGACTCATCTCTGAAATCCCTGAGGCAAGGAAATGTGCTCCTAGAGAAATCTGTAATATTGGTTTCCCCACTGGTTTGATTAACCTGCCCATGACCTTTAAACCACATGAAAGCATGAAAGAAAGGAACGTGGAGAGAGCAATGAAAAGATTGACAGAAGAACAGAAAAGAAAGAAGGAATAATAGAAGACACATGGGCTGAGTTGTTATAAAGACTGCTAAACTCAGCAAGATAAAGTTAGTGCTTGGGATGGGGCTGAATTCTGACAGCAGTTAAACTGATAAATAAGGATGTAAAGTTTAAATTGTGTCTCGCTGCCTGTCCATGGATGTAAAAAGTACGGGAAGATAGAGTCGGAGATGAAAAGTGGGATGTCCTACTGTAAAACTAAATACCAACAGTACTTTGAGAAAGTCTTGAGCCAGCCTTCATCTTTTCATATTGAATTCAATGAAATAATGTACACTACATTAAAGAAATAGCAACAAATGTTTTACTGCAACAGGCTGCAAGGTGCCTAAAGATATTATTTCAAAATTGGTGGTTTATGTACCAACCTCAGCAGCAACCTCATTTCGCTTCTCGTCTATTTCAAAGACAGTATTCAGCATCACCAGAATATGGTGATCATGCTTTCAATTAGATGCTTTTTATGCTTGAATGATTCATAGGACACTTTGCTCTGAAAGTGGTCATGTACATGGACTGGACTGCAGATCAGAGTCAAAAACGTCCTTCCGGACGCCTGAAGAACTATTCCTCAAGACAAAATTAATATAAGAATGTCTTGCTTTGGAAGCAAAACATGAAGAAATAAGGGGTGACTCAAGACGTATGTACATTATACAGTTCTGCAATAACGACAACGAGTAAAAGTCGGCAAAGATTGTGGTTCCCAGGTTTTAACTTTTTTTCGTGAGACTTCATACACCCTTCTTTCTCTCACTTTCTTTCACAGTTCAACTTTTAAAATATCGTGTCTCATCTAAATCACTTTTCCCTATCAGAACAAAACCAGAGAGAGCCGCTGAAAAGAATTCCGAAGGAGCAGAACGAGCGATTTACCTCCGACTATGAAAAAACAATTTCACTGAGCTCAAATCTGATAGGACCCAACGGAGATCAGCTCTGCTTGGGTAATCACATCTGACAGACAGTTCACACGGGAAAAAAAGACATTGAGACAGATAGAGAGTGAATAAACTGAATGAGTGTGTGTCCTGAATTATGTTGGGAATGATAAAAAGCTGAAAGTTAAAGCAAGCAGTGTTTGTCTCTTAAATAGCACTGTGTAGGCAAGCATGCGTCTAGCTGTGTGTGCAAGACGATGGAGTGCTGGAGAGGCTTGTGACCGACGACTCGGTTGAGTTGTTAGGAAAGCAGAGCTCGTCCTAAAAGACATGAGTTGATTGGGTTAGGGGGAAAGCCCTGCCCCGTGACGTGTGTGCAGTGTGTGCTCATTGGTCATGATGTCAGTGAATGGGGTTGTTATGGCAACACATACATGCCAGATTAACACGTCAGGATGGCGCCGTGTAAGAGCCCTGTCAGCTCTCCTCTTGTATGTGTTGGACCAACAGATTTCATCCAGGACCAGACAAATAACTCAGCAGCAGGACTACATGAAGTGAAATGCATGACAGTACGCGACAAATGATAATACATGCTCAAGGTGATAAATAATTAAAACATTGCAAGCTAACTACAGGATAACTGATGAACAACATGTTTGATGGAAGCGGTGTGGCCGCCTGCTGTATGTCCCAGGGCGTCCTCATGTCTGTGTTACCTTCTGGTTCACTCTTTAAGTCATTATGTCACATATAGTCTCATTGGAGCGCCTGCTTGCACTCTGCACAAACGGTACATTCTTCTTAACCATTATATTTTCCGTTACATTTATCTACATCTGTATCTATAACTGCATCCTGGGGTCTGTGTGCATGGAATTTGTTCTCCCCATGCTTGGTGGGTTTCCTCCAGGTACTCCGGTTTCCTCCCACAGTCCACAGACATGCAAATTAGGTTAATTGGCATTCCTAAACTACTCTTAATATGTGCGTGCGATGGATTAGCACCTTGTGTAGGATGTATCCCCATCTGGTACCCTATACACAGGATAAAGTAGTTTAGAAGATGAATGTATGAATGTGAATGATTTACCTTGACAACACAGCCGTAATCTAACCTTAGTTTAGCTATCCTTACTAGCCCGGTACCTTACATAATTTTTAATAACTAATAACTTATTTGAAGAGTTGTCTCTTCTTACATAAACCCTAGATTGAGTCAGCCTGCTAGGAAGGGCCCCATATGGACAGCCTAAATATTCCAGCAGGAACTTTCAGTTGTCAAAACGTTGTGGTGCCATTAATTCGCAAAGTTTCAGATGTTGGGACAATGATGGTGTGTTTTTTTTTTTTTGGAAATTAGAACTACGCTGATGAAATGACATTGTAACAACTTGACTATTAAGCTTTAGCACCCCTAAAAAGAGTCTAAAATCGCCTATGATCTCAGAGTTGTTACAACCATATAATAATAGTCATTCAGCATTAGAAGTCCTACTGGAAAACTGTTAAAATCCATAAATATAGCTTTATGTGATACTACGGGCATTTTGGAAATGTCAATTCACCTAATTTGCATGTCTTTGGATGGTAGGAGGAAACCGGAGTATCCTGAGGAAACCCACCAAGCATGAGGAGAACATTCAAAGCTGAGGCTGGAATCGAACCCTCAACACTAGAGGTGCAAGGCCACGGTGTTAACCACTATGCCACTAGTTTCCCGTCATTGGCGTATCACCGTTTAGGCATATTAATTAGCATACATGCAATTTTTTCTAAAAATGTATTGACAAGCGATAAGAACACAGCGTGACCCGTGTCATAAAACAGATGTATTACCATTTTCTTCTATTAGAGAGCTGGCAGTTCACTAAATAAATACATACCTTCTCTTATATTAAAACTTACATTCTTCTGTACATATTATTTTCCATTTCAGATCTGATGAGTTAAAGCAACAAAAGCGCTGTCACTGTACAATCACTGCTGAACTGCTTTGTAAACAAAAAGGCGACAGAGATCTCAAAGAAAAACACACAAAGAGTCCTGGTCTATCATTGAGGCGGTAATTAACTCTCCCAGGAGCAGAGAGGATTTCCCATCTCACACAAGCGAGACGAAATCTGAGACACAGATCATAAAAAGCAGACGGCCCTCACACCCTCGAAGTGGTGTACTGGTCAAAGAGCGAGAAGCAGGTTTGTGTGCGTCACGAAAGATTATAGTATCAACCCCACCGAGCTACATGGACTCCGGCGTAATGAGGACAGACGACGGTGGGAAACGCGTTTGATATACTGGTGTAGAACAGATCGAGTGTACATGGGTGGGAGAACGAGTGACTCACCTGCACGAGCAGCTCCAGTTTCCTGTCGTCCAGGAGATGGACCTGACATCTCCGGCCCTCCGTCATCTACAGAGAGAGAGAGAGAGAGAGGGACGTCAAGTGTGGCACATGGGGGATCTTCACAGAACGATGAAATCAACCGTAAATGCTGGGTCATCACGATGAGACAAGAATAGCAATCCCCCCGTCCCCCCCCCCACCCACACCACACACACAAAGACACACACGCACATGTCTATACTCTCCTGCATCAGGATTTGCACTCAAGCTAAAGAATTGACCAAGAAGACCTGATGTGCACATTTTTCAATAACTTGAGCATTTTTTTTAAAAAATCAGTTCAGCTACTTTATCGGTTTGGGACAGAATATTAGATACAGGACCTTATCTGAACCTCCAATCATCCAAATACAGAAACAGAAATGCAGGTCATACACAGGGCACACTCGCTCCATCTTTCCATCTCTTTCCATTAAAACACACACGCACAAACACACACACACACACACATACACACACAGACATAGTTTACTAGGATTCAGAGCACACTCTGATTCACAGCCCATCAACCTTCACAATTCCATTTCCCTCAATGGTAAAGTATGATGCTCATTTTTGGGGGGTATTTTGGTCTGTTTATGTGCCATCCAGCACATGGGGGATTAATACTGGCCACACTAAAGATATATCCATTTCTGTGGCACTTTCTTAAGTGGTCGGGTTGCCAGCTCGATGCCCGATTGTCATTCACACACTTTAGGAAATTTGGGAACCCCAATAAGCCTCATCTGCTTTGGACTGTGGGAGGAAACTCACCAAGCACAGGGAAAACATGCAAACTCCATGCACACAGACCCGGAATCGAACCCTGGAGTTGAAAGGCAACAGTGCTGCCCACTAAGTCACCATGCCACATTATTGGTTATATTTCCATAACAGTCGAATAAACTCCCAGACCACAAAGAGGGAAAAAAAAAGTGTGCAAAGATGTAACAGAAAAAAGTCTAGCTGTACTTAGTCAAAGTAGACGAGAACTGTTCCTGATGCAAAAAATGCTTTTATCTGCTTTACTTTTATCTTGATCTCATAGCTGCTCTCAGGTAACGTGACAAACTTGCCGAAATATTTGATTAAACACCGGTTTCATCTCTGTCGGGAAAGTTCTTTGTCACGGCCGGAGATTAAACAATCCAGACAAAACACCCAACCAGCAAACACACAAACAAATCTGTTTGCAGCAGGAAACTAGCTACTGTTACAGGCTATGTTTGTCAGTCTGCTCAACGGCTAGCATATACAGTAGCATTTATCTCTTATCTACGGTAGTTGGCTAGTTGGCACTTCAAGGTCAATAGGAAATCGATTAATGGCGAGATGGTGAAAAATGTCCTTGTGAGAGCAGCTTAAAATGAATGACGACTTTACTGATGGAGATCATCCGGAACGCACATCCATACAGCTGCATGCTATACGCTAACCTGCTGTAAAAGTAGCTCTCAGACACGATCTTTATGCTACATATCTTTTTAAAAAATCAGTTGCTAAATTAGCATCCAACACAATTAAGGACATTTGAAATCACTAGAACTGGGTTAAGAACCGTCCAACACATTATCAAAACTTGTTGAACCTCCAACTTACCCAAGACGGCAACCTGTCCTGTCCGACCCCATGGAAAAACAGCATAAATTGACAAAAATTAGTTTTTTTAATGCTGGCCACAACAGAAAGGCACAAGAACACCAAGTGCCCTCCAAACACGAAGCCCTATCCAATCGACCACAAACAATTGGACAAACAAGTCCAATCCATTGAGGCCCCACTGATGTCAAACACTACCGCACACCCCCAGATGTCCTGTGGAGCCACATCTCGAGTGGCTAGACTTAAACACACAATTCAAGGGGAACCCAAGCCATAGTGGTTTTAATGTAAGGGTTTTAATATTATCCTCCATGGTTAATGCAATGGATCGATGTATACTGTATGTGTGTACAATGTGTACAAATTATTTTAGTTCCTTAACCAAATACTTGGGTACAGAAACACTTTAACCAGAACTTTTGAAACATTGCTCACTTTCCACAAGGTAATAGAAATTAGCTTATTCTAAATATAGCTTTTTATTATTATTAAAACCAATTCTTAATCAAACGTCACATTATATTAAAGGTGCCACATGATATTCCTTTTAAGTCTCAGAAATCTCCAAGCTGAATGTTCCAGCTTAAAGTGCATTCTGGCGTCCCAGAAGTGAAATTCCCTTGATGTTTCAAGTGCACTGTTTTACAGTCTACAGATTCAAATGCAACAAAGCTATTTCTGATCAACCATAGCCCTTTGCGGAAGTGGATTTTTCCAGCCAGTCAGAATGCAGGAAACAGGACATTCCTGAAAGCAGTGTCCAGGAGTACAGACAAATTACAGGCTATGCAAATTGCCCCTCTTCTTTTCTTCTTGCTTGGAATGACATCATACCCAGGCAGGAAATAGGAAAACTATGTTCAGACACAATTATGGACAAAAATCAATTGATTTCAGTAGCTGTGTCCGAGGCAGAATTTTGTGGCGAGCTACAGGCTTGCCAAATTGAACTTGTCACTGAGGGCACTTATTGTGAGTGTATGAAATATGCGATGCGTGTCCTGGCATAGAGGCATCTAGTGTATTGCAATATGTTCCAGTGTAATAATAGAAAATAGTGTAATATTGCAATAAATTAAGAAAGCATAGAGTCTTAATCAAAGATTTTTTTTTTGCCTCAGAAAGGCTTAAGCATGTGTGCATGTGTTCACATTGCCATTGCTGTGCCAAGTGAGATTGTAAACATCCTACTAAAGGCAGTCAGGGGGAAACAAACATACACACACACACACGCTCACACACACACACACTCACACCCACACCTGTGAGGAACAAAGAGTCTGACGGACTAGGAGCAGCACATCTAGGTCATTAAAGCACACTGTTGCTTTGGACGGTAAATCAGTGGTCCTAATATACGCTTCTCCAACACCCCCTCCCTCAGACTTATCAACGAACGTATCTAGCAACACCAAACCATCATCCCGCTCATCCTTCAGCATGAAAAATGGCCTCCCGCTTTTTATTTTCTTCTCTTTCCCATCCGCTTCCTCTTACGCCTTGTGTAGATAAATGAGCACACAATCACTCACGTCCTCTCTGAACCGGTGCTGTTAACACTCACACGCTCATCTAACGTCTCGAACTCCATATGTAGGCTAAGTTCAAAAGGAAATCGTCGCGAACGGCTAAGAGAGAGAGAGAGAGAACGAGAGGGAGAAAAAGATTCCTTAAACATTTCAGTGTGGCCGTTGGTGGTTGGAGCCAAGCTGGGGAACATGTGCAGCTCTCTGGCCTCCTTCAGGAAACTCCATCCCTGAGGATCCCAAACAATGGAGCTGATAAAAGCAGGACGGCTCACATTTCCTCCACGCTGAGGAAGAAGGTAGAGGTAGAGGTGGGGAGGGGGGAATCGGAGAAAGAAAACACATCCCTTCATTCTTGTGTTTCTCCTCATGCCTGGGTCTAAACGCAGCCGGCTGAACAGCTGAGGACGGGCGGGACCCCTCATATTACAGAACCATCTGCGTTTATGTGTGTATATGTGTGGGTGGGTGGGTGGGTGAGGGAGTTCACCCTCAGTCTCGGTCTCCACCTAAACACTGCTGTGTGAGTTTGTTATTGACTCGTGAAGTGGATTCTTCTTTTTCCGAGGAGAAGAAATGTGACGAATTTCTCTCAGCCATGCTAGTGTTAGTAAACACTCTTCTCATCCCATCCGACATACTCATCACTGTTGCGCTGCAAACATCCCTTTAACTCTTTAACTTAAATTCACCTTCCTGTTATAGAGCTCCTCAAAAGGCATCATCGTTTCAGGAATGAAAAGCACATTAAGAACTCAGCATGAGAGAAAGACAGAGCTGATATTTTACTGTTTCAACACATCAGTCTGAGTGGATGAAATGCTTCAGAGGACAACATCGCGCTTCGAAATACTGATTCACGAGAAGGCAAATGAAAGCATTGGCCAAGATCCCAACCTTATATTAGAGTGATGGTTCATCAGAGCAAGCCCAATTCTCTTCAACCTGCTGTATCACTTTTGTCTTCTGCGAAAATGTATGCAACCTTATATTTATTGAAGCTTCATAATAACTATTATACAACAGTTAGTTCTGACCGAGTAAGCTGATTAGATGAGAGGCATTCCAAGAGTGCTGATATAGAACACAACAGAACTGGGACAGTTAACTTTACTGTATGTATCATTCCGAGAGAGATGAGAATCTCCAGTCACCACCTGATACGATATTATCACGATAACTAGGTTTAAAATACATTTAATATTACAATTCTATAAGTATCACGATTTTATATATACCCCAATTCAATTGAACTTTTTTCAACTTTGTTACAATTTTAAAAAAAACTTAGCAAATAATTCATTCCTACCACTCAGGTGTGTGCCGATGTGTAAATAGTTTAGACTGTACCACCTGTAGGATCATAGAGAAACGTTCACATTTTACTGCCTCAAATGCCTTCGCATTCTTGACTGCGTGTTTAAGCACAGCACAGACAGCTTCTTTGTGAGAGCGCGCAGCTTCTTAGACGCGTGTTTCGAGACTAATTAGCACTTGTGGTGTTTTAAGACTTGTGTAATTGTCTGTAATGAGCGGGTTTTGGAAAAAAAGGGGCAGACCGGAGACTTTTTAACCTTCGTACAAACTAAAATCAGTCAATGTGGGAATACATGAATCAGCACAAAGGAATCACAATTCATAACTGAACTGATTTTTCTCCCATCTCTATTGTGTAAGGCGTTAATATAGAAATAATAGAACTGCAAGCATATTAATAAACCTTGACTTTCAAAGCTGTTGTTTTAAAAAAAATGACATCACTGACTACACAACCATCTAACTTCCGACCAATCAGAATCGAGCACTCAGCAGTGCGTAAAAATAAGGTTGACATTTACAGAAGACTTCAAGCACAGTACGGTAATGAGCGGCAGTAAAACATTTGAATGGTGCAAACTTTTTGAAGATGGTCGTATTGTTTGTCAATGACGAATCAAGGACCGATGTGGCTTGGAGCGCACTGCAATCGTCCACGTGAACATTCAGATAAATGTATACTGAAAAAACTTTCTACCTTGATGATATCTAAGCACTGGGATAAGTGCATTTGTGAGACATAAACGAGATTTTACTCTCTTAAATGTTTTCTGTTATTCTGCGCAATCAAAAGTCCCGGCTTGACTCGAACACCTTTTATAATTTGTGTCTTGCAAAACCTTCCTGTGAAATAGCAAGCTTCTTTTCACCACTAAACAAGCATTAGACCTGCCACATGGCTGGGTAATGACAACGTGACTCTGACAACCTGGTGATGAGAACACAGGGGTGTGAGAGCAGAGCAGGTGTGTGTCTGCCACTGTAGTTAGCCACGTCATGGTTTGTAACGGTCTCTCCTGTAATCATGACATAAACAGATCCTTTCTTTTGAGTGCTGGACAAGGACGCACAGTCAGCTCGCGTTTATGTGTGATTAATTCAAGCTTTCCTGTACGGAGATTTCCACAACGCCGTTTTCTCAGGACAGGACTAAAGTTGAAAGTCTATAAAGATAATAGTGATATTAACTTTATTACAGTGACAAAAACAAAAATGGGGATCAGCATGCATTACCGTGGCCTGGAGATGTGATCTTCAGTACAACACTTAAAATTATACGTCATACATTAAAGCATTCACGATATGAGTGCCTTCCGTAATCGCTTTTTCGTATCTACGGTATGTGCATGTCATTTTAGCATGCTGTAAGTATAAGAAGCTGTTGTATTTTTACAACCACGTGTAAAAACGAACAAACGTGAGCTATGCGGTGAATTTCCACAGCGGGTGAACATTTCCTCAAGCCAAGCAAATTCAGCCTGCCGTGCAGATTAAATGCTGACCTCAGTGTCCTGTTTGAGGCATCGTCAGAGGATCACGCCACTAAATCCTGCACTGAGAAACTAACTGGCTGTAAAGCTGACACAAGACATCTCAAACATGCATGCGGTGTGAAACGTACTGGAGAGTTTACATCAGATGCAACTCTGGGAAAGGCATCTAATCTAACATGATGCATTGATTGTAGATGCTTGTTGTTAATCTGTCTCTCTCTATGCAGGGTCAGTATCCTGAACTGGTATTAGGGGGTAGCTGGTACCATACAGCCCTCGTCATTAATCTCTCTCTCACACACTCTCTGATTCTGTATTGTGCCAGTGTCAGTGTCAGTATGCAGGACAGGTGATAGGGGCTGACTGGCACCAAGTTGCTGCTGCCACACTGCTGCCCTGCAGTGCAGAGATGAGCAGGGGAGCAAGACTGCAGCACACACACATACACACCATCACCTCATTGGCTTTACCTTCATTCAAACCTGCAAAAACATGCATCCCTAGGGTTTCCCCAGCATGACTCCAAAACCATCACAGTTCCTTCAGATCAGACATTTCGAACATGGATTTATGCTTCCGGTAAGGCATCGGTGCTACTCAATGCTAGAGTTCTCGCCTGCCATGTGGAAGGACCGGGTTCGATTCCCGGCCAATGCCCAAACCTCAGCCGCTGGATGCAGAGTCAGGGAAGACATCCGGAGTAAAACCTGATGGGTCAACATTTAGCTCCTGGTGATGACTTGACATCAATGTTTAGCCATCACACAGAAACAAGAAGAGCACAAGTTTGGCATGTAAAAAAAAACAATAACATCACAGTACAGAAGACTGATGCAGTATAATAACAGTGCACTGCTGCAACATGATAACCAAATGCATGTAAGTTACAGTGAGCTGTGCCAGGATGGATACATGATCTCCATCTTCCTTAACTGCATTTATATAAGGATTGCATTGCATTGCATTGCATAGCATAGCATGGCAGATCAGATCAGATCAGAGAGAGAGAGATGGATGGATGGATGTAGCATGTAGATAAAAACAGAGACGTGAAAACAGAGCCTCACCTCGGAAATCTCAAGCTTGCATGAATTTCTTCCGCTTTGCAAAACAAACACGCACGCACGCACGCACACAGAGAGGGCTAAATCAGCGCGAGCGTTCGCGCATCATTGTGTCCGGTATATGTCGGAGCGCTCGCGCGCGCACACGCACGCACTCTGCGCGCGCGCCGACGTGCGTCCCATCTCCCTCCACACGGAGCGCTTTCTCTCTCTCTTTCTTTGATCTCAGGATGACTCTGCTTTGCTCTCCGTGACTATTTACCGGACCCGGGGTTTAACCCTGCGCGAGCATGCAAAGAAAATAAAAAAAAACAGCAGCCAAAACGTCAGAGGAGAGAACCGGCTCGTGCGCGCGCGCGACCTTCCCACGGCTGTGACTGTAGCGTTCTGCTTTTGTGGGAAACAGAGAGAGAGAGAGAGAGAGAGAGAACAGTGGGATGAATGGAGGGGGAAGGGAGATGGAGGAGGAGGAGGGCGGGCTGAGTACAACACCGGGGATGTGTGATTCACCAAAGAATCGATTACTGAACGACTCTTTGCGCAGTGTCGATTCTTAAGCACAAATGAATCAGTTTGATAGTTCTGTTTACAGTTCTCTTTACAGTTCTGTTGGTTTGTACTGCAAAGGTGTGTGTTTTTGTGTGTAGGGGGGTCTGCCTTCAGAGTTCTGACTTTAACCTCATAAACAAGGCACATAAACCTCATAAACAATGCACATTCACATACAAGATACTGGGGTGCCAAAAATATGATATAGATTTTAACAGAAGGAAACATAAAAACATTCTGAAGTTATCACAAGTTTCTAAATATAACTTAAATTTAAATGAAACAAAAGGCTAAATATATATATTTAAAAAAAAAAAAACACAGGTATCTCTGTCGTCTGCCATAATTAGTTTTTTTTGAAAATATAATAATAATAATTATACTAATAATATCTATATACACAGTACAGGCCAAAAGTTTGGACACACCTTCTCATCTATCTGTCAATGTGTTTTCTTTATTTTCATGACC
>JAQMYG010000037.1:8587537-8602164 GCA_030014215.1 Clariallabes teugelsi
TATCCCTCCTCTGTCCATTTAGGGCCTCATACACCAACTGATTCTTCTACTACTCATCTCTTCTGTGTGTGTGTGTGTGTGTGTGTGTGTGTGTGTGTGTGTGTGTGTGTGCATGCGCAGAGGAATGTCTTATCTATTGGAAGCCAGACTTCACACAGAACCCACTCTTTTCTTTCTCTGTGCGTGAGTCACTTGGTGGTTTTCCCAGGCTCTGTTCTTCGCTGTAAATAAAGCGAACACATCTTCAGACCTAAATTCTCGAGATTCCTGGGAATCTGGAGTTTGTTGATAAAAGAACGGCCAAAAAAGCACAATCCCACAACCGCACATCTGCAGTGTGTTAAACTGAAATGGAGCTGTCGACGCAGACTTCAGGTCCTTCTTGATATTAAAGACCTCCCACAGACACACACACACACACACACACACACACACAGAGCTGGACTTTTAGACATAATCCGAACTCTTGTACGACTCATGTTTTCCTTTTGGGCATGACATTCTAGACTCGCTCGTATGAGCAACGCTACGTTAATGTCAAAGGTCAATGCCACACCCACTTTCCCAGTCTTCTTAAGGAGAATTTATTAAAGTGTGTGAGAGTTCAGTCACTCGAGCAGGCTGACATGGCAGATCTGTTTCACTTCTCTCATGCCTCACTCATTCATAATTAAGCGGGCGTAAATCTAGCAGACCTTTAGCGCGCCTGGGGAGACGACCTCACATTACTGGATACCTTTACCCAGAACTCCACGTGCACTGATTGCTCTGATTGGCCGTGAACCTCTCGGTTGCAGATCACCTTATCCTGAGACCTTGTTGAACCCCTTTCGGAGTCTGATCTCAGTTTATAGGTGCATTTGGACGTCCAGTGGAATAAACATAACAAAAAAAAAAAAGAAGAAGAAGAATTTACTGTATATTCAGAACAATCTGTGGGGAAATGTCACCGTGGTTTTGCCGCATTCAGTTAAAAACGCCTACTGAGCACTAACTGATAAGAAATGACTGTTCATTAGGGAAATAGTTCAGCCTGACTTCAATTAGCCCCAAAAGATACTTTATGTCCGCATTTGAAAGTTTAATCAGGAGAATTCTACATCTTCAGAAAAAAGGAAAACATATTACAAACTGTCACTCAGGTTGAAACACGTGACACGGAATCGAATTCACGTCAGTGTCGAATAAAACTACACACAGCCGTGCTACTAATAGGCCCTTTTCACAAACGTCCATAATATTTTGACTGCAGTGGCCAAGTGCTAGTGTGGAGCGGACACATAAAGCGATATTTGATGTCTGATTAAATAAAATGTGAATGTGCTATTATATTCTGACACATGGCATGTTTTAACCTCTGGAACATAAACTAACATTTACAGATGTTCCACTGAAACTATAAACGGATAAAAGGCTGTAGTAAAAAAAAAAAAATCATTGGCAATAGACCACTTTTAGTTTTTTGTGGGCGGAGCCTAGGTGAAGGTGGAAAGATTCAGTCGGCAGAACCGTGAGTGTTACTCGTTCAAGTCAAACCAGGACTTCTGATTCTGCAGAATAACAGAATACAATTACTGTATAAGAGTAAAAACTTTATTCCGCCGGCTACACTAATGCAATTATTCCAGTGTTTCACTAATGCTTGGATACCATCAAGGTACAATGTTTTCTCAGTATACTGGAGCCATGATCGGAAGCACTGGACTCCCAGGAACTCCTTTAATCACCCAAACATGTGGAGATTGCTTGGAGCGAGGTCGGGACTGTAGGCGGGAATGTGGCGATAACTCCCAGATGAGTTCCTATACAGGGTACAGCACAATTCCCACAGACAGATGCGTCTCTTCTGTCGATTTTCAAGGATGTTCTACTCGCTGAATGTTCACTGAGTCTCATCATTATACTTTGTAAATGTTAATTGGTTTTTCACTCACAAGAATGTCATTACAACATAAACTAACTTTTACAGATGTTCCACCGGATAAAACCCTATGATGGACAAGTCCCGGTTTGACTTGAACGCCCCTTGTAGATAGCTAATTTAGGTACACACCTGAGCTTATGCAATAAATGCTAACTCTTATCATTACACAACATAAAGTTAAGCAACAGACGTGAATAATGTTATTTGTCCCAGTTCCCACCCTAGTTCGTGTTAGGTGGCATGGTAATACTTTACAAAGGTATACCCCTGCCAACAACACACAACATTTTACCTGATCTTACCTGGCATTTCTGATTATATACATTATATACAGCTGGTATGTGATCAAATTTAAAGTTAAAGCCATTACTTATTTGATTCTGGATCACAATAACAGACCAAGATGATATTTTCGGTAGCTGCTGCCTCCAAGTTTCTATTGTTAGGTCCTCAGTGAACACCGTGACGTAACTGTGACGCAGGGTCTACAGAGATATATCCAAATGTGATGGTGTTTTAAATGAATACAGTTATAGATTGGAGTAGATCTTGTCATGGATCCTGCAGAATAAAGTTTTTTTTTTCACCCATCATGAGCAGGAATACCAGATTTGAGCTAAATCTGTACCTCAATTCATGCACAGAATGGTCGGGCATTGGACAGGGAAAACACATTTTCCATGGTTTTCTCAGTCGTTATAAAGGAAATAATAACAGTACTGCACACAGTTTACAGCATAGCAATGCTGGGATCTATTTAAAAAATTGCTAAACGCATGTTAAACAGGCCACTCATATCTCTGATACAAATACCAGAGTCCCAGAAGTCCCCACACATGCGGGAATTCAAATATTTTAGTGAAAGCTTTTGTTTATACTTAAGTTATATAAAAAAAATTTCAGCCTTTGACATATATATATATATATATATACTGTATATCATCCCCTATTTACAATTGAGTTATCTTGTCTATCGACTAGATCCATAATGTCCAATCAGACAGCTTTATAAATATAATAGGGACACACACTCACAACCATGCGCACAATGAACCATATCACAGCGCAGGATCACCATGATGTCATCCATGAGAAGGCTTTAGTAACTTACTTGTGGTGTGTATATATATGTGTGTGTGTGTGTGTGTTGTGAATAATTTACAGGTAGAGGCAGTGTTTCAGATCGTGTTCCTGCAGAGAGGAAGTCAAATGAAAGTGAGTCTAATGATTCTGTTACAATGACAGCTTGGGTTACACAGGGTCGGGAACGCGATGAAGCTGCTATGATGTATTTTAATTACTGTTGGTGTTACAGGGAACGCTTGCCATGATTTTAAGGAGCGAGAGGAGACGGAGAGGTCAACGAAATGATTTAATTAGCACAAATGCAATAGGAAATGTATCAGCAGGCACTTCCTGATCTGAGATCAGGAGCAGATTTCAAGGTGAAGGTCGGCTCCATGACATCATGCGCCGTCTATGTGGCGTAGACGTAAACAATGAAATAAAAGACGAAGACGGAAAAGGATCTCCAGTGTAGGTTGCCGAATACATTGGTAACAGTGTATCTGATAATACATATTAATATGATACATAGGTTATATATTATACCCCTAAGTTTTAATAATTAATTTCATACACATAATTCACATATGCTCAGTTAAATATTCATACTTTTTTGAAAAAATTGGAGAGATATTAATTTCTGGTAAATGCCTTCATTTAAAAAACAAAAATGAAAAACAAGCAAACAATCAACTCTACAATAAAAAATTTGTATTCTGTGTTACTGTTAACAGGTTGCCAGGTTTGTAGATTTCGCAGAGACTCGTGTTGCTTTTAATTCTCATGATAAGAACAGGTAGAATAATGATGATGATAAGCTAGCTATAGTAAACATTAGATCACCTTACAGTAACCTGTACTATATGAACATATTTGTTTCGCGTCAGTGAAATACTCACTCACTCATCGTCTATACCGCTTTATCCTGTATTCAGGGTGGCAGGGACCTGGAGCCTATCCCAGGAAACTTAGAGCATGAGGCGGGGTACACCCTGGACAGGGTGCCAATCCATTGCAGGGCACAGACACATACATACACACACTAAGGACACTTAGACGTTGGGAGGAAACCAGAGTACCCAGAGGAAACCCACCAAGCACAGCCTGGCCGGGAATCGAACCCGGATCCTGGAGGTGCAAGGCGACAGTGCTAACCACTACACCACCATGCCGCCTTCATCAGTGAAATAGTGTATCATAAATTTTTTAGGATGCTTAGGAAAAGTGAAATACTGGTATCATACTATATAAGTTAATACATATTAGAAAATGTTCTAAAGGTTAGTACAAGTACAGTTAATGGAGCAGATCTGTAGTTTTGGAACTTGACATTTGGATAGTTTTTTAAATTATTTTTTTAATGCATGTCTCACACAGATCTGGCAACCTGACCTTCATCTTACATAATTTGTGCTTTCACTTTTTCTCTCAGGTGGTTAAATATAACAGAAAAATGATAAATGCTAATTTCTTTAAAGTGTAAAATTTTTACTGTGCATCTCTGTCATTAGGGTATGATAAGTGAAACGGGTCAGTATCCCTGTATGGGTTTCACCCCTGCTCTGAATTTGCTGTCATTACTGAGCGTTACTGATGTGGCTCCTAGGCTAATTTTAGGGGTTGGTCAGTTGCGAAAAAATGCACAGAAGTAATTATTTCCATCCAGTCTGTTCTGAAGACAGATTCCACTGTTCCACTGTTCTAATCTACTGTTCCAAGACCGATGTGGACTAGGACTTCACATACAACAGCTAAGGCATTAAAACCTGAAAAAAACTTTATTTGATGGCAAAGCTTTTACCCTCCCATTAGATCTGTTCTTATGTTTACTCTGGCTCTCAGGCATCTGAGGTCTTTTAATGAGAAATCTGGTCTTAAAGATGAACATATGAAGAAGATACTTTGAGCTCCTTAAAAGTACATTCAGATTAGGCACTAGGAAATATGTTTATTTACGTTTACTAGACGTCTAGACATTTACTCATATCAGCCTCATCCCCAGTCAAATACGGTATACTGTACCATAAAATGGGATGTTATTGGTTGGATTTCCTCGTGTGTGTGTGTGTGTGTGTGTGTGTGTGTGTGAGTGTGTGTGTGTGTGTGTGTGTGTGAGTGTGTGTGTGTGTGTGTGTGTGATTAGTGTAGTTGACACTAAACACGTGTGCTGAAGCATGCTTCTGATCCACACTAATGAAACGCTTCTTAGTTTAATCCCACCAGATTACCTTCTCTCACTGGGCACACATGGGCACGAACACACACAGCTTTTAAATATGTGACAATGTTTTTAACAGACTGTCTTTCCATTCCATATATTGACCAATACCTGGACAGCACAGGCTAAATAATCTGCATCCATTATCGACCAATCACACTGATAGACAGCTGGGAACTGAAACACACCTCCCCTTCCACCCAGCCAACACACACAAACTGCATTTCAGCTTAATAAAGGAAATTAGAGGAAAGGCAAAGGAATGCACGCTCACAGAGAACTAGGTTCTGGGAAAATCCCATGGCTTATAAATACAGCTGCCTTGTAATGTAATTGTGTGTGTGTGTGTGTGTGTGTGTGCTGCTTAAAGCTTCCAAAATGTCCTGCATAGCCAAGAAGTTCAGGATTCTTCAGGCAGGCAGCCGTGTTCCTGTCAGATTTTGAAGTATTAACCCTGCCATGATGGAGACGGTGGGAAGATCAAGGACTTAGACAAACTGTGAGCAATGTGTGTGTTCAACCTGATCTGGATGGGGGTGTATATATTTGTGTGTGTGTATGTGTGTGTCAAACAGGGACACAGCCTGTAGTGGAACGGCCCATTCATCATCCAGCTCTGGGGATGTAAGTTTGCCAGTAATGTGGTATTTCCTTCAAACTAAAGCCATCTCTCTCTCTCTCACACACACACACACACACATGTCCAGACATCCAAACACACAATAAAACTGGTGTCAATCAAAGACCTGAGGAAAGAGGCACATCCTTTAATCGAAGCACAGAACACTGATAGGAAATAAAACACACACACACACACACACACACACACACACACACATGCAAATGCAATTAAGTCCAATAAATAAAACTTCCACAGATGTTCCTGAACCCTTCTGGCCAGAGTTGCACAGTTACCGGACGTTTGCCTGGTTTGTACAGCAACTGTGATGCAAAATAACTCAAACTCTGTGACACGTATGACATTTCAGGATGGAAGCTGGACCACCATGAACGATGTATTCGAGTTCTGACTTTTTTCTCAGAATTCTGACTTCAATCTCAAATACATTTTTACGGTGGCCCTAATCCTTTTATGTATTTCAGCACAGATGCTTTTGCTGTGTGAACATAAGGGTACCTTTACTAAGCCATTTACATCAGCTCATATTTTAAGCAAATATATAAGTAGGGAATAAAACACTCACGCGTGTTCTTTTATAGCAAAATAAGCAATGATGAAGAGGTGGGATTTGGCTAGACACAAACAGGGTTTATCTTATCACCTTAAAGAGGACGCTCTGAAATGTTTTATTCCTCTTATACAAATGATTCCGAACTTTATTACATGACATAAAGAATGAGAAATCATATTTAATTCATTTATACATCTGTTTACTGCTGTGGAACATACGGAAAAAAGACTTATGTCCTGTTTACTTTCTTTTTCCCTCTCACAAACTCGGTAAGATAAAAATGCAGCCTGTCATGGAAACTGAGATTCCTGGAGACTTTCCTTTCCCTACCTAAAGTTAAATAAAACTTTTCTTTTTTTTTAAAACCTGTTTATGTGGAGCACACCATGAATATGTTTAGCTTGTTACTATAAAAATGTTAATGTTGTCTTAGTACTACAGTATATTAACCATGCAATTTTTGTTGCAGTCAGAAGAAATGTTGGTTATATAAAATGCATGTTATACGAGGGCCGAAGTAATATGCATGCAGACAGTGGAAATCGATGGAAGGTAAAGAGCCATTGACACCAATGGGAGAAGTGCCCATGGATAATAAATAAATAAATAAGTACATAAATATATATCTTAACGAAAAATGTGTTGAACTTCACCTGATTGGGCCATCTCTACCACTCGGTTGAGGTACGCCACGCTGAAAAATACACTACGTCACCGTTCTGTAGCATAACCGGAGAAATAAAGTGGACCTAATGTCCAAAAATCATTGTGCTGTTGCACCACCACACAAAAAAATTTCAGTTCTACCATGAAGTGACATCTCAACCATTTGGAAGAGACCTATACTAAATGTTTTTATTATTGACCCAAGGAAATAAAATATGCAACGCAAAAGATTTTAGAGAGGATGTTAGACTAGTACAAAGATTTTCAGTTTCAGCTTGGTGGTGCAGAGATTTGCTCTCACAACCTTCCCACTAGTAGAATCCACCACATTACATGAGAGTGTGGTTTGTACAGGTGTGTGTGCATGGAAGCTGGACCATAGAATATAAAGTTTTGTGGAATAGAACAATCATTAAAGCCTTCTCACGCTCGATCTTTTCTGTTTCTTCCACTTTCACACACAAAGTTGCAATTAGCAGCTTAGGATGAAACAAAAGTGTCTCTATGGCTGTTTATTGAAAAGATCTGAGAAAGCAAGAGGATTTTAGTCGATCTGACCAGAGAGAATCAGGAGAAAAGAGAGACGGAGCCACAGTGTGAAGACAAAAAAACTAGGAGGCAATTGAAAGGGGGGTGTTTCACACAAGGAGTACCTGCTGGGTTAAACTTTGCTGCCAAGGTGTGTGTGTATATATATATATATATATACATATATGTATGTGTGGGTGGGTGGGGGTGGGGGGGGGGGGATTAACCACTGTCCTTAAAGAAAACAGAAACAATGTTGTGAACTCATGAAGACTTACTTATACAGCAATCATTAAGGCTGACACGCACACATGCGCACACACGCATAAAAAGATTTGACCTCTTTAAGGGTCAAAGTTCATTTTTGCTCGGACGGGTGTGTGAATGAGGGGACTTCCTTTTATTGTATACACCTTTCCTCACACAGTATGTTTTCTATGGCTCAAAAGCTAATCAGATGATGAAAAGACAATACCACAGCCCTCCATCTATGTGTGTGTGTGTGTGTGTGTGTGTGTGTGTGTGAGAGAGAGAGAGTTTCTCTGACCATTTGTTCACCACATAATCAGGGAATCTCTTTGGATCTTTTCTCATATCCATACTTTAGCATAAATCTGCTATTTGTTCTTGCTAACACCTGAATGCTAGCCAACAGCAAACAGCACAAAGCTAACGCCGCTCTAACGGCTTAACACAATGTTCTCACAGGATTCAGTCGCCATATGTAAAACTCTAAATGTTGCCAAAACACCATACAAAAATGTGTATGTTTTAGTGTTTAGGATGTATGCTAAATATAAACATAGTCTCGGAATACCATTGCTAGCAAAGCTGTATGGCTAGCAAGTTCAACTAAGGGCAAATTGCTTGCATTGTCACTGTTAATATCAAAAAGTTTTTGTTTAGGTAAACTTTTTATTGACCATGTAGCAGAATAGAATTGATAAACCCAACATTTTCACACAGTCTACCCAGTGATATCTATCTATTAAAGGGAAACAACTTGGGGATGTTACTAGCTGATTAATTAAACTTTATGGAATAGGCAGCGTGTCGCTGAGGACATGTAGCAAAAAAATATGCATATATCACTTCAGAGATTTGAAAATTGCACAGGTTTATTAAACAAGGGGTGTTGAAGTCAAACTGAGACGAAAGGATAAAACTGATTGATCTTTACAGAAGACTTCAAGCACAGTACGGTGATGAGACTCTTAGCCACAGTAAAACATTTGAATGGTGCAAACATTTTAAAGAAGACCTCATGTGGTTCCAGTGAGCATTCAACGAGTGGGATACCCTGGTACAGTCCTGACCTTGTTCTAAGCCATTTCCATATTTTTGTGCCATCAAAGGAGTTCTTGGGAGGCCAGTGTTTCAGACGTGAAATAGGCAGTGAGAAAACCTTCTACCTTGATGGTGTCCAAGCACTAATGAAACGGTTCAGTATTTCATCCTAAGCGGTAATTTGCCAGTCAGAACTATGTCATTTCCAGCTTTCAACAGATTAAGTAGAAAACTATATTCGTGTTTTGTTAGCAACATGCAGATGCAGACTCGACTAAGTGTACATTTTTTAAATTTATATTTACATTTTTCAGTCAATGTTTCAGATTTAACAAATGAATACATCTGTACGTTGATTAATCTAAAGTTGATTCTTGTACATACAGTACTGTATAACTCATTTAAATAAAGAACTTGTTGATTTCTGATGCTGTGCACAGACATATTGATTTACCATCACTCTGTACATTTTATTATTTGCACAGGTCTGTTCTGAATTCATGTATTCTGGGATTGTTTGGTCTTGTCTGCTCTTTTTACACCGTGAGAAGGTAGAGGAGGCGCACAGGCTGAATACTGATGTCTTTCTCTGACTCTTTCTCACACACACACACACACACACACAGCACCGATCTGTGCTAGACGGAGCTGCAGACTCCTGTGGAGATCCATAGAAACCACCATAGCAACACTAATACTGTTTAAAGTTCACAGAATGTCCTGAGGATGCCCCGAATTCTAACTATTAGAGGTTTTAACTTCCTCGGTACCACATAATAACAACTTCCCAAAGCTTTATCAATTTCCCACACTATGAGGCTTCAGCTTACGGCTGACTGCCAGTCTCTCTTCTGTAATAATTTTAATAGAGTATTGTATTGACAGTACAAAACACAACACTTAACAAAAGCATAAACAGGACAAAACATCTTTCATCATATTGCCGTTCTCTTCATGCTTCTACACACATTCCCACACATGAGGCTCATACCTGGTAGACAGTACTATACAGTAGGTGTGTATGCCTCAGTCTCCTGAGAGCGGCTGAAGTCAGATCCCAGAACACACCCTGCCCCCCGCACACACTCTCCTCTAGACTTAAAAGTACAGCCTCCATAGCTGAACAGGTGTGGAGGACAGGTAATCCCTCTTCAGTGCAGGTGTGTGAGCAGGTTGGGGTCCTCAGGCACCACTCTTTTCTCCTTTAATGTCCTTCATCACTCCTTTTCTCTTCTAAGTGCCCCACGGGAGAACGAAGAGACCTCTACTGTGCAACACTGTAGATGTTCTTTGTAGTCTCTCTCTCTCTCTCTCTCTGTCCTTCTCTGTCCAACAGCAAGCCTTAACTCCCACAGGAATGGCTCATGGTTGACCCAACACAAACATTCCCACATAGAACATACCAACTCTCTCTTACCCCCTAACCCCCGGCCCCCTCCAATTTCACCCTGTGATGGTTTGTTTTAAAGCGACAGCCCTGTAGCACACTATTAGCCCTTGCCATCTGAGAGACCAGGAGCTCATCAGGAGAGCAGGACTCCTCTGTCCTGCTTGGGTCTGATTCGATTACATCAGTGACCAAGCCATTAATGAGATCTTTGAAACAAGAGTCTTCTTACAATGTCTACTTACACATCATGGCATACTGACGTCCATATACAGTAGACATTAATTTGGAGTCAGGGGTAGCTCAGTGGTTAAGGACTGCTGATCGGAAGGTCCCAGGTTCAAACCCCACTACCACCAAGTTGCCACTGTTGGGCACTTGAGCAAGACTCGTAACCTTCAACTGCTCAGCTTTATAATGAGATAAAAATTTAAGTCGCTCTGGATAAGGGCGTCGGCCAAATGCTGTAAATATCTTTATAGGGCAGTTTATAGTACTGATTTACCGTATAATCAAACCTCTCTCAATCACACACACACACACAGTATCTAAGTGTAACTCTAAACCTCCCTCATTGTGTTTCATGTGTCCACTCTCATCATGGCTTAGTAGATGCTCACCTTTTAACTAATGACCAAGCTACATTCTCTCAAACCATACCATGACCCCTTCCGTAGCTTTCCAGTTATCTTTTTTCAGTGTGTCATGTTCAGCGTGACAGCTTGCAGTTCAGATAGTCACAGCTACTCATTTACTATGCAAAATCGATCCTGAAACTTCATTTGCCTTCTGAACACTGAACACAGTAGTAAGACGAGATCAGCCGACATCACGTAAGCAATAGGAGATACACAGCGACAACGGAACCAAGGTACTCCAATGTATAATTTAAGATGACCTTGATCGAAACTGTCTTGCCTCACAGCTTCTGAGTTATATTACTGTCTGCGTCGAGATTTACTGTATGTTTGCTTGTTCTCTCGATGTCCAAGAGGATTTTGTCAACACATGCTGATAGGTAGCTCTAAAGTTCCACTAGGTGTGAATATGTGTGTTCATGGTGCCCTGTGATAGACCTGCACTGAAACAGAATGAATCAAAGATAGCTTAGATTTGGACAGGCCTAACACTTGGAATTTGGAGTTTACTTTATAAATGGGTTTATCAGGAACTCCATCCATCAATTCAACCATCCATCCATCCATCCATCCATCCATCCACTTATCCTTTATCTATACAGCTTATCATGTGTAAGGTCGCCTAGGGCCTGGAGTCTGGATCAATACCTATCTCAAGCACACACACTCACACACCCAGTCATACACTACGGGCAATATGGAAACACCAATCAGGCTACACTGTATGTCTTTTTTTAATTTAGCACCATCCAGTAGAGGGCAATGTGTGTTTTTTTCCTGCTGGTTCACTGTTTGTGCATAAGTTTGTGATCCTGTACTGTGCTTTAGTTTTCCTTCACCCCTCTTTTTCTGATTTTGTTTCCATAGAGCCAGACTTAACATTCTAATTTTCAGTCCAAGCATGGACTTAAGACATGAACCAGTGGGAAACAGGTATAGATGATGACAGATGACAGGCCAGTGATTATTATACTGTATGCTGAGTGGTTGGAACAGACAAGAGGGGAAATGAGGTTGCTGCTGAGGTTGTATTATAACATAAACAACTAAATTATTGAATTGCATCTTTAGCCACTTTGCAGCCTGTCACAGTAAAACATTTGCTCCCATTCCTTTAATTTAATCTACATTTAATTCATCTTAAGAAAGGCGGTTCAAGACATTTGCACAGTTCTGTAGGACAATATCTAAACACACAAATCATATTTCTGCTCAACCTCTGCTTGAGATATAAATGTTCATTACAAAAATGGCAAATAAGGTCCTTGAAGTCATTCTTGTTGAAGCCGCATTAACCAGCGGAACAAATGTTTTATGTACAACTCTACAACAAAGAAAGAATAATAATGATGCAAGTATTGCTGAATGTTTTTTCCGAAGAATGGAAACCAAATACAACATTCATTGTACTGTTTTATATTAACACATATTTAAAATTTAAATCAGAGATTAAACTTGAGCATAAACGTGAGTGCCAATAAGACATTAAACTGTTGTACTATATTACAGACACATGGTGTTTATGTGGTTTCTGTTACACTGCACACAACTAAACATGATCTGGTTTAAAATTGATAGCACACAGCTGATTCTATTTGTTCGGCAGTAAATCTCATGCAGTATGTATGTCGACTCCCATGTTCCCTACATTCTGTTGCCTTTTTATCCTAAATGTGCTTCACTTTAACAGAAAGATTCAATCAGCAGGGAATAAAAAGTTGGCTTTCTACTGTATAAGTACTGTACGTCCCTCCCATCAACATGAATGAGAAAGATTCATGTTAAAACTGAATGAGAACTTCATTCTTTATCAAAAATCATTTGGTGCAAATGTTTTTTGTTTTTTTTTAGAAAAAAAAAAATTTACACGAAGATCTGTATTTCTTTAAACAAAATGCACCCAGGCCTATCGTACGCTCAGCTCTGCAAACACCCTTACGTAATGTAACATCTGCAGAGAAAGTCATTGGACAATTCCATGAAACTTCAACCCATCTCCCTTGACACCACACACACTATTCCAAGATGAAGCCTAGATTTAGTGCCTGTGTCACTCTTTGCACTCTTAATAACGGATTTTAAAGTCTAAAGAATAGTTCATGGCTGTGAGAACTGCACACACACACACATTATATTCACACACACACACTGCATTAATCCCCGTTTGGCACTCAAATGTATTGACACGTAGAACTGGGCATTCATTGCTCCTGCTAGGAGCAAACGAGAGCCGTGAACCTGCTAACAGAGTGAGCAACAGCGCCGTTCGCTTTGCTTCCCGGCTCCACACTCTGTCAATGCCTATTGATTCACACATTCACGCAAGATGACACCCATGAGCATTACAGTGAGCAAGTGCTGAAGAAGAGATACTCACCTGTGCAGGAGATCGTCCATAGAGGAGCATGAAGGAAAGAAAGAGAGAGAGAGAAGAACACAAATCAGATCAGATATTAAAAAAACAACATTAACAGACAGGTCTAATTTTCTAATAATTATAAACTAAATAAAGCAGTTAACAATTAATAAGAGCACTTCATCTGAAATGGCATTTTGTCTTGGGTTAAATTGATCCCTGTTCCCATTTCCACATTTTTTGTTACAGATCTCTATGGACGCGTGAATCATGGGTAGTGGTACATTCAGACTGTGGCTTACCAACTGGGTGACCTGTATTAATCCACAGCTTGTTGGTATGAGCTGGGAATATTTTTTTATCCTGCTGCTTGATACCCATGATCTACCCATGGTCATTCATGGCTATCCATTATCAATCACAGTATAGAGTTGTAGTGGCCCCTTGTTACACGATGGCTAGGATGGTTTGGATGGTTGGAGTAATTGATAATTAAATTATCTGTGGACATACCATACCTGTATCTACAGTACTTTCCCCTAGGCATTACCTTAGTGTTTCATTGCTGTGCTGATGCTAATGAGGTCACAGTGGGTCAAAGCCTTGATTTCAAATCTGTAGCGATTCATAGTGAAAATCATAAAGTGGGAACTTTAGTGTTGCTGTAGGTATACGGCTGTCCTGATTCTGGTAACGTACTGGTGTACTCTTCATGTGTGCTGTTATACTGAATGAACAGATGATGAGCAATCGAGACATATTGCATGAATAAAACATCAAACATGCTTTGGAAGCTTATCCCTTAATTGGACAAAAAAACTATATTTGGTAACTTATGTGGGCGTCCAAAATGAACCTCAAGAAAAAAAACACACATTTTTGTATTTTTTCACATTTTAATTTTATATACGGGTTTTATATGTATAATTATGGTTTTACAGTGGCCTAGTCAAAGTCTTGACTTAAATCCCATTGGGATGTTTGTGCTTGAAAACCCTCCAATGTAGCTGATTTAAAACAATTCTGCAAAGAAGTGTGGGCCAAAATCACTCCACAGCGATGTGAAAGTCTGATTGTAGTTTTTGTTGTCAAGGATGGCACAACCCTTATTATTGTTTATTAGTTTTAGTGTGGCATTTAGTTTTTCATATAGGTATAAGCCAGGTAGATTTGGACAACTTTTTTCCCTTAAGAAATGAAATCATCATTTAAAATCTGCATGTGGTATTTTCTTGTGTTATCGTTGTGTTATATTAATATTCGTTTGATGATCTCAGTCATTTATGTGTGACAAATATGCAAAAAAAAAAGAAAAATTCAGGAAGGGAGCAAATACTTTTATACACACATACTGTGTATGTATAT
>JAQMYG010000037.1:8604893-8617239 GCA_030014215.1 Clariallabes teugelsi
CAGGCTTCCTCAATCACACACACACACATACGTAGGCTTCCACAATGACACACACACACACACACACACACACACACACCACACACACACACCCCACTCACCCACACACACACACACACACACACACACACACACACACACACATACACAAACATACATAGGCTTCCTTACTGACACACACACACACAGTCATGGAAAAATGAGACAGCAGCAGCTGTGAGCTCAAGAATTGTTTGAAGTTTTGTTGTTGAAGTATGTGTGTGTGTGCGTGTGCGTGTGTGTGTGTGCGTGTGTGTGTGCATGACCTACTTCACTTTGCATATAGGCTAATCAGCCTCTGCTCCTGATTTTCTCCAAGCACATAAATATTAATGAGGATTACGGTACTAAAGCTCAAACCCACAGAAATGTAGAACCACACATGCTCACACAAACACACACACACACACACACACACACACACACACTAAAATAGCGAGATGTTTGGCATTTGAATATCGTAGCACCCAGAGTGAAATGCAGGACAGCTACCCAAAATAATCATGGACACACTGGCATCCTCCGGCCCACACACCCCACACCCCCCACACCCCCCACACCACCGCGTACCATGAATAGACTATTGAACCACCACGATGAGTCAGTATAAGTGCGTGCATGTGTGTGTGTGTGTGTTCTGTGACCGATCTGTTCCAGTGTGTGTGAAACGCTCCATTCTCCGCTCTTATCTCCCGAACACAAAGCCGTGTATGTTCACGGTCATGTCTGAGGGCGATCCTCAGGGCCGTTCTGGGTGATGCATCCTGTTTTTGGAGGGAACACTCTGACCCCTCGGAACCCCTGACGACGAGCTGCGATTTCTGGGAATACAACAATTTAATTAAAACCAGTGCTCACCCAGTTCAGAGTCGCTGCTAGAGTTCACATGCAGAGGGGAAAGCTGGAGACTCGGAGCTTCATTTACAACATTACTTTCACTGAATGCCTTCTGTAAGAATCACGCCTGCCCTTAGACTTCCATTATAACTAAATTATGAATAAAAAAAGGTTCATAAGAAAGTATTTCTAATAGCTTGTCCAGTGGATAGATTAGAAATCGATTAACATCATGTGTGTTTTTGCATTCACCCTAAATTATCAGGCAAAGTAGAGCTGTCACATTTTAGAAAACCTCCTACAGATCCCAAATCGTGAGAAAATCCTGTTATTTATCGCAAAATACAAAGTAGAAGCCCGACATACAGATATAAACTTTATCTCATATCCAGTATCACCGCATTTGAACAATAGAGTTCAAATGTTGTGATATTGAATATAAGATAAAGTCACTGAGTAATTGGCTGGAGCTCCATAGGTTCATCACGGCTTTGTATTCTCTTGTATCTTGGTTTTCACTGTGCGTCATTTGTTCAGTTAAATCATTGGCTGCCTACCGCTATTCTCTGTTTTTTTTACTCAGTTTTATTTACATAGTGCTTTTAATGGTGGTAATTTTCGCAAAAAAAGCAGCTTTACAGAATCTAAATAATTATGGAAATGAGTTTGAAAAGTGTGAGGATATGTATGAATCATACAGTATTTATCAGATTATCCATGTAAAGAATCTACAGGTGTGATCGCTGGGTTGGTTTAATGTGGTCTCTTGTTTATTGTCATGTTTAGATCTGTCAATCTGTGCTGACAATCAGATCCAATCCAGCTCCCGTCCCGGAACGTAATTTCTGATCTCGAACACTGTGTATAAAAATTAATAAATAAATAAGAAATCAGGGGGGCCTCCGAGTGGCACAGTGGTAAAGTGCTCGCCCTATCATCCGGAGATCGCGAGTTCGGTTCCCGGGTGATGCTGTAACCTCTCGCAGCCGGAGGTCTAGAGAGAGCTGATTGGCCGAGCTCTCTCAGAGGGGAGGGATGAGAGCTACTTAGTGCTCCCACATTAATCACGGCTCTACAGCCAATCAGGGGTGTCTGTGAGCTCACACCGCCCCCAACGGTGCATGAGCGAGCAGTTCGAAAAGATGCGGTTGGCTGGCGTCATGTGGTTCGGAGGAAACACGTGATAGTCTTCCACCCTCCCAACTGAGTGGTAGTAGTAGCTTTAATGTGGGAGCCCCCTAGTGGCGGGGAGGAATTGGACACGACTAAATTAGGGAGAAAATCGAGAAAAAAATCCATGTTTGTATGTTTGTGTGTGTGTGTGCGTTTGGGTTTAAATCTTGCCTTTGGTCTTGTTGTTTATGGAGTCTCCTTGGGCTTGGTGGGTTTCCTACGGCTACTCCTGTTTTCTTCCACAATTCAAAGACATGTGGTCTAGGTTTCCCCTCGTTTTTACCTAGTTTTAGCATTAAAATTAGTATTTAGCCTGCAGCCATAGCTAAATTTCTTATCCTTTTATTTGGGTTTCACGTTTGATCTTTATAATGTTAAAAGTTCACATCCTGAAGAGTATTGTTTCTCAATCACTTTTGGATAATAGTGTCTAAATTAGAAGTCTTTGTGGCTACCAACTAGCCACAAACGACAAGTGGCTAATCATGTACTGTAAGTGCTAGGTGTTTTTAAAGCTACCTTTCCTTGTTGCTGGGGTACTATCGTACCATCCAGTGTACATGTCCTAAACCTTTAGTATGCATCCTAGTACATTTACTTTGTTATATAATCACATAATTGACTTTTACTCCACTACATCCTATAGCAAATGTCTGTACTTTTACTTAACTACTGTACATTTATACATCGTGTTGCGCTGCATACCAACAGTGACGTGTAGTACTTCAAGCGGAAATTTCGCCTCCTGCTTTCTATTATGGTTAACTGCATGACTTTTTTTGTAGTTTGAGCCTAATAACGCAACAGGTATTTGAAATAAAAAGTCTATTGGAGCTAATAAAATTAAAAGGTGCGTACTTTTGTACTTTTATTAGAGCACAATGGAGGACTTCTATTTTTACTTGAATAATATTTACTCTAAGGAATCTCTACGTTTAGTCAAATACAGGATGTTTTATGCTTTTCCTACTGTACCTTATAAGGACCTTTGTACCTTTGGTGCTTTAAAAGCTAATTAAATGGACATTATTTTGAACAAGATAAAAAAGAAAAGAAATCATTATTATTATTTCTAGGAGTATAGCAGTAAGTCTATGGGTACTGACATGCTCACCTAAAACCTGCCTCATCCCCTCCTTAATAACTATAAAAAATATTGTTAGTTATTATGTAATACAGTAGTCGTTAATTATTGTTAGTCGGGTCAATATTGTTAGTTATTATGTAATACAGTAGTCAAATCTTCCCAGATTATAAACTAGTATATAATCTAAAGTATACCTACCCAGACTATAACTTTACTATTACTTTACCTTTACTACTACTGTAGTAATACAGCATAGTGTACGTTAAATATGAAAACCGGTTCTCTTAGTACTAGGACAGTTAGTCACAGTAAGTATTTCTGGCGAATACATGTGACATAGATGATTACTCAACATGTTTGCTAACGTACTGGAGAGAGAAAGAAAGAGCTCAGACTGGGGGTACATCTTGGTACTTACTAATACCAAACTAAGTGGTTTAGTTCTCTCAGAATGAATGCCATTATTGTGTGTTTAATGAGCGTTCAAATTAATCCCACAACTAAAATCCATCCAAAAACCCCTCAAACAGTCATTTAGGAATTAGTCTTTGCAGATGGGATTGATCGTTTACAAATCAGACTGGGGATAGAAAAAAAAAAAACCTTGCATGACTCCAGATGTATTACAGTTACTCTGTATGGGAGTTTGAATCCTGAGTCACTTCTTTGGTTCCCTTAATCCAAAAAAAGAAATCACAAATCATAAGGTGAGCTCCCTCTGCTGGTTCTACCGTGTCCTCCGCTGGGATTAACCTGTGCTTTCATCAGCGTTTGTGTTTAAGGGCTGGTATTAGCCTGCGCTTTCATCACTGTGTGGGTTTGCGTGTAGAGTACCATCTGAAGGAACACTAGAGGCTAGAGAAGATGTCTAGATTGGAGAATAAAATTATAAGACCTCTTGGAAATGGTTGTAAAACAGAGGAGGCTTTTAATCGTACAACTATAGTGATTTTTTTCTTGTTTTTTAGGGGGGTAAAACAAGCATTCTGAATGCAATCCATATTAGACATGCATTAGCCATCCTCCAAAAAGAAAAATCTGAATCGCACCCAGACACCATTGCTTAAATTCACATAACCACACATTACAAATGACCAAATCTCTAACGAGGAAGCGACATTCTAGTAAAATTTAACGAGCCTCGATTAGCATTCTGTCTCTCTCTCTGTCCTTCTACTGCAACAATGAGTCTCCAGGGAGAGGTCGAGCACGGCAGCAGGCATGGAGGCTGAGAGAGAGAACGATAGAGACAGAGAGAGAGAGAGAGAGAGAGAGAGAGAGAGAGAGAGATTCTGCTTCCTTAGATGAAGGAGCCATGGATTAAACTTAATCCAAAAGGAGGTCAACTGGAGGCGGTAACTCTGTATTACAAGTGTATATTCCATACTGTGGGAAGAAGCAGACTTAGAAACCATTGAGAGAGAGAGAGAGAACAGAAACTAGGAACGTGTGATAGATTGAAACGAAGGACGAGACACCTTAATAGATGGTTAAATATACAGAAGAATAAACACATGAACTGTACTGAGGCGGTGATGGAGTTAGTTTGGAATTATTATGTGAGCTGTGCAAACTTTCTTTTATTAATCCAATTTGACTTAGAGATGTTTTCACATTTTTCCATACTGACAAGTGATAGTGGTCATGAGACTGAAAAGAGAAAATGCTTCTTTTGAGATCTCACTATGTGTGCCTACATGTCCCCTTTAGGGACTTTTCTTATGGACACCAAAGTGAAGTGAAATGAAGCACATTAATAATTACACACTGATTACTTGTATACTAGGCCACATAAATCTTCATTTTGTACTTGCTTGGAACTAATCGGGGACAAGAACTAGATTGACATCTCAATCTCCGCAAGTTTACTCTGCATAAATTCAAATTCTAAGTAATAATTTCCTAATGATTTATAAGTATCTAAGTAGACATGAATATTCTGTACCCTTTCTCATGACTAAAATGAAAGCAATAATTTACTAAGCAGTTCACTTCTATGATTTTATAGGAACTTTTTTCTTTTTCAACAGACCCGGCCTAGAACAGCATACTGATGATGCAAGAAGCCTTTTCAGTGACATGGCAGATGCCCAACCCAAGACCTGCTCATTTACCCTTCACCAACTCTTTTTTTTAACCTTTAAATGTTGGATTCTGTGAGCTTTCTGAATTTGTTTCCAAATCCGGTGCTTTATGTATGCTTATCCTGCTTCGGGTCACGGGGGCCTGGAGCCTTTCTCAGGGAACTCAAGACAGGCTTCACTATGGATGTGGTGCCAACCCATTGCAGGGCAAAATCACACACTCACAACCATACACTACAGGCAATTTGGAAATGCTAATCAGCCTACATTACATGAACCATTATGTAGCCTTCAAGCTGCATAAAATGCGAAGAACCATAATGTAGTTTGAGTATAATTTGAATGACGTCAAAAGTCTTAAATCATAAAAAACAAATTCTAAAGGATCCCTGTCAGTATACCGCGCAATACATTAACAACCCTGCATGTAATCTAGTCTATTGCCTTCCTGTCCTGAACATGATCAGACTATAAGCCACCAGTCTACCGGAACAAATGATCAAATTTTGTCAGCACCACGATGATGGATCTCTTGCCAACATGATGTTTTTCTCGTTGTTCATAATGCATGTGGCTCATTATGTCATTTGGAAAATGTGTGCAGAGGGCGGTTCATGCTAAAAACAGATATGTGTCACAAAGTGAAATAGGAGCAGATTTGCTCACAATGTGAACGGAGAGGAAAAGCGAGGCGGAGGCGGCACTCTGTTTCTCCCTAATGAAGCATGACATGTCTGTGTTACATGGTTTGGTCACTGCACAAACAAAACATGTCACTGTAACAAAACATGCCAATGTGAACATAGTCCTGCAAACCCAAACGCTGTTATGTTGAATGCAAGACGTTTTGAGTTCAAACTATTCTGTATCATAGACCACCAGTATAATTTCCAGCTTCCATTCTACATATGCATGTGTACTGCCATTTCCTCTTTAACCAGTACAGCTGTCAAACAAGCAGTCGATCATTATAGCCTGGGGACAAACGCCATTTACTATAGACTAAACCAGAATACACAGGATGCAGCTGAGACTAATCCCTCCACCATAAAAAATAAGGGACAAGACAAAGACAAGATAAAAAATTTTTTTAAAAAGGGATGACAAACAAAGGTGATGTGATGGAAGAGGGAAGGATTTAGTAATCAGGGAGAGAGAGAGAGAGAGAGAGAGAGACTTTGAGAGAGAGAGAGAATAGCCCGTGCTTATTTGATTAAATCTCTTTGTCTGCTGATAGCAGTAATGATGTCTTCTCGTTTGTTTCTTCACCCCCATAGCTCATCTCTCAGACTCGGAGGAAAGCCTGGAATTACTGCGGCATTTCAAAGAAGCCAATCATCCAGACGCAGCGTGAGAGCCGCGCGGAACACGCTACAGATGCAAGTCTTACACTGTGACCCCAACGGCACACTTCTGCATTGAGCTTAGGATTCATTTAATTCTCGTTTCAGCATTTAGCATAAGAAGAAATCCCGCATAGTGAGGTTAAAAAAAAACACCTCCCAAATCGCTGAGCTATAACAAGCAATGATGGCCATAACAGTGATATTAAAAGCATCCATTGCTACCTGCAGAGAGGAGAGAGCATTACCTCTGTGTGGGACAGATTCATGTGACGCTACCTATCAGGTAGGAGGAATTCATCTCAGAGGGAGAGAAAGAAGAGACAGAAATGGCATGTTACAATGGGAATTATGAGGATGGTATGCATAGTTGAGATAATTCAGTACTCTGGAGAAGTTATTGGAAATCCATCTTTGGTGAGAATTTAATCCATTAGACTGGAAAACGCTGAGGGACATTTTGTATTCAGAGATTCGGAGTATCACAGCAGTAGGTTAGGATTAGCATTAGTGATGGCATAACATAATAGCTGTGTTATTATATGAACCCTTTAAACTTTAAACTCAAGGGGTCCAGAATACTCTATGGTCTGCATGTCCTGTTATTTGCATCACTTCATTACTTCATTAATTACTAGAATTAATAGTTATTTACTAAACAATATCCTTAGGGATTAACGTTAATGTATAGAAGTAGTAAAATTGCTAGTATTTTTTTTTAAATAGTTTTTTTATTGTACTAGTCCTACTACAAATACTGCATTATTTATGCATCGTTTATCATTTGTATTACTGCAGTTACTAGGAAATTCAAGGCAATAATGGTTTCTATGCTTAAACATAATAAAATTAATAATAACTGAGTTATTACTATTTTATTACTAGAAACTGTTTAAAAAAGTTTAGCAATTACTAAAGTTTATTTAGTTTATTTAGTAATTGTTTATTAATGTAATTTAAAAAATAATTACTGACCAAGATAGTGGTGTTTGTTACAATTGTAGTTATTGTATTTCATAATTGCAGTATATAATTACTGTTTATATACTACCACTACTATTACTACTAATAATAGTGGTTAGTAATATTAGTAATAGTAATAGTAAATAGTAAAAAAAAATGTGTAGTATTTATAGTAGAGTAATAATGATAATTTTTGTGCAAATACTAGTAGCGGTAGTACTAGTAATATAAGTTCTAGTAAAAGTGACAGTGACAATACTAGTCATGTTATTATTATGAGTAGTGGTAATAATAATAATGTTAATACTAATAAAAGTGGCAGTGACAGTAAAAATAATAGCGCTGGCATTAGTAGTAATAATAAGCTATGATATAAGTACTAGTAATAGTGATACTGACCATAGTAGTAATATGAATATTATTATTAGTAGTGGTAATAGTAGTAATGTTAGTACTAGTAAAAGTGGCAGTGACTGTACAGTACTAGTAGTGACATTGATAGTAGCAATACTAGCAATATTAGTACTAGTATTAGTAACAATTTCAATAGTATATTTTCTATAGTAAAGGTATAGTAATGTTAGTACTAGTAAAGGTGACCGTGACTATACTAATAATAGTAGTGATAACAGTAATACTAATAATGTTGATACTAAAATAGTGACCGTGACAGTATTATTAATGGTAGAAGTAGTATTACTAATAATATTATTACTAATAAAAGTGACACAAATAATGACATCATTAAAAGTAGTGTATATCAGTAGTAAGTGTGATACTAATTCCGATATCAGTAATGATATGAAAGGTAAGAGTAGATACCATCGCAATGCTTGGAGGAATTACAGTATATACCAGAGGAATACTATTGATTTTGGTAGGAAACAGAAGGGGAAAACTCTGCATAGCTAGTATTTTCAGCATGCGCATTACAAACTGCGACACATGCTTATTCTGCGTGGTGTATCCTTCACAGCCTAGTTAAGAAGCCATGCAAACAGCATTTGCCAAATTAGTCCGAGCAGCGGGGCAGCCGTAGTGTTGCTGAGTTTTCAATACATGAATACACTAAATCTGCCACTAATCTAATTTAACACACACACACACACACACACACACACACACACATGTGTGAACTCATGATAAACTGTACTCGCATGCCCTGACCAAGTCATGCTGTGAGCGCGCATTAAGGCGAGTACTATCCTACCGAGAGAGATTAGAAAAGAGCAGATTGCTACATGCTCCTGTCATAAATACACAGTGGCATCTACTGTATACTGTATTTTGGTTGCATGATATATTCCAGCACCCTATCATAAAGGAAATGGTTAGATCCGGCTCTGGATCTAAAACAGCTTCAGTTATTAAGTCTGTGTTTGTCTGTATTGCTGCTGCTGCACGATATTACATCACTGTTATTAACCACTAAGCTTTGTGAACCAGGCTGCCAGAGACGCCTCAGGCCAGAGAGAGAGAGAGAGAAAGAAAGAGAGAGAGAGAGAGAGACATAAAGGAAGAGGAGGAGAACGTAGAAGGGGATGAGTACTGGTAACGTGCATGAGGAAATCCTCTGATCAATAATTCATACCGCTGTAATTACATACATCTGCCTCCGAGGAAAAAAAAGAAAGAAAGAAAGGAGAGGCAGTGCTGTTACACATTACTGTCAACTATTCCAGCTATCCTTTTATTGTCGCAATGTGTGGGAGAAGGAACTCAATAACAACAACCAAGAACAGCAAAAAGAGTGCGATACTAATACTTCTGTTCTATTGCGCAAAAAGAAGCTGAAATCTCCATAAGACTGCGATTAAAGGAATGCTACAGGAAATTTATATTGCTTTTAATTTCTTTTTAATGAGAAAGAAACAGAACAATGCATTTACTTATAATCCACTTATAATGGAAGTCTAGGCGCAGTTATAGGAGAAGTAAATGAATAAATATTTAAATATATAAAATGAATGTACTTTTTGTACAATGCTTACATGAATTCATAAACTTAATGTATATTTGTCATATTAGGAAAATGCATACTTTTTGAAATGGTACTACTTCGTCATAGAAAAAAAAACTAAATACAAACTAACTAATAGTTAAAACTAAGTAAAATCAGGTTTTGTAAGAAAAGTTTGGCCATCCAAAGGCTAATGACGTTAATTCACGATATACTGTGATGTCACATATGTTAATAATTTTTTTTAACAGAATTCAGCATCTGTCCCTAGACTTCCATTATAAATAACATCATTAGTAAAAATTCTTTTTTTGTTCTTTTTCTCAGTACATATTGGAAAAATCCTACAACAAATTCCTGTCAGTGGGAATCTGACCTACAATCATATATAAAAGTAAAAAAAAATGCCAGCATATCCCTGTAATGACAGATACCAAGGGCGTTCAAGTCAAACTGGGACTTATGAAGAAATTTCTCATGATGAAGGTGTAAATACTTTAAGCGTAGCATGCTGATGAGCGGATGAGTGAACATTTTAAAGAACGCCATTCGTCCGTGAATGATGATCCCTGCCGAGGTGGCTTGGAGCCTACAGCAGTTGTTCCAGTAAACATTCATGTGGAATGCCTGATCTTGGGAAATCGACTGATAACTTGTCGGCAACTTGTGCAAGAGACACATCTGTCTGTGGGAACCGGATACACATCATTTACAAACACCATTCCAACATTAAAGGAACTCAGCTGGGAGTTATTACCACATCCCCCCTATAGTCCTGACCGCGCTTCAAGCCATTTCCACATCTTTGGGCCATTAAAGGAGTTCCTGGGAGGCCAGGATTTCAGATGTGAAGCAGGCAATCCGATCATGGCTCCGGCGTACTACGAAAACGTTCTACCTTGATGGTATCCAAGCACTGGTGAAATGCTGAGATGAGTGCGTTAGTCCCGGTTTGACTTGAATAACCTTCATAGTTTAAAATAACAGGTGTTCGAATAACGTCCTCGGGAAAAAAAATTCCGGCTTGCTGGAAAAGTGATGAGTCGCCGATGATGAGCGTATGGATTGAGACAAATAATTCGCATAACTTAGCAGGTAGCAGCCTGTCATGACTTTGATGACTGACTGAGACCTCGAGGTCATAACATATGGACAACACTTAACTCTGTCAAGTGAAAGTGAACTTTAACACATCAGGCAAGCATAAGCAGAGAGAGAGACAGCGAGAGAGAAAAAAACGTTAATCCTTATAGCCATTTATTATCATAAATCTTTATAATGAGAATTCTCTTGGCTGCTTATGGATGGAGTGGGTTTATCCTGGAGAACTGCTGTCATTATCATCGCCACGCATGCTATATTTAGCAGCACTGACTCTTTTATCCTCTTATGAACACGATCGCTCTGGGAAAAAAAAGACACCAAATCTACTTTTCCTTCTCACATCTAGTATGTAGTATATTTCACCTGGCAATGTGCGCATCTTGTACCTTTAATCAACTTTCAGAAAAACTCCTCAAGCTCTAATCGTCTGCTTTAAAGAATTCTTTTATAATTTCGAGTGCTCTTGAAGGTTCCACGTCAAAGTACAGTTTCGATCCTATCATTTGTGAGCATGTGCTTAAGCGCACACATACTGTATACTTTAAGCACAAAGGCATGCACAGTCCAGTCTGACTGTGTCCTCTAGCTCTCTGTCCGTTTCCCTCTCTTTCCCTCTCTTGTCTCTTTTCTTCTTACCCGTTCTTCGCTGTTCCTCCGGAGCGTCGCCACAGGCAGTTTGAAGAGCAGCCTGCGGCTCCTGCTGGGCGTCACGGCCGCCTGGACCACCATGCTCCCCGGCTGACTGAAAGAGCCACGAGCTGAGTGTGTCTGCTGTCCCGGAGCAGACAGACGCGCTCGGTCTGTCCTCCTCCCCGTCTCCACGGCTCCCTTCTTTTCCAGACTGATGCTCTCGTTCCTCTCCTCTACACCACTGTATAAATTCCGTCTTGCACGCGGCGTCCCCGCTAATCTTTTATTCTTTTATCTCTCATGTAAGCCTGCAACGTGTTCGCCTCTCTGACTCACTCAGCCCATTCTCTGACAGCACCACTGCTTTCTTTATGAGGTATGTGTGTCTTTCTTTTCTGAGTAAGAGCGTGAGAGCAGGAGGGAGGGAGGGAGGCTCTTCACTCTCTTTCTTTCTCTCTCTCTCTCTCTCTCCCTCTTTCTCTGTGAGTAGTTCCTGGGTAGAGAGCACTAAATACGTCAGCTCCTCTGGTTAGGCTCAATCCAGGTCACTGGATTAATATGAGCGTGCATGCCCGGAGCAAGTCATGTGACCTGGCACGAGGCTTTTTGTACATACACATGTACGTACGAAAGAACACCTTTGTTTGAATAGTTTATGAGTATATACAGTAATGGAGGTGTTTGTGTATGTATGTGAAAGGAAATGAGAATATGTGTGTGTGTATGTGTATGTGTGTGTGTGTGTGTGTGTGTGTGTGTGTGTGTGTGATGAACAATGACCGAACTCGCTCTCAAACAGAATATTTGACGTTTCACCATCTGGTGCTCAGATTAGCCGTAAATCACATGGCTGCTTTTACCAAGCTGTCCACACACACATATATGTGCGCACAAAGAGAAAATACCTCTAAGCTGCCAGCAGGATTACACTAGGGATAACTGTATGTGTGTGTGTGCACGTGCGTGTGCGTGTGTACTTGTATGTGCAGTGAGGTAATGAAAAGGCGACCTGAGAACAAAAAAAAACTGAGAACAAAAAAAAATGCACCCACACTGTAAAAAATAAGTTGTAAATTTTACGGTAAAAAACCGGCAGCTGTGGTTACCAGAATTATACCGTAAAAAA
>JAQMYG010000037.1:8682951-8698533 GCA_030014215.1 Clariallabes teugelsi
GCCCTGCGATGGATTGGCACCCTGTCCAGGGTGTACCCTGCCTCGTGCCCTAAGTCTCCTGGGATAGGCTCCAGGTCTCCGCGACCCTGAATACAGGATAAAGCGGTATAGAAGATGAATAAGTGAGACTGAGTAAATATCATGGGATTAAAAGGTGTGTCCAAACTTTTGACCCATACTTTTTATTGTTTACCTCAGAATTTTAAAGCCCAAGGCTCATTAAAATTTAGGCAAAAGTGGAAATAATGTTTTTATTCACTGACATAGGTTGTTTGAACTGCACATGCTGTAAGAGTAACTCTTCCTCTATACTATGTTACTACTCAACATAGTCTCCTTAACAAACAATGCATTTGCACCATCGCTGAACCCAACTCTTGAACCCTTTTTGAAAATCATTATCGTCCTTTTTTTTTCAAAATGATTTTCACTGCATGGTTTATCTTCTTGGGTACAATACTGGAGTGATGGAGACAATGTTCTATCAAGTTCATTTGCAAGAGTTTAGTTTTCATGGCCAATGGAGTGTAGTCTGTTACATTGAACAAATCTTGATAATTCACCTTATGTCCTGATCCTTCAACAGAACTGAGAAAGTTTTAATCCTAAACAGTGTTCTAAGCACTTTTAATGAACACTATCTGGGTACTTGTGATATAAAAACATGCATTTTTCTTTGCTATTAAATTGTCCTGCTGGTGAAGATATTTTTTTAGAAAGTACAGGAAAATCCTGGAGGCACAATGAGCCTGAGGGTTCTCTCTTTCTTATCACATGACGGAATCTTCATTTAATTATTAAAAAATGGTATCAAAGTGGAGCTTATCGAACCAGGAATCTGGAAATATGTAACTCAAATCACCCAATTTTGATCATTATTGGGTCACATACTCACTGAATACAGGATAAAGCGCTATAGACGATGAGTGAGTGAGTGAGGGTCACATACTCTATGTACTATACAGAACATGTTTTTTCATGGTTGATATATGTATAGATTCTGGATCCAGTGCAATCATGATCAGAATAAAGTACTTACTTAAGATTAATAATAATAATAATAATAATAATAATATTTTTCAGCCAAGCTCAATTATGCATGAATGTTACTTCATACATCTTCTACTTGTTATCTTTTCTTTTGTTGTTGGTGTCTGCTGGAATTTCAAAACCCACCCAAAAACTGTAATGCACTCATTATAGTTTTACATTTCCATCTCCTCAATTGCTGCTTTGGTCTGAACGTAAGTTAGTAGTTTGACATTTAAGCTGCTCATATATCCAGAGAGACTCCGATGAGGTGTGTAAATCTTATAAATAGATTTAACACATTAATAATTTATTTTTTTGGTAATAGAACACAATCAATCTATCCAAACGGGATGGAAAATTGGATTGAGTTTCTTTTTTTTAAATCGGTGGATTGCATTCCCCTGCAAATTGAGTCCTGGCTGAAGGAGAGGGGGAAAATAGATTCAATACCATGCCCTTGAAACTACTGCTTTTATAAATACCCAAAACACACATGTATCTTTTGTGTTCGTCAAACCAGACAGAGAGAGAGACTGTGAAATGTACAAGGTGCGCCAAGCTGTTTTACGCTTAATCTCACATAGAGTGAACGCTCGATTGTTTGTTTGCAGCTCTTCATGCTTCAGTGTATTTTACCAAGAAAATGGCAAAACCATTTATCTACTTCTACAGAACCATGTCATATCTGATGCGTAGGCGCAACAAACCTGTATCTGCTTGTTGGATGGACACTGTGTATACTTTTTGCTATTTTGAACAACCGGGCGTTCTTCAATCAATACTGGAGAAATATCAAATTCTAAGTGCTAAGAATGCTTCGTTGTGCTTTCCACATTTTCTGTTCATTAAGGACATTCCGTAACATTCTGCTGATGTACTGTATACAGCAAAAAGCAGCGTCATTAAACACCTGGCTTATGTGCTGACCTAACACTTGGACAAGACATAGGCTTTTTTTTTCTTTTATGGTAATTATTGGCACTTTATGCTATTCCTTACATGCACATACAGTCATTTGTTATAATATAGATAAAATACCAGTCTATCATGTGACACCGCACACATACACACACACACACACTGGAGAAGCTAGTTTATCTACTAGATTGAAAAAATCATAAATTTTTTAAAGATGCATTCAACATGGATTGTTTAGTTAAGACACTGACTGGTCACATACAGTTCCAGAATCAGGTCTGTTTTATATCATGTAATTTATTCGATGTTGTGATCATTAGTTCTTTGGTTCTTTTTCTCAAACTTTTAAACACCAAACTTATCATTGTGGCACATTATATACACTATATGGACAAAAGTATTTTCCAAACCTGCAATTACATTGAATCCAAATACATATACTTCAATATGGAGTTGGTCCCCCTTTTTTAGCTATAACAGCTTCCACTCTTCTTGGAAGGCTGTCCACAAGATTTTGGAGCGTTTCTGTGGAAATTCATTCTGTAGATTATTTATAAGATCAGGCACTGATGTTGGAAGAGAAGGTCTGGCTCGCAATCTCCATTCCAGTTAATCCCAAAGGTGCTCGATGGGGTTGAGGTCAGGGTTCTGTGTGTGGGCCAGTCAAGTTCTTTTACATCGAACCCATCAAACCCTGTCTTTATAGTCCATACTTTGTTCACTGGGGCAAAGTCATGTTGGAATAGAAAAGGGCCTTCCACAAACTGTTGCCACAATGTTGGAAGCATAGACTTGTCCAAGATGTCTTGGTATGTTAAAGCAGTAAGATTTTCCTTCACTGGGGATAAGGGGCCTGAAACACCTGAATTTAATAATGAACATGTTTGGCCTTTTGTCCATACAGTGTATTATATTGTGAAAACAAGTTATTATTTTATGCTCATAAGTTATTATCTGGTGCACACAAGTTAAAATATTTATTTGTATAGCCCTTTTGACAAAGGACATTGTTACAGGTTTATCAGTTTGTCCCTAATGAGCAAGCCAGAGGTGATGGTCATGAGGAAGAACTCTTGAGAGAAACCAGATTCTAAAGGGAAACCCATCCTTATTTGGCTGATACCAGAAAACAACCATAACAAAACTCACTTTGTGAACTTGATCAAAGGTGCAGTTGTATAATAAGAGTATGTTCCAGCTGAGTAATCTACTTGAATGAGAGACTTTCCATAAGTGGTGATAATAGAGGGACGTTCAACTATATATAAATACTCCACATCACAGGTATTCTAACAATCGCTAAATAAAATAATTGCTGGTTGCCAGAAAGGGTGAAAGTAGGTCTGTACAAAAACCCACTTTCAAAACCAGTCACGGAAGCACTTTATTAATAGATTAAGGACACTACTTGGTGTGTGGAACAAGGGATTAAAAATACTTCCACACCTGTTGATTACACTAACTGTCAGTTCAATGCTAGTCCTGACAGTCATGGTTAGTTAGTTCCCACCAGTCGCGGAGGTACAGTATATGTGTTGGAGGAAAAAAAATAACTGGTTAAATAAACAAACAAATTTACATTAACATTTAGGATTTTGGCAGATGTTCTTATCCAGAGCGACTTACAAAAGTGCAAATCATAATCTGTTCATAATCAATAGTGTTTGTAAAACTGATAAAAGTGATATCACACTCGAGGTCATGCTGTTCTACTGAATATCAGCACAGATGTGATATCTTCTGTACTTAGGCTGCTCCAACAGTGTTCCTCTCCTGTTATATTGCTTAAATGCGTTTCAGTTAACATAAAGTCGAAAATTGGGTTTGTTGCACTTTTAGTAGTTATTTGTATTTTTCACACAAATTATTACTGTATATTGCATGCACAAGTTATTTATTTGCATAAGCTCAAAGCCATTACATCTTAGTTATTTGCATTAACAATGACACTTTATTAATTTACCTTGTTGATTTGGAACATGAAGGCCTTTATTGGTTTATCTGAACAATTTTTTGCTTTGTGGTTAGAAGGTGAGCTGTGCGTGCACAAGATAATAACTATAGTAAACAAGATAAACCCAAAAATCTTTTGTGGCTTTAGGGGTTAAAAACACAAAATAAACAAAAATAGCACCATTATGTACCAGGAGCATTCGCTGCGTGCTCCCGCCATGCCGCCACCCTGTTTCTGTTAAAGAAATGAAACGAAGCTATGTTGGCATGCAAAGGCCCTTACTTGTGTTTACAGACGTTCTCTAAATACCCCATGTTTCCCTTCAGGAAATGCTCTTTTTCCTGCCCTACTGGATAGATCTGTTCTAGTGAAAAGCCCTGGCAGATCAGAAGACACGAAAATGGAGCTTAAAGAAGATTACTACTGCTCTATTTTGCCCCAAATCCCCTACAGACCTGCTCTGCTTTCACTAAGCTCCAATTCCATCCCGTTACCTTTGAACTCATCGTGAAGAAGATGACGGTTTCTAATCTTAGATCTTAGTCTCTGCTACTCTCCCCAAGTCATCCTATGCATAGTGAATGCACCATTATGAGCAGGCATGTAAATCATTTTTGGACAAAACAAGAACCTGTATTGCTATGACGAGCATTTCGGTTTAATCATTTACATGTCCAAGAGACATACTGTATGAGTTCTCCTATAAACCCAGAGAAGGTGTGAGTGAGAGATTATTTATTTTTAATTCAGCGGGATCCCCTGCTGTGTTGGACTGTAATCCTATTAACACATGTGCACTTGACTCTCCTCGTACATACACTGTAACCTAAATATATCAGTGTGAGAAAATAAAGCTCAAGCTTGCAGGATAATTGCTCACACTGTGTTTAGTATGCCTGGTGAAGATGAAGACGTGAAATGCAGCAGAGCGAAAGTTAATTCTCACAAATATTAGTTGCGTGGAGAACCGAAAGCATTGAGCTGTCCAGTGAATGGTTTCACCTATACAGTACGTTCTTTCAACAATGTTAGTGGAAAATTTAAATCAATAATTCTGACAGGCAGCGTAAACACAAATTCGAATCCGTAGTAATGATAGATATAGATCAGACAAGAGTGAGGTTTCCGCTTATGCTTATCTCAACAAATCTTTCTATTCCTTTAACAGCTTTAGATCAAAGATAAGGCAGAGAGAGTTATTGATCTAGTTGTAAATGCAGGCACACAGACAAACAGCTGCGGGTTTGAAAGAGGGCACAGCGGTGCAACCGTTTCCACATCAAGGCTTCATAATTCTTACTTTCATCTCTGAAACCTTTCCATTAATTCATTTTACTTCGCTGTGGTCAGATTGGTTCCTAAAGTGATTTTCAACAGCCCCTATAAAACCACTCACAATTTGCATCATTGATTTCACAATCATACGTTATTACATGAGCATTATTTGCATTTCAACATATTCTGAAACTACATGTGTGATGTCATTGGATTAATATTTCATGAATGAAAAAAAACAAACATGTATCCAATATGTGATAATGATCAGTGGAAAGGACATGGATTATTAAAAACATAAAAGAATTGTGTGAAAAATGACATAAAAACTAAAGCATCTAATGCATACAAAAGGCGGCGTGTTGCCTTAGTAGTTATCAACCTTACACCTTCAGACTTGGGGTTTGATTCTTACCTCGGCTCGGTGTTCTTGGAGTTTGCCTGTTTCCCCCATGCTTGGGTACCCAAAATTCCTCCCACAGTCAAAAGACATGCATTGAAGGCATTTGTAAATGTGTACCTATGGAGTGGGTGCCTTGTTAAATTCATCTTCCCCGAGATAAGAAAAGGGGGAAAAAATCATATGCTAAAATAAATAACAAAACAAGATGTTAAACTTGATGAATAATTAAGCAATATTGCTTGGCCAATGAATATCAGCAGGGTTGTGAGTCCGTGCACTGAATGGCACTGGACCTCATTGCTCATCTTGCTAGTGCGACATTGCTTTTATACAACCAGCTCTATACACAAGACATTAATATAGAATAACTGACATTTCAGACACAATGGCCAAATATTTAGTTTGTATTTGCTAGTGGAAATACTATATATCCCAAAGCCTCAAGGATGGAGAGAGAGAGAGAGTTGCGTGTTGCCATGCAAAGGGTAAAATCATTCATAGCCTGTGACATACTGTAGCTGGCTAGCTTGCTGCTTGTTACCCCTATAGTAATTTGTGCATTCTTGTAAAAGGTACATCCCGTGAAATTGGCTTTCTGTCTTCCTTTTTATCTTCATCTGATGAATTTTTATATTAAGTCAGAAGTTATATTAAAGATGCATCGTAAAAAGTGTAATTAAAAATTACAAGAATTGAAAGTGTATGTCAGAAAAAAAGACAAACAACAGCAACAATAACACACACACACGCACGCACGCATGTGCACACACACACACACACACACACAAACACAGCAAAATAAACCAGTGCTGTTATATTAAATATCTACATTCTTGGAATGCCATTTGTTCAATAAAATTAGTGAGTCAGAACTAACTTCTGCGCAATATTTAATAAAACAACAGATGAGTTAAAGTCTCAAACTTGACATAAAAATAAATCAACCAATTGAAAAAACTGAATAGCATAAGCATGCATGAATTATAAGTAAAAATCATGTAAATATACAAAAAGAATTTTTAAAAATTAAAAATTAAAAGTTTTAATAAAATTTTTATGTAATAAAAAAGTAAATACTAATAAAACTTATTTAAAAATATAAAGAAAAACTTGTATAAATCTGCTGTATAAAAACATAAATGAGGAATGTTTACTGAAAAAAAAGAATCAAAACTGAAACACATATATAATTAAATGAATTGTGGAAAAGATCGAACAAAACATTATGTTTAAATGTAAAAAATGTAAAAAAAAAAAAAAAACATGTAAAACTTAATAAACCATTTAAAAAGAAAAATCGATCGTGTGTTAAAATAGATGATACATGTTTACTAAAATAACACACAAAACAATTAATCATATTAAAATATCACAATTAAATTTTTAAAAGTGGAAAAAAATGTGAAAAAAGATGAAAAAATTCTTTAAAAAGTATGTGGAAGAAAAGGCAATCATATGGGAAATAAACAAGTATTTCAATCAGGTAAACTTTTGCGTGATTTTTCTTTTGTTCTTTTGCGCGTTGCTTGAGTCACATTTCTCTTCTGTAAATCTATTCTGAGACTAAATGCGTCGTTTGATGCAGCAGATGCATAGTGAACATATTTTTTACAGGAAAATGTATTCATTGCACATTTAATATGCTCAGATATGCAGTGTAAACATGTAACACGAGATCGGCAGTGTGCATTCGTTATTCTTTGTGTTTATGTGTTAGCATCCTAGAAATACTCTAAATGACTTGGATTTGATGTACTCGAAATATTCTGCGATTACGGTATCGGGGAATAGTGTGGTGCTCTGACAGGAATGATGTCATCGTGTTATGGCTGTAAAACAATTCTCCAGGGACTTGACTTCCCCAAGGGTTTGAGTGAGAGAGAGAGAGAGAGAGAGAGAGAGAGGGATGAATGAAAGTGGATAAAGCACTCTCTGTTTTCTGCTTTAACAGACACACTAATGAGAGCTAGAGGAGTAAGCACTCTTCATCTGGCACTCACTCATCAACAGATGTCCCCTCTCTGAGAGACAGACAGATACTGTAGAAAAAGGGAAACAGAAAACCTTATGGTATATCAGCTTTTGATTGTTGTGTTACTGTTGTGATATCTATTTTTGTTTATTTATTTATTTTTTTTAAATTTGTTTTGGTCTGTCCATATCTCCCGAATGTCAAGTGCCTTAATTAACACTTCGGGCTGAAATATTAATGCTCACAGCAAAGACAGCATTAATATTCATCAAGCGGCAAACGCTGCACAAATTCCGGTTAATATTTCATGAGGGAGCGTAGCCCTGACATGATTTATGTGTGTGTGTGTGTGTGTGTGTGTGTGTGTGTGGGGTGTGTGTGAGCCTTCTTAAACTAAAGCACCTGACCTGCTGCTACTTCTCCTTTCACTTTTTTTTGAAGAAAAAGTGTGTTCCTGTGTGCTGCTGAAATTACACTGTGTTTTTCCTGACCAAACATTTCACTGCTCAGAAGAAGAAGAAAAAAACCCTACAAGATTTAACTCGATCCTCTTCAAATCCTGGTTCCATGACTAATCCTATATTAATCAGAAACACAATTCCGTGCAGGATGTATTCTACACAGCAACAGACGTTGTCCATTTATTTATTTTTTTGCTGCTAAAAATAATTTTTTTCATTATAAATGAATGAAATGAATGAATCTAAATCTCTAAAACACACACACACATTTGCAAAGGTAAACTATCATCAATCTATTAAACAGTGTCTATTATTTTTTATTATAAGAATACAATAACCAAATATAAGCTAATAAGACTAGACATATGTCTCGGCATATTTTATTATTTTTAAGCTTTATGTTTTCTTATTTTATTGACAGATAATTTTACAGCTTGCTAGAAATGGATGCTTAAAAGGTGTTCATAATTATAATTTATTGGGCAACAGAATAAGAAAATATACAGATTTAAAATAGTAAAATATGTCTACAAACACGCATATTATATATAAGTGTGTAATTGATTTATTGTAATATCATAGTAAGGAATAGTAATATGGGTATAAGATATTACAAACTTGCTAAGGTGACATTTTTCCCCATGTGTGATCATGATGAGGATGATGATGATATTGTGTATATATAAATATGGATATATATACTGTATATTTATTTTTATTTAATTTTATTTATTTATTTTTTACACACACACACACACACACACCAGGTGTCTTCAAGTCAAACAGGGAAGGCTTGCCCTCGACAGTTGTTCCTGTGAACATTGAGCGAGTGGTTCCCATAATTCCTTAAAAAATTACGCATAACTTGTTGTAAGAGATGCATCAGTAATTGGGAACTGTACACACAATCATTCATCAATTGCACTTGCCCATTACAGGAGTTATTGCCACATCCCCCCATACAGTCCTGACCTCGCTTTAAGTGATTTCCACATTTGGGTCATTAAGGGAGTTCCTGGGAGGCCAGTGTGTCAGATGTGAAGCAAGGAGTTTGATCATGGCTCCAGCATAACTTAATGTTATCCAAGCACTAGTGAAACGCTAGGATAAGTGCATTAGTATGGGAGGGGATAATATGGAGAAATAAAGGGAGTTTTAAACACTTATTACTGTGCTCTGTTATTCTGCAAAGTCAAAAGTCCTGAAATAATAATAAAAAAAAGAAAGACAGAACATCAAAATGTATACAGTAAATGCATGCCAATTTTATCCAGCCTTGTAAAACTCATGCCCCATCCAGGGTTTCCAGCACTCTGAATGCTCTTGCACACATTACGTGATAATAAACGCTACCCTTTTTTCTTTCTTTCAGTCTTTTCCTTTTGGTGACAGACTTTCCATCACTCCGCTTCACTGATCCACCAACATCCTGCTCCGCCTTTTTATTTTGGTTTGCCGCTTTCTCATTTATCAGCCATGAACACATGCACACTCGCTAACATTCGCTAGGGTTTGAAGAAGAAGTCTTGCCGGTGTGATAATACTGTAAGGATTATATTATTACCTTTATATGTTCTACAGTTCTTGAGATTACTGTAGGTCTGCGGGGTAGAGCAGTTGTATTGTGCATGTCAGCATTTTATAACAAAAACAATAGTAAGAAATGATTTGAGGAATAAATGAACAGAGACGGTGTAGAGAGTGAGGGTTTGGACATTTTAAACATCAATACTGTAGGATTAAGGATTCGATTAGGACTGGAGTGGAGGTAAAGCCCAGAGAGATAGTAAAATTAAGTAACACGGAAAGCATGATAGAATTGATGGATTAATAGTTGCTCTCTCTCGCTCCCTCTCTTTCTGTCTTTCTTCCTTCCTTAGGAAAAGGCATGGCCTATTGCCATGGAGACAGACAGGTGAGGGGGTGCGCTCCAATGCATGCTTTCCTTATGTCAGACCACTCATGTGTGTACACACACACACACACACACACACACACACACACACACACACACTCATCAAGTCAGCAAAACAATGCACATCTGTATTCCAGGAGCTGCCAAGGTCACATGCTGATTCTAAACATATTGTACCATCTGAATTTCACCAACCAGCCAAGCATTCAAATATTGTCCACATTGTACAATTCTTCATGCGGTGTCGTGCGAGGTCATGAGCAAAACCAAAATTTCCCAGGTTTGGTGCGGAACGTGTAATGCATATGGAATGGAAAGGAATACAATGTGAAGAGTGAGCCGCTGGTGTTGTGTGTGTGCCGCATCAGTTCTGCTTAGCTGGTCTACTGCAGAGGTGCACGTGCTCGAAGTGTGTGTTGTGTGTGTGTGTGGGGGTGAAGTGTAGAGCAAGACAGAGTGTAAGAGTGAGCGAGAAAAAGAGAGAGAGAGAAAATGAGAGAGAGAAGACAGTATGAGGAAAATGGTCAAATCCATTAAAGTAGAACTAGATTGACGGGGTGTGGCGGATACAGTGCTGTATTCATGTGTGTATGTGTGTATTTAAGTGTGTAAACGTGTGTGTGCGCTTCACTCACCATAAGGAGACAGACGGCAGATTCAGGCATCAGTTGAACAGCCATGCTGTTCCTTCCACACGTCCAAAAAAGATCTCAGCAGGTAACAGGACGCTCAGGTAAGACGGGCAGCGCGGACGAGTCCAACACCTCCTCAACGATCCTCACTCAGCGTCTCCGGCTTGCACCAGATCTCACTCTCTCTCTCTCTCTCTCTTTCTCTCTCTCTACACACACACTGCTGCTTCTTTGATGTCAAACAGCTAGTTAGAATCCCCCTCCTCCTCTCAGAACGGGTGATGTGACACACACACACATATATATAGATATATACATACACAGATCCTTCACTCTGACACACTCACACACGCTGGAGGAGAGAGGACGGGAGGCAGCATCACGAACGAATGAGAAGCACAGCACACGGAGCCACTTACACACTCTCTTGCTTGGAAATCCATCTTCTCGGGCTGACAAATGTGGGGCGCCGAATGTGTGTGTGTGAGAGAGAGAGAGGGAGAGAGAGAGGAAAGAGAGAAGAGTCCACCATGGAAATCAATGAGCATCACAAGTGAGCTTGGAATATCAAGCTAATGTGTCTCTGAATGAAATGCTCTTTTTATTTTAACCCTCTGTGCACTGTTTAAGAAACTTTTTTAAAAAAATATCTCTGCATGAACAACAACAACAACAACAACAACAAAAACCCAATTGTCAAGAAGCATGCGATTAAAGTCAGAATGGAAGCAGTGATGCTCCGATAGCTCTGTAAAATGTGCACCTGTTTCACCTTGATGAAACACCACGGTTATGAACAACTGTATACTGTATATATGTGTGTGTGTGTGGGTCTGTGTGTGTGTCTTTTCATTCATTCTGCAACAAAAAAGAAAATGAAGCCTCTAGGGATGTAACACACTTCTTGCTTCTTGCAACAAAAAAAGCCCTATTTTTTCACATGCACATTATGTATACACACCCAACACACACACATGCAACACACACTGTTCAAGGTTATTCAGGTGGATTCATTTTCCTTTTCCGTCTTCCATTTCCTTCTTTGCCATTCACTGACTTTTTCTAAGCAGGATTGTGACATCTGAAAATTGCAAGCGTTTTTCCCTCCAGAGCCGTGGTGTCTCGTCTTTTCTTTCTTCCAGCCTAATGCATGCAGACATGCGCACCTGGGTCACATGCACACATGCACACACACACGCACAGACACAGACGTGCACACATACTGTAGGAGCACACACACACACACACACACACATGGGCAGGAATGTTGCCTTGCCTTGGCTCGTGTAACTCTCAGTGGACTAATTAACTCATAAGAAAAGCAACGAGCCAACAAAGACAAATGAATTGTACCTTCAGTGTCACTGTCTGAGTGACGGATTGCAGGAGAGAGAGAGAGAGAGAGAGAGAGAGAGATAAATATCTCTATTCCAGGTGCTATTTCTATATCCATTATTATTATAAGTCCAGTCCAGTTTATTTCCTATACTGAACCTAACTTACCATAACTGTAATATCATTGAACCAATAACACCAAACATCAGTGAGAATTTCCTGTATCAGCTTTTCCTGTTCCTAAAACAATTTTAATCATTTACACATAGCCGATATATAATAATAATAATAATAATAATACTTATTATTATTATTATTATTATTATTATTATTATTATTGGGCGGCACAATGATGTAGTGATTAGCACTATCGCCTTGCACCTCCAGGGTCCAGGCTCGATTCCCGTCTCTGTGTGCATGGAGTTTGCATGTTCTCCCCGTGCTTGGTGGGTTTCCTCTGGGTACTCCGGTTTCCTCCCACAGTCCAAAGAAATACAGATTAGGCTAATTGGCGTTCCCAAATTGCCCGTAGTGTGTCAATTAATGTGTGACTGAGTGTGTGCATGTGTGTGTGTGTGCCCTGTGATGGACTGGCACCCCATGCAGGGTGTACCCCGCCTCGTGCCCTAAGCCTCTTGGGATAGGCTCCAGTCCCCTCGCGACCCTGAATACAGGATGAAGCGGTATACACGAGTGAGTGAGTGAGGACACAGAACATGGTGGACAGTTCATGTGTGACACTGATTTCTCACGCTCCCAGAACCACACATTCACAATCTGATTCCTGGAATATGCCTGTATACCATCAGGGATGAGAAACTCCATATATGTTATAACCTGGTCATTCAGGTCATCAGCTGATTTAATTGTATTGCCACATAACATTGCTGAAACCTAGATTTAATTAACTGAAGAAACTCCAGATCATAACACTGCCTCCAGAGGTTGTACAGTGGGCACTATGCATGAATGGTGCCTCACTTTATGTGCTTGTCTTCCCACCCTAATTCGCTCTGGAATAGGGTCAGTCTGGACTCATCAGAGCACATGTTATTTTTTCATTGAACAATCTTTAAGACATTTGTTCTGTTGAGTCTCACTAACACATGGTTTACATACTGTTTAGTGCCATTCTCCTCACATTGTGTGTGTATGAATATACTCTTACTTTCACTATTAAACATAGCTTTGATGTTCCTGTTGATATTCTGTGCAATACAACTTCACCAAGTGATTTCTGATCATGATTTTTCTTTTTAACCACATTTCTTCTGTGAAGTTGGTGGGTCAGTACTACCCTTCAAGTTAAACCATGTGGTAGAGTCTGAAACAGGTAAGATGTTGCATGGGGTACCATTTTATTCAGGGCTTATAATGTACAAAAAGAAACTGTGTTTCAATTCAATCATGTGGAACTGACATTTGAATTGGGTAAATACAATGAGCTTTTTTCCAGCGACTTTGTAGGATAATTTATTAAATAATAAATCTCAATATGTTCATCGTGGAGAACAAAAGGTGCTCTGGCTTTAAAAATGCCTGCCTTCACTTTCAATTTGACTTTCTCATTGTGCTACGAGTTGAAATACGAACGTGGTATAGAAGAAAGAAGGTACAGTAAACCGCAGTGCTACTCTGACCCCTTGTTCCAGCATTTTCTCTTTTTCTTTCTAAGACCTTTAAATGTCAATTAAAGACCTCCCAAGTGGGTATGAATTTAAAACCAGAGAGGTCAAAGAGGAATGTACAGAATGCCAGAGCAGTGAAGCTGTGAAGCTGTTCCTTGTACAGGCTCGATGAAGAACGGACTTTGGACCTGAGGATTTGTAATAGAAATGTTGGCAGGCTGACTGTGGTTCAGCAAAAAATGTGAACTTAATTAGTAAACTCCTAAAATGTCAAAAGTTCAGATGAAATTTTACGTCTTACTAATAAAAAAAACAAACCAAAAAAAAAATAATAATAAATACCAGACAGTTCACCCTGGAGCAAACACAAGTCCTTTACCTAGTAAGCATTGTTTTTATGGGTTCTATAGAAGACAGTTAAATAATAATGAACTGTAGAAGAAATATGGCAAAGCATGTCATTAAAAAAAATAATAACCAGGAATTGACAGTATTGTGCAGGAAATCTGCAAAACAAAACTAGTGGAATCTTGGTTAAAGATTTTATCTCTGGGTTAAATAGACATGGCGGGATTTGTCTCCTTTGCTTTACTTAGTTGATGCCTCTTCTATCGTCTTCTTCAGTTTGAGCCCCTCTTTCTTATTTAATAAGTTACCCATTTCCACACTTATAGTGAGATAAGGATCCATGGTCACCGATTTGCACAGCATACCTTTAAGCAGGTAATGAGCAGACATTAGATTTTTGATAGATGTGCTTTAGACATATAAGACTCTGGACAGCTAGTTCAGGATTTGTTCAAAATGATTGAGGTTTACTGTAAGCCTGGTCTTCCTAGAACAGCAGCTTTACATGATACTCATCACCTTGCCCGGCACATGTGTATAAGCACTATAATACAAGGGGAATTATGATTGTGCAGAATAGCAGCACTTTTGCCAGTGTTTCACTAGTGCTTGGACACCATGTGTGTAGAAAGGTTTCCCAGTACACCCGAGCCATGATCAGACTGCCTGCTTCACATCTGATATTTTGGCCCCCCAAAGGAACTCCTATAAAGGCCCAAACATGTGAAAATGGGTTGGAGCGAAGTCAGAACTGTACAGGGGATGTGTACACCACCGTGCCGCCCAGCTGGAATCAGTATTCACAAAATCTTCTTACGCCTTCATTCACAAGAAAGTTCATCAATGGACTTGATCAGTTCCTTTGTTTTAATTTCACTGGAATTTCCTCCTGGTCATATTTACCTCAGTATAAAAGTATAGGCCTTTGTGAGATATAGTATACTCGGCTTGAACTAACTTTCAGCTTGTCAGTGCATTCTGTTTCTGAAATCCTAAAAGCTGGTGTAACTGCCTGGGCGGTGTGTTTGGGATCATTGTCATGCTGAAAGACTCAGCCACGTTTCATCTTCAGTGTCCTTGCTGATGGAAGGCGGTTTTCACTCAAAATCTCACGATACATGGCCCCTTTCATTCTTTCCTTTACACGGATCAGTCGTCCTGGTCCCTTTGCAAAAAAAACATCCCCAAAGCGTGATGTTTCCCCCCCATGCTTCACAGCATTCTTTCTCCTCCAAACACGACAAGTTGAGTTTTTACCAAAAAGTTCTATTTTGGTTTCATCTGACCATATCTCCCAATCCTCTTCTGGATCATCTAAATGCTCTCTAGCAAACTTCAGACGGGCCTGGACATGTACTGGCTTAAGCAGGGGGACACGTCTGGCACTGTTGGACTTGAGTCCCTGGCGGCGCAGTGTGTTACTGTTACTGTGTTACTACTAACTAGCCTTTGTTACTTTGGTCCCAGCTCTCTGCAGGTTATTCACTAGGTTCCCCCGTGTGGTTCTGTGATTTTTGCTCACAGTTCTTGTGATCATTTTGACCCCACGGGGTGAGATCTTGCATGGAGCACCAGATCGAGGGAGATTATCAGTGGTCTTCTATGTCTTCCATTTTCTAATAATTGCTCTCTTAGTTGATTTCTTCACACCAAGCTGCTTACCTATTGCAGATTCAGTCTTCCCAGCCTGGTGCAGGTCTACAATTTTG
>JAQMYG010000037.1:8723276-8734320 GCA_030014215.1 Clariallabes teugelsi
TGCTTTTTAGTTATCTGAAACTAACTATGCAAATGGCTGCCAATGAGAGACCGTTAGCACACGTTCTGCGGGATCCTTAACCAAACTGTGTTTGACGGTCTTCAAGAACTTCATATCTTCACGCAGAAAGAGGAAGGGAACGTTGGGTGTCCACGGTGCGTTTTATCCAGGAGTAGATGAGCCTCAATTATATTCGGAGGTAAACCGCACCGTGGACGCCCAATGTCCCCTCCTCTTTCTGCATGAGGATATGAAGTTCTTGAAGATTGATGATTTTAACTGATTAGCGGCAGCTTGTAAAAAAAACAAAAAAAACACCATAGTTGCCAGACAGCAGTCATTACAAGCCAAGGCATTACTAGTTGAGTCAAAACAATCTCACTTCATTTAACCAATCACGGTTTCGACTAAGGCTGGGACCGCCTACCTTATCAGCATACAGCGACAAAGAAATGTGGAAATGCAGAAATAAAGAAATGTGGAAATGCATAAATAAATAAATGAAGAAATGTGGAAATGCAGAAATAAATAAATCTTGAAATATTTTAATAAACAAAAGTAGGAATATATTTAGCAATTTTCCAGGGCTTGTTGTATTTATGTATTTATTTATTTCTATATTTACTTATTTATTCACACAGTTATTTATTTATGTATTTATTTATTTCTATATTTACTTATTTATTCACACATTTATTTATAATTATGTCATGTTTCGTCCTCCATAGCTGATCTGACCTCCAAGTTCCCCAGATCTCAATTTGACCAAGCATCCATGAGACACTCCAGACAAACAAGTCTGATTCATGCAACACAAAGCATACAAATGTTCTGCTGCTAACATCCCAGCGACAGACACCACAGCATAACGCAAATGTCTTGCTTCAGAGCTACCCTGGCAGCACAAGAGAAACCTAAACCATATTGGGCTTAATGATTTTTGTTTTAATGTACTGGCTGTGTGTGTGTGATTGAGTAAATTGGTGTAATTTACAGTAATATACTCTATACACTATATATTAAAGGACTTTTACAGTCTGTTCAGAGTGTCTTGGTACACTCTGAAAGCCACAAGAGGGGGCTATTAGTGCATGAAAAGATGTACTAAGAACACAGAGAGGGAGAGAGAATGCTGTCTAACACAGAGTATACTGTATGTCTGTCTTGTCATTTGATGGTTTCTGTTAAGGGTTCGCCACAGCAGACCATCCGATCCACACAACAACTTTGGCACAGGTATTATGCCGGATGCCCTTCCATTATATCTGGGCTTGGGACTAGCACTGCATCCAGTGGCTGAAGTTTGGGCATTGGATGGGAATTGAACCCTGGGCTCCCACAGGCAAGAAACCTACCACCGAGCCACAAGTGGCCTAACACTGAACATACTGTACGAAAAGCAATGGCTATTTTTAGTTTAGACACCACCAAAGTTTTAACAAATAATATTACAAACTCGATATGTAAAAAAAAAGTAATTTCTCCTAACCAGAATTAAGAAAAGAGAACGAGATTAAAAAAAAAAAAAACGTTTTTTACATCAGTTAGTTGTTTCTATTTCACTACAAGGTCATGACTTTGCTTTGGCTGTTAAATAAGAGCAACAACCACACACAGAAGTGACTTCTGTTACAGTTTAAACTGTAACAGAAGGAAGGAAAGGAATATAGTCACTTTATTTTACTTTATTATGAACGCATAAAGGAATCAATAAATTAATAAACTAATATAAATGCATCAGAACAGGGTGACATTGAATTTTGCAACACTGACATGTACTTTTGTAAGAATAAACAAGTCAAACTCCTATTGGCTCTTTATCAGTGCACACTGAAGAACATTCTCAACAGTTGAAAGTGTCAGGAAGCCCTGCTGTGCGTGTTGTCTGAAGGCTCAGGGCTCAGCTGTAACCTTGCTGTGTCTCTGTGGCAGTGGGCCATGCAGGCACTGGCTAAGAGGCTTTACGTTTCCAATCCCTCTACAACTGTCACAAGCAGTCTGTCACCTGCAGATGAAGCCATTCATAGGAACCTTAGCAGCACCGTGTCCTACATGTGTCTTTGCGGCTGAGTGTGGCAGAGCATGATTTAATTAATCTAATACAACATGGGGTTAATTCACATATAAAACACATACTCTCTAATTTCCTCCTTCACAGTTTTAGTAAGTAGCGTTTATGTAACACTCCTAATCCAACCCAATTAGCCAAAAGAGAGTATCAGGGGCCTTGGAATACGACAAGATAGAGACAGTTATCCGTGACAATTATTGTCACTATACACACACACACACACACAGATGTGTACATGCAGGTTTACAAGATCAACTAATCTCTGATGATTAGGAAGAGATAAGTCCCAGTGAAATGTCCTGCTTAAGTGTTTTTTTTTAGCAGTGTTGACCATTCACATATGTGTTATTATTTGTTATGTGCTATAATATCAAAGTCTTGGATTTGATCCTGAGTTTGAATAAAGTGTTTCTTATGTCCTCCTCATGTTCACCTGGGTTCCTTCTTCGGTCCATACAAAAACATGCAGGTACGTGTAAAGAGTATGAACCGGCGTCCCACCCCAGGGCGAATTCTTACACCTTGCTCACAGTATTACTGAAAGACACCGCACCCCTGACCAGCATAAGCTAAAGATGAATAAACTCAGTGATAATGTGCTCAGATACCAGGAACATTATTGAGCCAAATAAATACATCTAGTCCTGCCCCTTCACTTTGTGGTTGCTGTGGGCACTAGGGCACATCTATAAACCTATAAATCATGATGTGGAAGGCCATTACGAGACGACAGAGCACAGCTTCCTCCTGTACACTCTGACATATTACACAAATGCACTCTAATTGAGCAATATCACATGACAGGGAGAATTCCTCTTGTTTGATATTGCTTTTATAAAAGGATTCCACAAACAGCATTCATCATTTACAGATTATGATATGTTTGTATATTTAACCAGTTATTTTTCTCCACCAACACATATCCTTCCACATATCCTGGCGAGTAGTTTTAAATTCTTCCTGGTACTATGTAGACAAAAGGTGATTAGAATAAACCATGGAGGTGGTGGACAGCCTTGAGAAATCTATGAGATTTACTTTATATTTCCACTTTATAATATCAGCTAACTTCTAGCATTCCAGGGTTGAATCCCAAATAGCGTGAAAATCAAATGCAGAGTGTAGATACCCATATTCCACATACCAAGTAGTGCCCTTGATCAAAGGTTAGAGAGGGATTTGGGATCAGCCTTACTGTAGGTTAGAAGTTAGTTAGTTTTGTAGCTCGCGTTAGTCGATAAATAAAACAACATTGATGTTTCAGAAGCAATTCCGAACAACTTAGAAGCAATTACTAGGGAGACAAAAGTGTTGATTAGGATGACAAAACATTATTAGATGTGTTTTCTTTCTGAAATGCTTTCATGATCAGTTTTGATTGTGGGTTTTGGCAGGTAGCTGCTCTCCCCTCTTTTCAGTATTGCAGACTGTATTGACCTACTTTCACCCATGCTAACATGACTAACAGTTAAATTCAGTGTAATAACGATTGGTAGAACATCTGTGGTATGGAATGATATATAATTAAACGTCCCAGTGCTGTTACTGTATCACCACTTGTGGAATGCTCCTTGTCCAATCAGATTACTCGGTTAGAATTAACTTTTGTATAATGGACTATAAGACACACTATATCTCCCTGTGGTAAGTTGCGCATGGTAATAAGACGTTTTTAATATGCAGAGAGCCAGGAATGGTGTTTTGATCATTTCTCTTTTTCCATTCTGCCTAAAATAGAATAATAGTTACGTTTCAACCTTAATTGTAGTCGGTAGTATAAAAATGGGGATGAATAAACACTGCAAAGAAATCAATGATATGATCAGAAGAATGGTTTTATTGACAAAATATAACCATAAGTTTTAATGATCTGTGATTTATGTCTTTTTAATTGTAATGCTTTTTGCACAGGAAGCACAGGAAGAAACAGACAAATATTCTTTGTTAGCTTGGGCAGAAGCCGGGGGGGGGGGGGGGGTGAATTAAAAAATTATTTAATTTAAAATTTATTAAATTAATTTTTCATAAAATTAAAAAAAGATCAATATAAAAGTGGTATTTATGCTACCTTTCATATATCCATGTATTGTGATTTGGAACAATGATTACATTTTCTTATAGTATTCATGCCTAAAGAAAAAATTTTTATATCTGTAAGCCAGTCAGAACTAAAGATATTCCTTGGCAAGAGTATGAGTAAGGAAATAACAATAAATATGGACAGCAATTTGCTAACACAAATAATGATTTATTTATTGTAATTTCAAATCATGTCCAATTTCTATTTGTATTTAACTGAACTTATAGTTGATTAATAGTTAGCACTTTTGCCTTGCATGTCCAGGGTTAGGTTTTGAATCTGGTCTGTGTGCATGGAGTTTGCATGTCCTCCCTGTACGCGGTGTCATGTTACAGATAAATCAGAAAGCTCTCCTCCCTGAAAACTTTCCTGTGTCAGGTACTGTACAGATTTACGTCTGATTTTACAAAGACGCACAGTAAACTCCATCAGTAAATGTAAAATAAACTCATTACAGCAACCCATGTCCAGGTCAATCTCTGTGAATAATTAAAATGGGTTTTATTCCATTAATGCAGAGCATCTGGGCATTAAGGTCTCTGTGTAAGTCGTTACCATAGAAACTACAACATGGTGAATGACCACATTAATATACTGTACAACTGTCGTTTTTATGAAAGCAACTGTCAGATCTTCTGTTGTAGAAAGTGAATCTCCACCACTACAACTGAGAAATTGATAGCACTGTGAGCCACATCTATTTAACACGTAATTGTAGCCCCTTTCTCCTTGAAATGCCCTTGGACAGAAACAGTAAATCCATCCATCCATCCATTATCTATACTGCTTATCCTGTGTAATGTCACAGAGGGGCTAAAGCCTATTCCAGGGGTCTTTTACTGTATAAAGTACTGTACTTAAAAGCCATACTTCTGAAAAAGTACAAGTATGTTACCAGAAAATGACTTTGGTAGCTGTTAATGTCACCTTTTAGAATAGTACTTGAGCAAAAGGGATAAAGTTTTGATATTTACTGTACTTACATTAAAAAAATTTGGGTATTAAATTTACATTAGTATTGGAAGTAATAGTGAAAAAAGTTAGCGTTTAGAAACTTCTCTAGTAAAGCATAATAAGGTGGAGTTAAAAATCTGCACGTAGGCTAATCAGCGATGTTAGCTAGTACACAAGCCTGGCCATTACATTACCCAGATATCTGAACAGGTTTATGATAATAACTAAGTAAATAAGTAATTGACATTGTGTCTCTAATAAATCAATATTATTTAAATATATATATATTTACTCTTTGAACAGGGAAGTTTTGAATGTCAATAATTTAGTGTCTTCTGGTAGGGATAAGACGCACCTTCTCTGGTAGGAAGTACCTTTCTTGCAAATAAGGCTGTGTGTAATGGTATCTTCATCACCACCATGAATTTCACCGAGCTCAGCACTATAGTCTGGATGGTCGTCGTTTGTCGGTGGGCAAAACATTACATTACATCACTAACTCGAGTTAGTGTACTAACCAATAAAAATGAAGTACACATTTTCTTCAGGAAATGTAGTGGAGTGAAAGTGAAAATTGACGGAAATATATATAATAAAGTACAGATAAGTGAAAATTCAACTTATGGACAGAAACAAAGTGTTCTGTACTTTGTTACATTGCAACACAAACTGTGAGGCAACAGGTCTAACCACTAAGCTACCATGCCACCAGAAACAGTAAATATATATATATTTTTTATTTGGAATGGTCCCAGGGTTCCCCACAGTTGTGACATACCATCACCAGGTGAACTGAACAGCATAGCGATCCAACATTATACACCAGCAAACTGGTGACAGGGTCATGGGCACCAAAAGATCACCCATGTCCACAGAGACCAAAAGCCAGCTTGTCCAGTCTGATCATAGCACTAAAAAAAGGCACTGCTTGCCATGCTAAAAAGGCACCAGAAAACCCAGTGCACCAGAAATGGGGCACACAAAACCCAAGGCTGCTGACACGGGATCCAAACTCCCACAACCCAATACAATCATGCACCCACTTAATACACTGGACAAGCAAGTCCTATCCATGGATGCTCCTTCCCGCAATCTACGACACCCCAATGATCTTCCATTAATATCATGGATCCAGACACTACAGCACCCCTCCTCCCCTCAAAGCCCTGCGGAGCCACTGCACAAGGGTAACACAAAACCTAGATGGTTTTATGGTTAATGTTATGGCTGATTGGTTTATAACCAGAGAATATTAGTAGTTGTTATTTTATTTAAAAAGTTTGAACTGAAACTCTGTAACCTCCATATAATTTAAACTTAAATCCAGTAAAATGGGAAATGTATCGCTAATATGATGTAAAAATGTTTGTTTCGGGTTTGCGGGTATAAAATTGAGAAATCAAAAACTCTAATGGCTCCAGGAAACAAACATGATGGTTCATATTTGCCTGGTGTGCCTCATATTTGAATGGCTAAATGATGTCTGTTCAAATAATTCCATGGCGTGATGAAAAGGCTGAAGTAGTCATCGTCGAAACCTCCTGATTTAAGGAATGACTGTTTAACACAGATAGGGAACATGGAGGCGACGATGACCTTGGAGTGGGAGAGTTTTGATATGTCTAAAGAAGCCAAACACTTCGACTGTGCATTTGCTAAAACTCGTGTACCAGAGTGTATCTGAGTCCTAACAATCCTGTGCTGCTGCCTGCTGCTGCACAACCGGGCAGTCTCATGGGTTAAACCCTCACAACCGTCACACACTCTGGGATTCGACTTTGTTTGTCTCTGTGGGAGAAACCTGTTTCCATGACCTGCTGCACTGCAAACATACAGTTACATTTTCACACATATGTGTATCCAGCCAAAGGCTTGCAGAGCTGTACACAAGCCTCTCACTCACATACACACACAAAGGCATACACACATACACAAACTTTTGTGCTTACACATGGCACACACTCTTACAGTAGAGTACATGCACATATGAAGAGTTGAGAAAATCTTTGAGAAAATAATGAGAGGAGTTCTGCACCTGAGTGCTGAGTGCCCTCCCTCGTCTATCTTTCCTCCATTACCCGGCAAGTTTCTCCTCCCAAACAGAGCACACACACATACACACTCACGCACACATACAATACATACACCCACACACACTCACACACTTAATGCTGCAATCCTCTTTGTGAAAGTGACGTGTTTCTGTCAGAAACAGAGCTAAGCTGGAGAGAAAGACAGACAGACAGACAGACAGGGAGAGAGAGAGAGAGAGAGAGAGAGAGAGAGACTCACACACAAATCGTCCTGCAGTCTAAACAAATTAGGGTTTTGTTTTCGTCCAAGCCCTACGTTCTGCTTTTCCATTGGTTCCTTGCTGTAACTTGCCACTCTCTGTGGTGAAGTGGCGACTACAGCTCCTCTCCTCGTCCCTCAGGAAAGATTTGTTTAAGAACAGCCTGTCTATGCCAACAGGAGTCATCTGCAGTAGCTCCACATAGGCAGCTGTGGAGATCACTTGTTACAGACTTATTTATTGTGGGACGTTATAGAGCAAAGTCTAATGGGTTGTTTGCATGATGAGTATTGGGTGACCCTCAGGCTGCTCTCCTGCTAGGAGGAACTCGCTTCTGAGGATCAAACTTTTGTGTGCATGTTTGTTGCTGCAGAGTGACCCCCCCCACCGGTGAATGCACTTCTGTATTGAGTGGTGGGGCATCGGTTCAGCTGGCCCAGCGCCACATCGGAGGGGAACACTGAACTTTTTGCTCCAATGGAGAGCCAAGGTTGTGAACGATACGTCGACGGGGAGCGTGACAATTACCAAATCAACTACCGCCGCATCGTAGGAGACACAGAACCGGCCAGGCCATGGCTCTCCTCACGAGACCCGGAGCACAATTTACACGGGACTTTCAGCCACAACCCATCACATGGTCATGGGCACGGGCATGAGACAGCAGCCCAGCGCTACAGTGCCACGCGCATTCAGGCTGGGTACAAGCCAGAGAGGTGAGACGCTGATACATTTCTCAGAAACAGCACAGGTGTTTATACTCATGTGGACACCTGTGCAAAAGGAGTCCTGATCAGACAACATTTCTGTTAATGTTAGTGGAGCAAATGTACAGTGTGCCAGGGAAAAAGCATTAATTATTCACATGTTTTTAATGGTGGTGGTGTATATTTTTATATCTTTCCCACTGTTGTTTACACCAGGTCCAAGTAAGAGATAAGAGAAGACAGAATGTCAAATGATGTTTAAAATTGTTCATTGAATTGTTTTTTGAATATCTTAAATAATAATAATAATAATAATAATAATAGGAAATCGTACAACACGTCACTTTCTCTCATTATACACTTACTTGCGCGTAAGATTATAATGCAATCTCAAATCCAAGATGTACTTGTTCAAATCTAAATTAGATGCATGACCGATTCCTTGACACTTATATTCACAGTCGTCCTTCAGCCCCAAAACTCAGCCTGACAGCTTGCTTTTTTTTATTTTTTTTTTTTACGTTTTTATGATATAACATTTTGTTTTTGTGTGTTAACAAGTGTATTTTAATTGCTACACACATATGCATACTCACACACGTGTTCACTGTGGAAAACAACAACACAGATGTACTATAGATGTACATTTCAGTAGGTCAGTATTCTATACACTGTATATATACTTTGCCCTGTTTAACTCGTTTCCTACATAATTTTAATGTAATGGAGAAAAGGTCTAGTGTCATTGTGCTAGCATTCATTAAAGTACACGTCTTCCGAATGTCTTGAAAAAAGTAGCCTGAGGTTATCGGGACGTGGTTTTGACCCTTTATGTAAAAGCCAGCCTTTAAAAAGCACAGTGAATCTGTACCTGGAACTGACGTATCACAATCCTCTTAGCCACTGAGAGCTTGGGCCGAGCTGCAGGCCAAGCACAGGGTTATGGACACACTTGATTTAACCCTACTTTATTCTTACTGAAAGGGACAAATATGCAAATTTTTAAACTTGAAATCCCTATACAGATTACAATAACCTAATAGCAGAAGTACAGCAACAGAAACATGTCTGTGTAAAATTAAATATAATGTTTGAAGCTTCCTCATTTTAAATTTCTTGTACAATTCTGATTTACTTCAGCACTATTTAAATTTGACCATTTGCCTTCTTATTTGTCAGCAGAGTTCAGATCATGAGGATTACATGAGTAAAGACTATATTTAATCTGTGGTTTAGACCAGAAACCCTGCTAGAAGAGACAGATTGAAGGCGATCACTTACTCAGTCAAACGCATCATGAGACTTTTTAATAGATTTTTAAAAAAAATGCAAAAAGTAACATTTTACTCATGAGAAATGCTATACAGTGGACCAATACACAAGTTAAACTTGTACATAACAAAGTCAGTGGTTAAATGTTGTGTAGACTTGCTTTCGTGAATCTGCTTCACGACGTCTGTCATTTAGAGCAGTGTTAATGCCAAATTTCAGAAGTGTTTCATAGTACTTTGTCCTGCATGTAGATTACAGTATACATTTGACTTCAATTTGGGTTTAGCTGAAGATTTAAAGTTTAGCTGGTGCTTGAAACAGTTTAAAAATTCTTTAACGTCTGGACATATTGAAGCTGTATATATATATTTGGAGCATGGTTATTATATGTAGTGTTTTCATTTGTTTACCTCACAAATCCATGGTTAAAATGGAGGTTTAGAAATGTTCTCCAATTTTCAGTTCAGTGACTTTAAGGACAAATTGTGTTATTTTTGAACTTCTCCCACGTGCATCAAAGTTTTGGTTTTTTGGTTTTGGAGGTTCGACATTTTGCACACACATATATTAATTACAGGCATGCAATTATAGTTATATATAGTGGCCACTCAAGCTGGTCTCCCAACTAGTGATGAGAATACCGTCTCTTTTCCCAGAGTCAAGTCATTTTCTCATTTTGCTCGTCTTCTTGCTGTTTATTTTTTATTTTTAACTTTTCTATTTATTTACTTTTTAAAGGAACAGTGTTATGCAATAGGTGGCACTGTGGTTTAGTGATTAGCACTGTTGCCTTTCACCTCCAGGGTCTGGGTTCGATTCCTGCCTCAGGGTGTGAGTGTGTGTGCATGCGCGCATGGAGTTTGCATGTTCTCCCCGTGCTTGGTGGGTTTCCTCCGGATGCTCCAATTTCCTCAAACAGTACAAAGACATGCAGATTAGGCTAAATGGTGATAGTGTGTGTGGGTGTGTGTGTGTGTGTGTGTGTGTGTGCCCTGCGAAGGATTGCCACCCTATCTAGGGTGTACCCCACCTCATCCTCCAGGTCCCTTGTGATCCTGTATACAGGATAATGCAGTATAGAAGATAAGTGAGTAATGAATCTTAAACTACCTTGCCTATGAACAAAGATTCATGTCTGCAAGTCGACTAGTCTTACTATTACAATCTCTCACTATTACAAAGTTCTTTGCACAATTGATACTATTTGCACTGTTGTCACTTTGCCATTCAAACATTTCACATCCAGGTTGCAATGCATTTCACTTAATTTTACTTATTAGTTCTGTGTATCCTCATATGCTGTATGTATATGCTTCTTGCATAGCTTGTAGTTTTTTGTTCTTAGCATTGCACTAGTAACTGTTGGTCAGTTCTCACATTACCCTGTGTCTAGTGACTGTATTCAAGATATATTGCAATTGTTATGCAATAATAATAATAATAATAATAATGAGAGACAAATGTATATCATGAAATATTGCATGAAGTTACTTTTTAACTTTGAACTGACAGGCATGATGCAAGACTTCAAAGCAATGCAGACAATCGAGAAAGTCATAATCTCTCACTTTAGGAGAGATTTTATATATATACACTACCGTTCAAAAGTTTGGGGTCGCTTGCAAATTTCTTTGTTTTTGTTTAGTGATTTATTTTCTACATTCTAC
>JAQMYG010000037.1:8752052-8770668 GCA_030014215.1 Clariallabes teugelsi
GTGTGTATATATATATATATATATATATATGAATATTACAGTATACCTATTAATCAAAAGTAAAAGCCACTTGAAGGAAGGGGGATAAAAAAACCCTGCAAATTTTAGTAACTTTTTCTAGATTGCGGATTTCGGCCGCACTTCACTTAATCACTTGAGCACAGGTGAGTTATAAATTGTCTGATGAGGCTAAAAAGGAATTCCTCCCACTTTTATCACGCATCATTTTAGCATAAGCAATACTATTCCAGTATACTATTATAATACTATAATCTATTCCAGGAGACTTTTTTTGTCAGTTGTGGTTCATCATGTTTTTATGTGGTTGTTAATATACAGGTGGCTTTATCACTTGCTTCATGTTAAGGTTTCTCCTGCTGTGCTTACTTCCTCTCTCCCTTGCTGCTCACTCCCAGTGAGAGTAATATACTTGGCTGCTTGTCAGTATACTTGGTCCAGTGCCCAAGCATCAGCTATGTTTGTAAAACGCTGATCAACCGCCAGGTCATCTGCCTCTAACATCCAACATAGAAATACAAACGTCTCTTACTTATATGTGAAAAAAATATCAGCCCAACATTAGCAGGCAGTCAAATCCACCCAGCAGGAAGACAGCTGAGACGCAGCGGTGGTTAAGCTGTACGCCAGCTGGGTGGTAGTTGTGCAAAAAAAAAAAAACGAAGAAAAAAAAAAGGTTAATCATTTAGCCCCACCTAAAGAAGGGAAAAGTATATCATTATAACATTTGTATATGATGATGATTTTGTTTCATTATTACAGACAGCAGGATCATGGTGGATGCTTTAAGAAAAAGTTTTAAATAGACATTTTTGACTCACTGAGAAGGACTATGCAATTCATCTGATCACTCTTCATAACATTCTGGAGTATATGCAAATTGCTATTATAAAAACTTAAGCAGCAACTTTTCTAATTTCCAATATTTATGTAACTCACTTATGTATGTTTGCTTTGAATGTTAACGACATGCCTTGTCTCTCACATAGTTACGAGAAGCGGTTATACTGAGGACGGCAGCAGAGAACCCATACGACCCTAGCTGTGACCAAACATGACTGATTCATCCAAGCTCTCCTACATTCCTTCCTCTCCTCCCTTCTTCCTCCTGAGGAAACAATGGCGTATTTTTATTATTTTTTTTCCCCGACAAGGTGCGTTCAGCAGCAGACGTGCAGGTATCCTGCGCTCTGCCTTGGTAACACAGACATGGACATTGCTGTGCACTGTTGTGTGAAAACAACAGTTTTTTTTTTTTTTTATCCTTTCATTTCCATTTTGTCCTCATATGACAATCTTCTCTTATATCTCATGTATCGTTGTCCTCACAGGATAGTGTAACGCTCACTGCTTTTTAAAGTTTCTTTCAACTTGTGCTCAACGCAACCAAAATCTTCTTGTTAAATGTCCTCTCTGTTAGCCTACTAGCAATAAGCTTTAATACTGTGCACCCAGCTGGTGTTTCAATCGTTCAGCGAGGCGTACACACGAGAATGACGTATGGAACATAATGAAGGTTATACTGTATACATGAAGTTGGTTTATACAATTGATCCAGTATGCTTTTTAGGTTCTCCAGTTAACAAGCTTAGACTACGGAACCAGAAGCTGAGGGGATAGCCTTAAGTTAAAATATGAATCCTTTTTCACCTGCACACCTTACAAAGGAAAGCCGTGTGTAGAAGGACCACGTTACATCAGTGATGCGTTACGATTGGAATTTATTTTAAACATTTTAATACAGTATCTCTGTTTATTTGGCTGAAAAAAAAGATGCGCAATCACATACAGATACGACTATACAATATCAAGTAACAAGCAAATTTAATAAGTATTTTCAGTTATGGTAGTGCTGACTTGTAATGGAAACACTTAAACGTTAAACTTTTCCAGCGTGAGTGACAGATCTGAGTACAACATTTGTCATCCGTTTGTGAAACTTTGTGACATTAATGCTACATCACTGCACAGTTTCCATTTCCCGGAAGAGTCTTGGCTCCTTTGAGGTTTTTGGACAATAATGTACGAAAAATGTTATTCATGTACACTTACACTATACAAGTGTAATACCAAATGTGATTGTGTGTACTATACAGTGAATATTAGACTTAATCCGTTCCCAGGAAGAAAACAAAATGTAAAGTATGAAGGTGTCACTTCCGTTTGTGTGGATGTGTTGTTTATTTGATTAAGTAATTATTATTATTATTATTATTATTATTATTTGCAATTAGATTGTATAAAATAGGTTTACTTTTCAACAGGTCATCTTTTGTCAGCAATTGCTGGCAAGTCAGGCAGTTCTCTAAATTTGTACAGTCTTTTGGACAAAAGAAACTGCTCACAAAATCTATTTTATTATAGTCCTTTATTATGTTCAACGTTACAATCCTATTTTTGACAATATTCTTGTGCAAAGCAGCTCACTACAGTGAGGCCCTGAAGATCTCACGTAGACCGACTGGGGTGACTACAGGACCACGGTTTATTCGACACAAAATGATGTCAGAGGATCTAAACCAATAAGAAATCTCCGTGCTATAGCGATGTAAAGCACAGGTAGAGCTATAAATGGTGCAGTTTTGGGATTTTGGGATGTATGACCTCTAGACAGAGTTAATGAATAGTGATTTTGACAGGCTTTTGCTGCTCATGTATTACTGTTGTACAGGAGTATCACCCAAAGCTGTGCACTCAGCCATGACGTGCAAAAGGGTCACATTAATAAAGACGGTTATGATCCGAGATGCTCTCATGAATTTTTATTTGCTTGTCACCACTATGTGGCGGTGTTTGGTTGATTTTTTTTTTTTTATGTGTAGACTGTACTAGTACAATGGATGTTCAAGTCAACCCAGGACTTTCTAGTGCATGAAGGCGTTAAACAGACTGACATTTGAAGAAGACTTCAGGTACTGCACGGTAATGAGACTCTTAACCACAATAAAACATTTCAATGGTGCAAACGTACATCTATGAATGACGGCTGAGGTGGCTCAGCGCCCCCTGCTGTCTTAACGATGAACATTCAGTAAGTGGAACGGCTGATCCTCGAAAAATCGATGGATCACTTGCTAGTAACTTATTGAAGAGACGCATGCACGTTGAACTTGGCTTTGAGTTATTGCCACATCCCCCGTACAGTCCTTACCTCGCTTCAAGCCATTTCCACATGTTTGGGACATTAAAGGAGTTCCAGCGAGGCCAGCGTTTCAGACCAGAAGCATGGCTCTGGCGTACTGAAAAAAAAACTTTCTATCTTGATGGTATCCAAGTACTAGTGAAACACTAAGGTAAGTGTAGCAGGAGATTACATGGAGAAATAAAGGGAGTTTTTGCTCTCATAACTGTTCTGTTATTCTGTACAATCAAAAGTCCTGGTTTGGCCTAAACGCTCCTCATATATACAGTATCTCACAAAAGTGAGTACACCCTCACCTTTCAGCAATCACTTTATTATATGTTCTCAAGGGACAATCCTATAGAAATGAAACTTGGACATACTTTAGAGTAGTCAGTGTGCAGCTTGTATAGCAGTACAAATTTACTGTCCTCTAAAAATAACTCAACATGCAGGCTTTATTGTCTAAATAACTGGCAGCAAAAATGAGTACACCCTAAGTGAACATGTCAAAAATGTGTCCGGATGTGAGTCAATATTTTGTTTGATCACCATTGTTATCTAGCACGGCCTCATTTTTGTCAGTGGGTGTACATGCTATGCTTGGTTTTACAATAACACTACAGAATGGGATAGATCATGACCTCTAGACAGATGATTTAAAATCCTGAAAGGTAAAGATTTGTTTTATTAATTTGTGCATTCATTTATTACAGAGGCATGATGCTAACAGACCAACTTATCATTATTTATAGGCTTGTTATCGATTTAAAAAAACAAACACAGATGTATAAGTGAAGTTCTGATTTGCTACAATACCTAGTACAAAAATGAAAAGCGTGAACGCTAAAGTGAAGATAAAATGTAGCTTTTGTATATGGTGTATTTGCTTAATGGGAGGAAATAAGGGCCTAACACTATTTCCTATACAATATAATATACTATATCACTATATAATAACTATTTCCCCCGTACATGCACTGACTGGTGTTGCTATATAAGTATTACAAACTTCAACTTAAGAATTTTTTTTCATGTGAACACTAAACTGACAAAAATGTCTAAGTAAATAGTTAAAGCCACACCTGAGCACACTCCACTCTCAGTGATGTTACATCCTGTTAAAAATACATAAAGTGCTAAATGTACATATATTGCTGTTGGAGAAAAAGCCCTTCCATGTTTGCTTCCACATCTTCCCTTGCCTTTAAAACAGGTGGTGAGGGTACCAACAGATATACTGTATTCGTAGTGTAATAGTACTTTGTCATGTATGAAATTTGCATATCACTTTGTATTACCAAAGCAAACTAATTGTCCAAACTTTGATGGTGCTTTTTAACTTGAACATATTTCCATGTGCAACTCAATAGGAAGGTATATTACTAGAGCAATATCCATATAGCCATCAAAAAGAACACTAAACTTTTCTGACGACAATAAGCTTCCACTTTGCTTAACATTACACAAGAAAATGCTATAAGACAACTGAAAAATGCATAAAAGCACTTTTTCTTTCATTAAAAAAAAAATCCAGATTTTGTGAATATGGAGATTAAACCCTTTGCCAGTTCTTTTTCTCCTGGTACATTTTATGGTGCCATAAAACAGTTACATTTCCAGTAGTAACTCAAATTCTGTATTTTCAGTTCCCCAATTTCTTAAAGGTATACACCAAAACCACTGCAGTGACATTTAACTGTCTGCCAACTTAATTTAAGTTATTAGCTGTTACAAACAGCCATAGATAGGTGTTCCATCCCCAACAGAATCATTTTGAAAAATTAGGTCCATCCAGTTGGGCTGTAGATGATCTCCACTCTAAGCCCCTACATAATGTCCAAATGTGTGTCCCATGAACCTATAGTTCGATGGTGTCACTGCAGACACTCAGTGCATCTATCTGTCTGCAGACATTGATGAATTCAGCTTGCACAGCCAGTTCATCAGCTTGTGTGCGAATGTGTTGCTGGTCATACAAACGCTCTCTGGAAGAAATAGAGCCCAGAGCCCTGTATTGCTTCTGAGAGTGCCTCCCGGAACCAAAACCAGTGTAAAAAGATGCCTGACCTCCATGACTTCTAGTTCCTCCACGTAAAGAGCTGAAGTTGGAGGCCTTCCATGCTGCGCTGCTCCGTAGAACAGGTGGTGATGGTGCCGAAGGCATATCCACATCTCCACATGATGCAGTGCGATAGAGGGATGGTTCTGCGGGTATTCCTCTGCATGGCTGGCCATCTGGAGGCCCTCGTGTGCTAAGGGACAGCCTGGAGGAACTGAACAGGCTGCGATGGAAGAGAGCCTCACTGTTTAGAGCCTCATCAATGCTTCGCCGCAAGTCAATTGGAGATGGAGGCCTCAGATCTACAGTAGAATCGCAGCTGAGGCTGACAAAGGATGTCTGAGAGACCAAAAGTCCATTTTTAGGAAGTTCTGAAGGGGCAAGCTGAGGGCTGTTGGGATAGTTTAGGTCCAGGCCTTCTGGTTCTCCAAGGGGCAACTCTGCTAGGGTATAAAGTGGCACACACTCACTCTCAAGTCGTGACATGCTTTCATGCAGTGTCTCTCCAGTTTTCTTGGTCCAGCCACTTGTCAGGATTTCGGGTTTGGTAATCACTGTGTTCCTGGTGGATGACCTGGTGAACCATGAATTCCAGCGACTTAGTTTGGGGCGAGTAACTCCACAGCAGAGGAGAGGGTGTGTGAGGATGAGCGTTAAAGTGAGGCACACACATGCCTCACATACTCTGCAGCTCAGCTGAAAGACCCACCAGGGCCAAGGCATGAGCCCCATTATGCCACCAGCCAGACCCAGTGTATACAGAATGGCATAAAGCCTGAGTCCTGCACATGCCAGGAGAAAAAGGGCTGAGAACAGTCCCATTCCAGCTGCCCGTTCCCACACGCCTGCCTCACTGAGGGGACACTCTCTGGCTTGGCATTCCATGCGATCAGGGGAATTCTCCCTCAGCCTGTAGATGTGCTTGGCCTCAATGCGGGCACAGCAGTAGAGCAGCAGGTATAAAGTGGAGAGGAGACATGAGAGAAGCAGGAAGGCAGCAGGGGGCAGCAAAGCAATAACAGGAAAGGCAGGGGAAATCCATAATATTCCAACTGTGCCCATAACTGTGGCCATGTGAAGCAGCATGAGTGCAGCCAGCAAGCAAATACACCGCCGCAGTGAATTCTGGGAGAGTAGCTGAGGAGAAAGCAACACAAGCAGCATGCCAAAGGCTCCGGTTAAACATGGGTAGCCAGTTTCATGTAGGAGTCGTGCCCAGGCCACAGGGAGGCGCTCTTTCTGCCCATAGGGGTCATAAATGAGCCAGAAAGCCCGACTTGAGCCAATAAGCAGTTGCATGAGATGCAGAAGGGTGAAGTTGGCACAGCCCGATGGCTGGCACAGAGGCAGGCACAATAAGCTTAGTGCAGACAATACAGCCACCAGAGAAAACACACAACCCAGTCCGTATACCTGGAGCTCCCATGCCAGGCCCCACGTTGCCATTGCACTATTCCAGTCTGAAAATAATGGCACCAAATAATCTGGGGTCTTTGTTATAGAAGGTAATGGGGACATTTTCTGAGGAGGGGGCATTGGGGAAGCAGGAGTCAGGGCACTGGAGAGGTTGTCAGGGAGACCAAAGCTCCAGGGAGCGTTGGAGGAGTTGCAGACCCCTGTAGTTTCGATATTGCAGTCAGGCTGGGAGGAGGATTCAGTGAAGTCATCATTCCAGTCATTAAGTGAAAGCAAGCCTGAAAATACAGAAAAAGGGAAAAAATATTTAGAATTTTTTTGTACTTATCACATGGTTATGAACTTTAAAAAAAAAAAAAAAAAAAAAAAAAAAAAAGACTTCTGATAGGAGTATTATACTTAACCTATGTGTTGTACAAAAGGAATTTGTACATTGCATTAAATACGATTTACAGCAAAATGAATATTTCGACCATCAAAAGACAAAAGTGGAATGTCCCAAGGCAAATGTCAACATCATGATGAAAACAGTCCCTTGAGTTAAAAAGCCACAAACTATTGGCTGTGGTAATTAGCTGACCTATTTTCCAGGAGGTAGAATGTAGAAGTAGGACTGAACTAAATAGGGCACACAGTTTCTCATACACGGTGCAGATGAGGAGTTGTTGACCTTGATGCTCTCATTCATGTAACAATTGGGGGAAAAAAAAAAAAAAAGGAAATGGCACACTGTAATCCTTCACTTATACACATTTAATAAGTGGATATGGATTGACTAGAAACTAGCTTCAACCTAAAAGATTGATCGTGCTTTGTAATGTATAGGTTGAAATGTAAAAAAAAAAACAAAAAAAACATTAAGTACAATAAATATTGCATACAGTCTATTGAGTATTGCTTATTGATCAACGGGAATCTACTGCATTAAACACGTTACCGGATGCAGAGAGGCAGAATGTCTGAATCAGCATTATTCCGTAAGCTAAGGATGGACTCCATGGTGCCTTCCTTCTTGATCTGTGTACTGGATCCCAGCCATTCATTCATACAGTAGGTGTAATCAGAGTGTGAGTGCTTAGAATTACCTGAAGTAAGAGTGCGTGCTGTCAGTCCTGGAGTTGGTCTGGACGTCTCATCCTTTAAGGTCTCGAGACTGTTGTTTTTCTCATATGGACCTTCATGCACTTTGTCGGAGCCATGACTTGCCCGACTCGGGGTAGAGTCTCGTTTCAAAGTTTCTGTAAACAATCAGCACAAGATTGGTGTCCAGGTGAGCACGTCTGATTTTTATTTTTTGACACAGTATAATACTTAAAATAGCTTCAACTAAAATAGAATTTCATCTATTTTTAATACAGACTGAAAAAATCTAGAACAAAATCATGATCACTATCATTATTACATGATGACACTGTGAAATCGGGACGTTAAGCCAGTCTTAAAAAAACAGCTTGTTGTGTTGATCTGTTAATCCTAATTGTTCACTAAGATGAAACGGAAATGAAAACGAGTAGAGAGAGAAGCATGACTTAGTGAAGCATGGGCTCCCCCCACCCCCTCTGCACTCGCTGAGACGGATGCCCCTCGTGCGCCTCTGGAATACTGATTGTACACTGCGGCGTGAGAGACCAGAACATGCTACTGTACGCTACTACACTGTTTTTGTTGGACAACAGACTGAAGAAACTGGATTCAGAGTAGTTGAGTCAGCTTGTCCTTTTTTAACAGATGGTTTGTAATTATGCAATATTTGTCATATTTTAGCACATTTCCAGCTCATGAAAAATAAAAAAGGCAGCTATTTAATGACAGAATAAATTTACCAGTTAATGGTCTGGGATACCGATTGGAAAGTACAAGACTTATTTGCTACTAGAGCACGTTCCTTATCGTGCCTGCAGTGTCTTATATCTGAATTGCCACTTTGGATAAAAGCGTCAAATAAACAAGAAAATTTTACCTCCTGCGAAGTTGGTACCAAGGCGAGCTGGCTTTCTGGTGAACTCCTCTATCGTTCTTCTGTCATCCTGTATAGTAGTCAGTAGGTCTGATTGCTTCTGTTTCGGACCAGTGTCATCTGATCTTTGAGCAAAAGCTTTGGTCTTTCCCAATACCCAGGCATCACTAAGCCTCATGTGAGGTCTAATTTGGTCAGGAGATTGTGTATATGATGCAGCTTTGAATACTTTGCTCTGGACTTGCGAAGCTGCATGGGGAGATGACCCCAGTGTTGCCAATATGGTGGTTCGAGAGGGATGGCCAGTGTTACTACGGGTACCTGACCAAGAGATTTGTGCTTTTGATGAAGTAGCCACTGGTGGAGTAGTGGTGGTGTCTGTATTGGCTTTTGAAGTCTGGCTGGTCCATATTAAGCTGCCAGCAGGATGAACTTCCTTGTGCTCTTCGATAGGGCTCATCTGTGTCCAGATTTGGTCTCCTTCATCTCCACTCATGAATGCAGCATTTATGCTGCAGAACAAAGTAAAACTGAGAATGACTGTGAATCTTGCACCGTGAAGGATCATGCTTGCAACCCACTTGAAGAAATCAGAGGTCACGCTGTGTCCTGTTGGACTCCATCTCAGGCCTCCAGTACTCTGGCACTAAACATAAAAAGGAGTAATGAATAAAAGCTAAAAGGTTTCTAACCAAAATCGTCATCTACTGTATTTGTAGTCATTTGGGAACAAGCAAGACTATCTACTGTTTCCCAAATAACTGAAAACCTCTTGACCCGGAACTCACATACAATATATACATAAGACACATGGATTTTTAATATTGGATCGCTTGAACATTTCTATGAATGATTTATTTGTAAATGATGCTCTACATTTGCATAAATTGTCCCACAGCTATGTTTTAAAGAGAAATCATTTGTCACCTTTATTGCCTCGGGGCACAAATTTCCAGCTCTATTCTTGGACCCCCCTGCATATTTTAGTATTTTCACTGCTCCAACACAATAAATCATCTCACTAATGGCTGTTAATTAAATGATTAGCAGAGGAAAAATACTGAAACATGCAGGGGATGGGCACTCATGATAAAAAATTATCATAAGTGAAAATATCTTAAATATAGTTAAATGTATGTAGACGTTCTTAAAATAGGACAAAATATTAGAATATTGAGCTTGTTTCTAATCAAATTTTTACTAAAGGTATAAGGAGAATTTGACAGATCATTTTTCTATGTAGTTTTAAGAATTTACTTATCAAAAGAAGAAAAATTCTCTGGCAATAGAGCAGCATTTATAGATTAACATTTGGTTTGTTGTGAACTTATTTATTTGGGAAGATATCTATAGGCTAGATTTGAGAGAATTCCACTTGTTAAGATGTAGTTTTGTTGCAGTGGAGTGCAAAAGCCGAGTTGTGTTTAAAAGATGGCTAAAACTATTGGAAAATTGAAGATTTTTGTTATGTCTATCTCATCCTTAGCCCTCATTTGTGAAGTGTAAAGGTTATAGTACTGGATTCGTATTGAGTAATCATACATTTTAAACATTATTGATGGAATTCCATAACTGTCCTCATTATAATGATATTTTAAATATTAAGTTAAAAATGTTTTCTTTTCTCAGATCAGAGAAACTGTTGAAATGATGAATTATCAGCATTGTTCATACACTACAGAAGGTAGAGATTAGACTGAAAAATACTGGCTTTTCTTTTTAATTCCCTCGTCACATACTGTAGCTGTCTGCTCTGGTTGGTTTATATTCTGGTCAGTTTATATTCCTCCTGGCATTGCTCTCTCACAGCTTGCCCCAGTTTGCAGTTCTGTTTTGTCGTAATGGATCTGTCCTCAAGAGCTCTAAATCACGGGATCAGTGTTGAAGTTCCAGCCCCAGGTCCCATCAATCCTGATCAATCCTTCCCTATAAGCATCGATTAGTCATGAGAATTAGGCTTTCTACTCCATCCCAATCAGGATTGATCTTCAAAAAGAGATGCACAGAAATGCAAAGGCACAGTTCCGTTTTCTTATGAAAATTAAATGTGGATATTAAAAATGAAATACCAGCCACCAGAGTATAAGCTCTGCATTAAGCAGTCGAAACCTCAAACCTCAGCTTCTCCTCATCTCTTTCAAGTCCGCTTGCCCCATTTTCTGGTTCTCTTCTCTGAATACGACATCATTCTCTGGACGATGTATGGTTAGGCTCATGTGGTCCACATGACCGAGGACAGCTGCGTTCACTGATGTACATTATCAAACCCAGCAGCAATTAACGACACATGCACGTAAGGTTGGTTAAAGATCAGGAAAGGGGCTCACCCCAGGAAGGATGGAGACGAAAAAAGGAGTAATCCCTTAGCTGCTGCTGAAAAGCCGTCTTCGTCTCTCTCTCGGTTCCTGCGCATGTGTGCGAGTTTTGGTGCTCTCGTTCCTGCTCTGCACAGTACACACACACTCACACACACACCACCGCTGCCTCAGCTTCTCTCAACAGAAACACACAGTGCCTGACACACCCCCTATCTGACTGCACTTCCCCCAACGCTCTTACCCTGTATGTGTCAGATCTTCCTCCAATCGTGTTGATCCGAGCTCCTCTTGTCCCTCTCGCTTTGCCAAGAGTGGATTAGCTCTGTTAGGTGACTTCCCTCATCTTACTTCAAACAAACTGCAAAAATAGGAAGGCAAGATCTATTTCCTCATACAAGATCACATTCAAAAGGGAATAGTTTGTCTTTCCCCATATGCATGCAAATGAAACATTCCCGATTTCAGTTTATATAATAATTTTTTTCCGATTTTCAGTTATATAAGAAACTCATTACCCAAGAGATTGATAATACATTGGGTTATAAAAAAATATGTTTTTAGGTCACATGGCTCCAAGGTCACAGGTTCTAACCTACAGTATGTTTGAGTTTATTGTCTGAAGATTTTCCTCGTTTCCCAAGAAAATTGCAGGATTGGATGAAACAAACTGCCCCTAGGTATGTATAAGGATCTGGCATCTATAAGCCTGCCTATAATGTTCCTAGAGGAATGCTCTGGATCCACTGTGACCCTGTTCCTGACAAAGTAGATACTGAGCGACTGTCAGTGACTGAGATTTCCATGCTCCGAATCACCACCAACACTTTTATCAGCCGCTGTCATTTTTTAAGCATTAGCTTGGAAGAGAGATTATCACTGCACATTACAGTATGCTTGGATGTCTGAGTGTTCTTCAGGCTAAAGGCTCGCTGGTGTATACGAGGAGCTTAACGATGTTGCACATTTGAATTCTAAGGAAAAAATCTAAGAGCCTTTGCGTCATCAATGTGACTGAAACAATATAATACATTTAATAATAATAATTTCGTCCAGATGAACAAGCCAAATAACATATAAGGTTGATCTCATCTTTTTACTAGGATCTACATACCACCACAAGTGGATACTGCCATGGATTTCCCCATTGCCTGGTGGTTCCCATGGCAACTAACAGCTTGCGCTAGTGTTTGGTGGAGGCATTGTGTTTTCAGGTTGTTTAAGTCTCATTTAGTGTGATCTCTGAACAAGTGGATGAACGTCTGTAGGATTCATACTGCATGTCATCATCATTGTAACTACTGTAGGAGGTGAACTGATTAGATTATGGAATTGATCAGGGTCGGATGTCTGAAAAAGGTTTTCTTTAATAGCTAACAAGAATATTCGTGGAAGGGTGAGGCGTCCATGTCTACTTTCGACGTGTCTTGTTTTCTCTTTGGGTTTTGTATTCATCCCATGTCCTGTCATCCATCTGTGTGCACTTGCAGCTTCTAACATTAAGTTCAGTTGCATTGCCACCTGTGTACGGGGTTTGGCGATGCTTCTTGCTTGGCCGTAAATATAGCACACATCAAGCACCTGCACTTTTCAAGCATTCTGCCTCATTCTTACATATGTTACAGATTGACTCATTCTGAGTCCTCATTTTCCATCAGGATGTGGAGACCCAGACACCACAGCTAACCTAAGACATGCAGCTTGGAAAAATAAAAAATGTTCCATCAAACATGCTTACGTAGTTTATTCCTCCGGGAGCTCTCTTTAAGGTTCTGCTTAGAACACTATACCAAAAACTTTGGAGATACTTTCAGAAAGAATCCTTTGAAGCTAGAGCACTTAACCACTGAAAGAACACTTAGTGCCCACAGTGGTTATAAATGCACATGTCATAGGATGTGATGGATTTGGAAAGTAAGTGTATGTGGTCAGACAGTGCAGTCAGGGTCCAGATCAATTAAAACTGAGCCTGAGAGAATCAAAACTAGGACACTCTTACAAAGACCTACTTTGGAAAGATACAAAAAGCATGAATGCTACCTAATATGAGTTTTACAATTAGACATATATACATAATATACCAATTACTATTTTATTGGTTTCTCCACCAATGTAGTTGGTTTAGAAATAGATATCTACATTAGGCTGACAGTTTATAAGATGTACAAAATCACTCAGTACAAGTTTTCAGCAACACAAAGTGAAACGGAGTGTTGCATTTAAAATAAATGTTATGCATTTGTACAGGTTGTTGTTATGAATAGAGCTGTGCATAACTGTGGTTCACGGTCTATGGTCATCTGATTTTCCACTGTTTAAAAGCACAGGAAGGCAGCAAATGAGCCAGAACTAAAAGGGGCTTTGGGATAAAGCAATGACGAGCTGGTTAAACATATGACATCACTGTGATCCGCTGCCTGACTCCCAGACAGGCCAGTGGCTCCTCTTCTGCTAATCATCTGCATGAGTGACCTTAAGCAGGCGATTAGCAGACCTGCTGAAGTGGGATTGTGCAAACATGCTCATGACTGATAACATACATATAGTCAGCAGGGCCCTGCGGTGACTTGGACAGGACAACATCGGCTACAATTTAGAGACCAAACATAGTAGCTAAGGTTTTGGCCAAGACAAACTGAGACAGTTTAAGCTGCCTGCTGAGAGCAGGTCTATAAACTGACCTACATTCTTAGGAAACAGGGTTTAGAGTTCTTTTAGGTCTTGTATGGTTTTTTTTGATCCTTGTGGCTCCTTGTCAATTATTGGTGAAATGAAATTGCTGCAGAAAATGATCACTAATTGATCTTGGCTCATTTGCTCTAACAAACACTGGGGCATATATATATTTTTTACTTTTTCTTTTTTTAGTCCTCCCTGTGCATTTTCCCACACATTTATATTACTTAAATGGCATATGGTGGAATTAATCTGAAATGTTTTTTTTTTTTTTTAAAGAAACAGATGGGTCTTTCGTTGTTGTTTAAAGATTGCCAGAGACTCAGCTGTATGGACATCTAGAGGAAGTTTATTCCACCACCTAGCTTCCAGAACAGAAATGTAGGTGCATGTCTTCCTCTATGTCTGAGAGATGGCGGTACCAGCCGATCAGTGGTGGAGGATCGGAGGGCACATGGTTCAGTGTGAGGTTTTATTAGAGCTGAGAGGTATAGTAAGTGGGTGCTTGGCCATTTTTAGCTTTGTAGGCAAGCATCAGTGTTTTGAGAGTATTGAGAGTATACATTTTTTAGGGAAAAAAAGTAACCATCATAAAATTAGCTCCTGACTAATTTATTCTCATTACACTTTTTTCATATCTGTTCTTCAACCTCTTTCCATCCTTGTGCATGGAATTACATAAAACATAAAACCTCTGTATTTCTGTACAAAAGCACACATCATCAACACCATAACTGACCAACATTGATCACCAACTATAGACCAGCAAACTGGTGACAGGATCATGTGCACCCAAGGCTCACCCATGCCTACGGGGTCCAAAGGCCAGCCTGTCTAAGTCCAATCACACAGAAAATCTGATGCAGCACAAATCACAGGCCCTCCAGAGTCACACCCTGAGGAGCCAAAGCCATCCCTGCTACCTGAAACCTTGGTGGTTTTAATGTTATGGCTGATTGGTGTATACAAAGATGAAAACGGAAAGTTGAATATGATTGAATTCTGGTCTCCTGATTGCACATGTCTACAAACAGGAACCTGGAAAATATAATTTCATAACATTCTCTCAGAAGTAAATTGGGCGTGTGTGTTTGTGTGTGTGTAGTGGGGTTGTTTTGATATTCCTGTAAATAGTGCTGTGTCACAATGTATGATATATCACCATAAGCAGCCAGTATGACAAAAATAAAAAGTTTAACATGCTTCAGAAATCATTTTAGAAGAATGTGAAGAGAAGTTCTCCTTTTTTCATCTGTGTTTGTAATAGTCATTTTTATTTTGATTTATACAAGTAATTTGTTATATAAATATTGTGTTTGGTCTGCTGGGAAATAAAATGAAGAAAACAACTGTTTTTTTTTTTGTTGTTGCATAATTTGATTGCACTACTGTATGTTGTTTTACAATGCCCAGCCAAAAAAAGTCAACTAGATTTAACTAAGCAAATTGTTTCACTGGATAATTACTGCAGTGATTAATTATGGCTCAGCTGGCAACAGGTAATTTAACCCTAACAGATCTTGATCACACATACTGATCTGAGGTGGGAATCGAACCCTCGACCCTGGATGTTCGAGGCCACCGTGCTAATTACTAAGCCTCTGTGTGAGTGTGTGTGTATCATGTCTCAAAGTTAGTACCCTCTTTTTAATTGTATGATTCGTTTATGTAAAAACAATAAAACAAATCATATAAAAAATATATGCAAACTTTAACATAAAAAATATATACGATATTAAGAATTAAAGGTATGCAAACTTTTGAACAATTATTATTTCTTCATTTTCTTTATTGTAATGTTTTGTTTGATAATTGTGTCATTCTGTTATGCTTTACATACTGTATGGACTTGAGTCCTATAAGAAATATAATAAATTTGTTTTGCCTTCTCACTAATCTTTTCATTAAAAAATGGTACACATCTTGCGAATTCTCCCTAAGTACGCAAACTTTTGAGCACAACTGTGTGTACATAAATATACTAAAAGAAAAAGTGTTAAATATGTACAGTGGAACCTTATAACTTGGTCTACGAGTGTTTTTCATTCTTTTAACACAGTAGCCCCCTCCCTCCTTCTCTCCTCTCTTGTCTTACTTCAGCTTTACACACGCACACACGCATGCAATATAATTATTTTTATATGAAGATTTTTGTGTTGTGGAACGAATTCTTTCTCATGGAAATTCAATTTGATATTCGAGTGCTTTGATATACAAGCAAACTTCCGGAATGAATTATGCTTGAATGAAATATACGTACACACAGGAAGCATGAAGTGCTCTAAAACTCCCTAGTTATCCCTGTTACTTGTGCACATTTTTCTACCACACATTTTTTAATTTCATTCTACTTTCCATTGTCCATGTGCTCAGATACAGCATTCTGTAAATAGCCAGCCTACTTAGAGACCATTTAAAGGCTCAGGAAACCTTTAATTAGCTGATTAGAGTGTGACACCATGAGTTAAACATTTTCACAATATAAAAATTTTCTAATTTTGGGTTTTCATTACCTGTAAGCCATTATCATCAAAATCAAAAGAAATAAACACTTAAGTCACAAAACACAAAACTTTATTTTCTTTATATAAATTTTCTTTATATTGAATTACTGTAATAATTTTTTTTCCGATGATATTCTAATTCATCACACACACGTGTATATATACACAAAATATGTGTGTATGTATATACAGAATGTATATATACACAAATGTGTGGAGTTTGCCTGTTTTGCCTGTTCTTAGTAGGTTTTCTCCTACATGCAGATTAGGCTAACTGGCGTTCCCAAATTGCCAGTAGTGTCTGAATGCACATGTGCATGTGTGTGTGTGTGTGTGTGTGCCTCATGCTCTTAGTCTCCTGAGATAGGCTCAAGGAACCCTGCCACCCTTTACACAGAATAAAGCAGTATAGACGAAGAGTAAGTGAGTGAATGTGAATGGGGTCAGGGGTTGAGCTGGCAACCTGTCCCCTTAAGTAACAGCCACAGAAACAACGGATATACACTATACGGACATAAGTATTATCCACAGTGAAGAGCAATCTTAATACTTCAGCATACCAAGACATCTTGGAGAGTGCTATGCTTCCAAAATTGTGGCAACAGTTTGCGGAAGGCCCTTTTCTGTTCTAACATGACTGTGCCCCTGTGCACAAAGCAAGGACTACGTACTGTATAAAGACATGGTTTGATGAGATCGGTGTGGAAAACCGCACACCCTTAACCCCTTAGAGCAACTTTTGGATGAACTGGAACAGAGATTGCAACATCAGTACTAGTGCCTGACCTCATAAATGCTCTACATGAATGGGCTCGAATTTCCACATAAACACATCACTTCCAAGAAGAGTGGAAGCTATTACACTAGCTGCAGAAGGGGGACCAGCTCCATATTGAGGAATATGTATTTGAATGCAATGTCATTGCAGGTTTGGACAAATACAAATACTTATGTTTCGTGATGGGTCGTTCATAACCGATTTAACCGGAGTCTTTAACGTGACTCAGAAAAACGAGTACTCTAGAGAGTTTTTTACAAAACCTCCATAGGTTGTGTACAGGAAACAGAAATGAGTAGTTACCTCTCGAGTCTTGGTCCGGATCGTTTTGTCTTTTGTCATGTCACCCCCATATATGCTATGCAGTGCAATAGATTAAAAGGATCGAACGACTTGGACTAGAAGACTCATATGAGAAGAACCGCTCAATTCTGTTTCCTGTGTAATGTACCGCATAGCATCTATGAGAGTCACGTGACAAAAGAGCGAACAAATCTCAGAAAAGGAACAAATCAGTCTGGACATTTCCATACATTTCTATTTTTATTTCCATTTAAATTTGTTATTTTTGTACAGATAGTTGTATATTTCTTATATATTTTTGAAAATGTTTATATTTTGTTCTACTTTCTTATAGTTTCAGCTATTTATTTCTCTTTCTTATTTCTTGTTAATTGTTTTTAAATTTTTAAGGTCACAGGCGGTCGTATAAGCATTTCACTGCATATCGTACTGTGTATGACTGTGTATAAGACAAATAAAATTTGAATTTGAATTCAATCTCCGTGACTACTCGTTCTTCTGAATCACTTTAAAGACTCGTTCAAAAAGAACGAATCGTTCATGAACGACCCATCACTACGAACGATTCAGACTAGAAGATATGAGAGGTGATTTTGTTTATCATACTACATGTATGTCCTTAGCTGCATTGTAATATTTTCATTACTGAAATTATATCCAAAATGTGTGTATGTACAGTAGATGTGTTGGGGGGGTCTGTTTATTGAAAATGTAACATTTTACATTTTATTCTAAGAACGAAATGAATTACATGACATTAACTACATAAGCGCATGTATTACATCAGACAGCTGAGGAAGTTCAGGATCTCCGGGGATCTACGTACAGTAAAACCTTCTACACCTCGATCATCCAATCTCTTTTCATATATGTGTGTAAGCCTGTAGGTTTGTAATAAACACAATAACCACATAAACCCTTTGACCTCTCTCTCTCTCCACCTCCACAAAGCTTGTCTCTGGGCATATTACTGTCTAGTATGAAAATAGCAGCTCCCAGGACAAAAAGGACTTGAGAAGAGTGATCAGGCGTGCAGAGCGCATCACCAGGACTGTATTGCCTGATCTACAGGACATTTACATGATTAAAGACATTCACCACCCTAATCATAATCTGTTTCAGTGGCTGCCATCTGGTAAGAGACTCCGGTCACTCGGAACAGTAGCTTTTTCTCTATCTAATATCATTGTTGGTTTCACTTTTTGTACAACAAAATTCTTTACAATTTTATATTTATACCATATTGTATATAATATATTATTTCATTTATGTCTATTTTTTTATTTTGTACATACATACATCCTTTTTTTGTCACTACTGTTTTTTTGTACAACCATGCACGTGACAAATAAAATTGACTCTAAATAAGTTTCGTTCATTTTGATGAACGAGATTCAAAGAACCGAGTCACTTAAATGATTCAAACTTCCCCATCACTATTCAGTTGATAATATCAACACACGCGC
>JAQMYG010000037.1:8770768-8781446 GCA_030014215.1 Clariallabes teugelsi
CTTGACAAATATTAGAGAAAGATAAGCATTTACTTCCGTTATGGTTGAACCTGCACTGACATTAACATCCACTTGGTAGCGCTTGATAGCGTCTGAAGCCCCGCCCACTAAATCTAGCGAGGGGGAGCTGGAGCTCCAGCTCATCCCATTTGGCTCTGCAGCGAGCACCACTTGTTTTTTTTGTGCTGCTGTGCTTGGAGCTTGGGGGCGTGGCTACAGGATCAACCGTCACCGTCGACCTGGCTGCCAGAATGATTCGGAGGTGTGGACAGTTCTCCGGACAGAAGCTCGGTCTGATCCCGGTACTGCTCAGAGCTTCACCGCGTTATTATAGCCATGTCCGTCACCGTGTACACTTATGTACAGCCGCCTCTAACCTCAGCGCGACCAGGTACTAGCGACATTACGCTAAGTTCGGCATGCTTGTTCAGTATTTAAAGTCGGCATCGTGCCATGTTCCACCTGTATTCTCGAGCTGAGCTTATCTATCTGTCATGTTGTCTTTGCTCCATACACTGAACTGTTGTACTTACGGCATATAGATTAGATTAGACATGGCGGTGTAGGCGGAGCGTTAACGCGAAGACTGTACAGTACTGTAGCTAACTGTAGCTTGTTTCTGCCGTTAGCAGTGATATAGTTTAAGAAGTGGAAGAAGGTAAGAATATTGCTGGTAGCTTGCTTTTTATCGAATTGTCTATCTGTTTAAAATATAAATATACAGTTATAACAACAGATATTATAATTAGTTATTATTACTATAATGAAATGTAACTGTGATAATGTTTTGCTAGCACGGTTCCTGGCTAACTGCTTGTTTCGGTTCCCACGTCCTAAATCAAACTATTAAACAGCATTTTAAGTGTTTAAATATTTTGTTATTTCTGTTATATTTCTTTTCATATATGTGTGAAAGCCTGTAGGTTTGTAATAAACACAATAACCACATAAACTCTTTGACCTCTCTCTCTCTCTGTCCCCACTCACACACACACACACACACACACACACACACTGTACATACATACATACCACTAATCAACTCTTTACATCTCACAAACCGCCTGTTAAATATGAGGTTCTGTTATTTCTTTTTAAATTTCTAATTTATTGTATGTGGTTGAGTCAAAAATTATCCTCACTCTGGTTGTAGAATTTATTCAGTTAACTTTTACAAAAAAGACTAATTAGTGATACACCAAGATTAAGAGTTATTGCTTGTTGTGTCTTGATGTACGTTGATACACTTATCGGCGGATCAACTGGGACACACGCGCGCACACACACACACACAAACACACCCACACACACACACACACAAAATAGTGAAGATTTGTTTATTCTCAGCATTGAGGACACATTAAACAGCTCTGTACAATTGTAAATAATGAATTTAAATTTGGCGAAGGTAGAATCTTTAAAATCCTTAAAAATGGTTAATCCTGGTGGCTGGCAGTAGAGTAGATGATTTGTGACTGTAAATTGTGTGAATATACAATACTGTATGTTTGGATGTGCTCTGGAATGAACTGGTGAGCTTTCTAGTATTTTATTTTATTTTTTCAATCTGTGTGGTGTTTTTGGGATAAGACTTGAAAACACCACAACCCTGATCAGGCTAGAAGATTAATGAATGTGACGGAGGGTTTCAAAGGTATTAGAGGAAAACTACAAATACATACAGAATATGTAACTTGTACACCAATCAGCCATAACGTTAACATTGAGCGCCCAAGGCTCATCTATGCCTGTGGGGGAAAAGCCAATACAGCACAACTAGCTGAAAAACAAATCAGTGATGGCCATGAAAGCTGCGCACAGGCCCCAGCAGGGAAAGAGCCCAAGGATCCCCGACCTAACTTTTTTTTATGTGTAGTGTCCAATTATCTTTGGATGTTTTGGTCTGTCTAAATTTCGCACCAATGCTGTACTTCGGCATTACTTCACAAATATTATTTAGCAGCCACGTTTGTTTGTGTACGGAGTCAAACAGTAATTACAGTACGCCACTTCTTCTTTTGACCACGATCGCATACTTATGTCACGCCTTCTGTGCTCCAGAGACCACCTCTGCAATCGGTCCAGGGATTGGTTCCCGAGTTCGGAACGATTGCTTGCTCACTGACAAAGATCAACTGGTCCCGGAGCCAAGGGTGCTCGCAAATGGTTCCCGGACCCCAGTGAGAAAACGCCCTTAAACTCTCCTTCATCCCAATTTTATCAAGCACCCATGGGATGGTTTGTACTTTAAATACAAACGTGTCTGATCCATTGAGGGCCCCTCCCTGCAAACCACAGCGACCAAAGGATCCTTGTCCTGGTGCCAGACATCACAGCGCACCCCCGGAGGTCTTGTGGAGCCACGCCTCAAAGGGGCAGAGCCACCCATGCGGCACAAGGAGGACGTACACAATACTAGGCATAATGTTTTGTGTAATGCTGTTACTGATCGGTGTAGCTGTTGTGAACAGTGGTTGTGGAGAAAATCCATATGCGCTTTACTAGGGTGCCCAAAATGCCCTCTGCAGGTGAAACCATACTAGAGATTGGGGGGTTTTGGGGGATTTAGTGATCTATCACGATTCTTTTGTGTGGCAATTCATGTATCGCCACACTGACTCCAAATGTTAATTATTATCTTAATTTTTATCTCTTTAGGTCTTCTAGTATGATGTCTCACAGTGATGGGCCCTTAAGGAGTGTAACGACTCACCACCTCAGCAAGGGCATCGTGTTCTATGCAAATGAGAGTACCGTGAAGCCTGCATTGAGTGGCCAGGCCAAGCCGCTGCTTCTGATGCTGCCCTGGCTCGGCTCGAGGCCTCAGGCTCAGGCCAAGTACGTCGAGATCTACCTTAGGACAGGTTTTGATGTGCTGGTAGTGGAGAGCAACGTGGGTAAGTTCCTGTGGCCTCGCTGGGGCCTGGAACTTGGTGCTGAAGTACTAAAGCTGCTGGAGAGCGACCGCTTCTCAAATCGCCCCCTGGTGGTCCATGCCTTCTCCATCGGAGGGTACACGTTTGCTCAGCTGCTCGTTCACGTGGCCAAAGACACTCAGCGCTATAAGGACCTGATCAACCGAGTCCAAGGGCAGATCTATGACAGCCTGGTTATTGGCTCTCTCGAGCGCATGGCTATAGGTTTGTAAACAGACAGAATGATGGTTGACCAGTTATTTATGAATTTTATGTGAATTTTTTTAGAAATTAGATTTACAATAAGATAACATGTATATTTTTTATTTGCAAGAAAAAAAAAACTAAGTTTCTGTTTACAATGCAGGCAAAACACCCCGTATTCAAGTCAAATCTGATTAAATAAAAAAATAAAAAATAAAAAAAGTGCTTTATCTGACAAGGACAACTTTTCACGATTCTAGAGTGACCTGCATGTGCAAAGCAACAATGTGTTATGTTATTTTGTCCATTTTTGGGTTACGTTCTTAATTTTGTTGGGGTTTGTCAGTCACAATTTTGCATCACTCTTGCCTGCGTTGTAAACATTTGCTGATGTGAAAACATTGGCACATGGATATGTTTTTGTTTTTGTTTTCTGGGGCTGTATTTGCATTAACTATTCAAAGATATAGCTCTGGAATAAAAATAAGAGACCACTGCAATTTACTCCAGGAAACTTCTGGAATGTCATCAAGAGGAAGATGAGATGAAGACTGAGATGTTTGCTTTTTTTTTTTGCAAAAAGATCTTTGGTTATTCTGATTTGTTGTGATGTCATTTCCTTTAAATATACACTCTAAATAACAATAGTTATATTTTGAATTTAGGAGAAATATTGTCAGCCGTTCACAAAAAATGAAACAAAACTGTTCATCTCACCAATACATACACCTGTAAGGAAAAAAACATAAGAAACTGATTATTTTGCAGTGGTCTCTTATTCATTTATTTATTATTTCTTTCCAGAGCTGTATGTGCCAATGTCAGGTTACTACAGTTTCCACTATTCTTAGGCCAGTTAGGATCACTACATTATTTTAAGAATGTGAAAAAGAATGAATAGTGGAGAGAGCTTTATTTCAGCTTTTATTAATTTCATGATGTTCCCTGTGGGTCAGACATTTACATACACGGTTATTACTTGGTAGCTTTGACTTCATGATGTTTAATTTGGGTCGAACATTTCACGTAGCTTTCCACAAGCTTCCTAGAAAAACTTTTGGAATTGTAGCCCATTCCTCCTAACAGACCTGGTGTAGACCTCCTAACTAGCATGCTTTTTTAATTCCGCACACAAATTTCCTATTGGATTGCTTTGTCCTCCAGACAACGATGGGTCATATGCCCAAAAAGTTTCCAAAAGGGAAAACTATGTTCCATCTGACCAGAGGTCGTTTGAGCTCGTATGGTGGCTGTGTGGTCCCATGTTTGTTTTTTTTTTTTTCCCAAAAAAAATTTTCTCCCTAATTTAGTTGTGTCCATTTAGTCGTATCCACCCGAATGTTGTCAATTAGCAATTGAATTAGAAGCTTTAAAAGCTATGACATAATTTTCTGGAATTTTTCAAGCTGTTTTAAATGCAGAGTCGACCGAGTATGTAAACTTTTGACCCACTGGAGTTGTGATATACTGAGTTATAAGTAATATAACTTATCCATAAACAATTGTTGTGTGTCATGCATAATGTAGATGTCATAACCGACTTGGCAAACCTATAATTTAACATAAAATCTGTGGAGTGGTTAGAAAATCAGTTTTAATGACTTTTCAACTATTCAAGTGCTTGCAAACTTCTGATTATAACTGTATATCTGTATATTAACTTTTAGCAGTTTGACCTGGATTGATTTGAATCATTTATGCTTTTTGTTGCAGGTGTGAGTCAGAACTTGTTTCCTCGTTTTAAGTTTTTGGTAAAGCACACCAGCCTCCTTTACTTCCACATGTTCAAACGACAGACGGTGGACTACTTCAACAAGAGTATTGACGTATTCTGGAACACACCTCTGACCTCTCCTGCGCTTTATTACTACTCTGGAAACGACGTCTTGTGTGATCCGGAGGTCATAGAGAAACTGCTGGAGCACTGGACGAGGCAGGGGATTTCTGTGACGAGTAAAAAATGGGAAGAGTCTATCCATGCCGGGCATCTGCGCGCCCACCCTCAGGAGTACCTGTCAGTCCTAGAACACTTCCTCTGTTCTATTAACATGGTCCCTCTAAAAGCCAAAATGTGACTTTCTGATAATAGGGACATCATTATTCATGTATATTAACGCACAATACAGTTTTCATTTAATCACATCATAGTTAGAGAGTTAATAGATTGATATGATATTGATTGTGAAGGAAAGTCAATCATATTACACATTTGCTAAAAAAATGGTGGTCCAACTTGAAGAGACATTTTGCTGTCTGACGCATCAATAATGGTTATTTCTTCTCGCTGTTACAGCTTGTTTCTTACATTTTTTAAAAATATTTAAACAGTACAGTGGAACCTTGGGTTGTGAGTATCTTGGCCTGCTTTGATATACAAGCATGCTCCTGGAACGAATTATGCTTGCAATCCAAGGTTTAACAGTACAAATATTTGAAGGTGCATTATAGTGTAACAATGACTTTATACAACACTAAAACCTAATAAATCGATTTAGTTATTTATTGTGAGTAATTTGTGTGACCACCACAGTGACTTGAAAATGTATTTATTTATTTATTTATTTTTATAACTTGTCCTAAGCTAGAACTTTTTTAAAAAAATTTAAATAAATATATACTGCTTATCCTGTACAGGGTCACAGGGGCCTGGAGCCTATCCCAGGAGATTTTAGGCACTTAGGCGGGGTACACCTTAGACAGGATGCCAATCCGTTACAGGGCATGCGCACACAAATTTGGGAATGCCAGTTAGTCTACTCTGCATGTCTTTGGACTGTGGGAGGAAACCAGAGCACCCAGAGGAAACGCACCAAGCACAGGGAGAACATGCACACAGATGAGAGGCGGGAATCGAACCCTCAACCCTGGAGGTGCAAGGTGACCGGGGTGAACGGGCTGACCGATACGCCACCATGCTGCCCTGTTAATGTTCACCCCATCGTTTTTACTCCAGAACAGTATAAATGGGTATTTGAAATATTTTAGTAGTCATAATAATGGCGACAAATATTGGTGCATACTAGTGTACAATACAACTACTGTACACTAACACTATAGGCGTCTGTTTACTGCACTATTTTGTTTGTACGTGTCTCCGGCTCAGTAGGTGGCGCTGCTGTTCTCACTTTCCTCCACCTGCTTTTTAAACACAGGAAGTAAATCCTTAACGTCTTCCGTTTCGACTCGCACGTGTCAGCCTCGTTTATCCTACCCATCTTGGAACAAATCCCGCCTCCTGAGCAAGGATTGGCTAACAGCTCACGGAGCACATCGCCGATTGGATGATTGTACTATCCAAACTGTTGAACCTGTCACTAATATTAAAAAACAGCAAATTACAGACAGGGGGGTGGGATTTGTAATAATACGAGTGGAAAAAAACATCCAAGATGGCCGCCTCGTAGAAAACGTGTGCTGCTGGAATCATGTCTGAAAACGGCACGTAATTATATTAATAATAATAAAAACGAAAACTAGAGACAGTTCCGACAGCTGTCTGATTAGCTAGGTGATCATTTAAACGCGCAGACTTTGTCTTCGACAGGACAAACTGATTAAAATTTTAACGAGAATATCATTAGTAAAGAGAGAGAGAATGGAAGCGTTGACTTTATTTGTGCGGAATTTACCTGCGTCAGCGTCCAGTGAGCATCTGGAGGAGATCTTCTCTGAAGTAGGACCGGTAAAGCGCTGCTTTGTGGTCAAAGATAAAGGTAACGAGCAAGAACACACCACGAGACTGCTTTACAACTTTCTGTATTCAGGAGGAATCATTTCACTGATCCTCTAATGATCTAATGAGAGCACAGAGTGTTCAGGTGACAAATATGTCATGTTCAGTATAGAATAAATGTGTGGCATAATTTTACATGTTTATTGCAATCAAACTAGATGGAAGGTTTTTCAAGTCACATGGGAGTAGGTCTCCAAATGAGCAGGTAAGAATGTGACTTGAAAAACCTTCCATCTACAGGTTAAAACTTTGATCATCATGTTATCTATTTTGTTTTAGTGTTTTACTATGTACTACATAAGGGTATATAAAGTAAATATATGAGGGTATATAAGGCTGTATAAAGTTATATAAAGTAAATAACATGATGGTATTTAAGGCTGGGTGGTGTAGTGGTTAGCACTGTCGCCTTGCACCTCCAGGGTCCGGGTTCGATTCCCAGCCAGGCTCGATTCCCATCTCTGTGTGCATGAAGTTTGCATGTTCTCCCCCGTGCTTGGTGGGTTTCCTCCGGGTACTCCGGTTTCCTCCCACCATCCGAAGACCTGCCGATTAGTGTGTGGGTGTGTTCCCTAAGTCTCCAGGGATAGGGTCCAGGCCAACCGTGACCATGAATACAGGATAGCTCTAACAGACTGCTTTAGCTCTGTCATGTTCTTTGGACATCTCATGTGTAGGACTCTTTTCAAGTCATTCCATAGCATCTCTATTGTGTTGAGGTCTGGGCTCTGATAGGCCACTACAAAAAGCAGATTTTGTTTTTCTGAAGCCGTTCTATTGTGGACTTGCTCTGGTGTTTTGGCCATTGTCTTGTTGCATCACCCAACTTCTAAAGGGTTTCAGCTGAAGTACAGACATTCTCACATTTCCCTGAAATTTTTTTGATACACTTAAGAATTCATCCTTTCCTCAGTGACTGCAAGCTGGTGACGCTCTAATGCAGCAAAGCCTAAATCATTGTTTCCTGCACCATACTTGATGGTTGGGATGATGTTTTCACGATGATATGCAGTGTCCTTTTAACGCCAGATATAGTGCCACGTGTTCTTAGTTTCATCAGGTCGCAAAATTCTTTGCCAAGATCACTGTGGTGGGTCAGTGTGCTCTTTGGCAAACTTCAGGCTGGCATCAATGCTTATTTTAGTAAACTGCGGGTTCCTTTGTAGTGTCCTGCCGTGGACACTGTACTTGTTCAATATTTTACGTACTGTAGACTCATGAACACAGATGTTAGCCAGTTCCAATGATGCCTTCAGATCTTGGGTGGTCACTCTGGGTTGTTTCTATACCTCATCGGTGAGTCTTTATTGTGCTCTTCGAGTCATTTTTACTGGGCGTCCACTATTTGATAGAGTAGCCACAGTCCCAAAGTGTCCCGAACTGTAGACTGGCGAAAAAGTCTTTGGAATCACTTTATGTATATTAACAATTTATGATCATAGATCCTGTGAAAGCTCTTTTTGGCGAGGCATGGCTCACATAAGCATATTCTTCCTGTTGGAGAAAACTTAAAAAGTTTGAGAGGTTTTTATCAGTCTAAGTAGCACGAGTCCACACCTCTAAACTCATTTTCTTAACAAGACTCCAGGTATGCTAACACCTGACTCCAGTCAGCTTTTCAGTTTTGAGGTCATTAGCTCAAGGATTCACATCCTTCCTCCACCAGCACTATGATGTTTTATGGTTGTTCTCAATAACGACATGAAAGATCAGAATTTTTGGGGGGTTATTAATTTTCGGACATTATATTTGTCAATACTCTTTACAAACAAGAAATTAATGCAGAAAACCATGAAATTCCACCTTTTGTTGCCACTGTACATTTTATATACCCTCATATGGCCTTGTATAACCATTACCTTATGTACCCTCACATCGCCTTGTATACACTCATCTCTTTAGATCTGAACTAAAATAATCATTTATAGGGTGGAACCTTGGATTGGGAGTAACTTTAAAAGTAACTTTTGCAAGACGAACAAAATGTGTCAGATTTTTTTTTAATAATCAGTGTGTTTATGCAATAGTTTTCATCTACATGTGTATTCGTATATTGTTTATTTTATAATAAAATTAAATTTTTTTTAGTTTTTTTTTTCCTGAAATCTTGTCATAATTAATATATAAAGATGTTAAAATGATTATTTTTTTTTTTTGGTAAATACAAATAAAACAAAGGAACTACTACATGCCAATTAAGTCACTAGGGCTTGTTATAGTAGTAATATATTACTTGAACATAATAAAGATAATGTAACAGGGTTACATTTAAATAAATTTAAATTACTACTTAGCATGGTGATCGTTTGTCTTGTACGTGATTATAATTCAATCTCAAAGTCGAGTGTGTCTTTTTCTGTTCAGGGTCAGAGAAATGCCGTGGTATAGGCTACGTTACTTACTCCATGGTTGAAGATGCCGAGCGAGCTCTCAGAGAAATAAAAGTCTATGATGGGAAAAAAATATTCGTGGTTCACGCGAAGAAAAAAATTTATGAAAAGAAGCAAAGAAAGAACAACAAAGGTATGTGCCATGTTTAGTGTCCGCTTTATTTAGATTGCTGTATTTGCCCCAATTTCACATCTTGTCCTTTTTATTTTTATGTTTGCATAGCTGAGCAGAAAACTGAGGAGAGTCCTGAGGAACCACCAGAGGTACCACCAGAGGTACCACCAGAGGTAAAAAGACAGCCGAAGTCCCAAGGGCTGAGAAAGAACAAGATGAAGGCCAGGCTTATCGTACGGAATCTCAGTTTTAAAGTAAGTGACAATGATGAGGTAAAATGCAGTGAAGCGTGATTGTAGATGTAGTTACAAATGGAGTTACTGCTTTAGTAGGAATCATCTAGTTGAATATATTTTGAGTAAGGACACAACATAGTTATTTAGGAGAAACAATAGTTTTTTATTAGTTGAATCAATTTAGTAATTTAATCGATCTTTTGTTAGTTGATGTGATTCACTTAATCGATGCCTCAATTTTTCCAATTCAGAATCACTGAACACTTTTAAAATTATATAGGTAAACTTGTTCTTTTTTCTTTTGGTGTTAATGCAATATCGCCATCTGCTGGACTGGAGTGCTAAGTAGAAGATTGGCTTAAAAAAAAGGGATTATTGCTTTGTTAAAAAATGTGCATTATAATTATTAATAGAGATGAAGAAAATGATTTCAGTTACATATCGTAATTCTTTCCTATGGCTGACTTCAAAGTCAAATACATTTTTAATTAAAATATGTTTGCATTGGAGATGCTGTAAAATGCTGCAGTTCCTCTATAATCCTACAGGTGGAACCATTACATTGTAATCACTGTACACTACACTGTAAACTGTTTACACATTGGCAGGCAGCAGAGCATCCTGTGTGATTAGAGCAAATTATTTGGTGTTTGTTTAGAATTGTAACAAAATCTGTGGAAAAAAATTTAATATCGAAATGTTATAGGGTGTAACCTTGGATTGCGAGTAACTTGTTTGCGTTTTCCAAGACGAGCAACATTTTTATAATAAATTTGAACTTGATAAACGAGCGAGGTCTTGACATACGAGTAGAACGCAGACGCTTTGTCTGCCGAGCGTCACGTGATCACAACTGAGCCAATGATTCTTCTCTCTCTCGCACTGTGAGATTATGGGTAATTGGCATTACCCATGTTGCATATTTAAGGGTTCTTTAAAAACTACAAAGCACAAGTTGCTTCACCTACTTCATGCATGAAGTCTCTGCGTGCGCATGGCGAAATGAGTGCGGGACGGGAGAAAAGCGCCGAAATGGAAGATTTGGTCGCAAAAAGAAACGCAACGTCGGTCATATGGAAGTATTT
>JAQMYG010000037.1:8781476-8795318 GCA_030014215.1 Clariallabes teugelsi
TTAAGCAGTTCAAAACACCTGATGAACATAAATAAATTTGTACACATCGCAATATATATCGCAGGAAAAAAATATATTGCAATGTAATTTTTTCCCAATATCGTGCAGCCCTAATTCTTATCAAAGGTAAAGTGCAGGTTAAATTGTTTCATTTTTATTTTATATTTTGAAGTAATTTCTTTTAATGAATATTATTTGTGAAACCATCGTCCGAGTTTCCATAATTTCGTATGGGGATCACTTTGATATACAAGCGCTTCAACATACAGACACGCTTCCAAGGTTTAACTGTATTTAAAAAAATTGTGATACTAATAGAATCGTAATACACAGGTGTCAATTCTATTTGTATCAAAATATTCCCAAGGTTTCCCAAAGGTTTTTTTTCCCTTGTAATAATGCTACAGATTTAGTATAATCATTATACGTATGATTATTGTATAAATTTGTATGATCCAAATATAAATCCAGCGGTTACTTTTTAATTTAGTGAAACCCATCGGATTTATATTTGAACACATTCCATTTAAGTTGATGAATTATTGATTTGTTTTTTTTAGTGCTCTGAGGCTGAACTTAAGGAAGTTTTTTCAAAGCATGGAACAGTGCTGGAAGTTAAGATCCCTGTAAAACCAGGTAACGTTCACTTTATTAGTAAAAATTAGTAAAAAGTATGTATATTAAATATAAAGATCATAAAGATATAAGTATTAATCATGATAATTAACCCAAGATCATGTTGTGTAAAGAGCCAGTTTACCAAAACCCATCAGTAAGAAGATTCAATCTGTTTAAAAGCTTGCTAGCTAAGTGTAATGCTTGGATAATTGATGTTGGGTATGCACAGTTACCAAATGTGTACGATTAATCAATCCAGTCTATAATCAGATCCCGACTGTCACTGACGCTTCTGCATCTTCACATCACCAGCATCGTCATCATCGAAGTGTAAACAGTATAAATGTTTATAATAGGGATGGGCGGTATGGGGGGAAAAATGTAATCCTGATATATATATATTTTTTCATATGGATCAATATTAATATTTACCATAATGCATTTTGCATTTTGATAAAGCTGTCAGGTTGAAGAGTATCCTGATAATGGGTAAACTGGGTTCATATTAACAAAAATAGAATAACAAGTATTTAACTGTGCACACATGCTTTATCTGCCTTAACAAAACAAAATAATATACATTATATATAATATAAATGAACCTAAAACTGTAATGACCGATGCCAATTCACGAACGGTTTATCCCCCAGTCCTAGTTTCACCAGTGCATTTTATAAAGCAGGCTCCTTACACAACGTGATCTTTGCAGGCAAACACCAATTCAGCATTGCAATGTATTTAAAAAAAAACAACAACATATAATTTCGGTTAAACCGTGTTTTCCTCAGGCTGCTGCGCAGATTATTGCATCTTAGCTTTATTAAACCATTAAACAGAAATGAATGCATCACTCCCAGAGCATTTCATAAGCAGCTTCTGGTTTAACATAAGTCGTGTACTATTATGTTAATGTATAATTACTTTAGTGATCCTCTTACTCTTAGCTGAAAAGCTTTTTTTGTTTTGTGGTTGTGTGTAGACGGAAAGAAACGAGGATTTGCCTTCGTCCAGTTTAAGAACATGCTGGAAGCAGGAAAAGCCCTGGCAGCAACTAACCTAAAAAAAATTAAAGGTGAGTCCGTCTCCCGCATGTCCGATCCCGGTCTCTCCTCACTGATCATATCAACGTCATTCAAAAACGCTTCAGTCTGACCCTAGGCCGCCGTCTCTCTTCTCGCAGACAGACTCGTTGCTGTAGACTGGGCCGTGTCTAAGGACAAGTTCATGGCTAATCAGCAGGGTTCAGCGTCAGGTACAGTGTTCATTTTTTTCTGTTTGTGCTAAACGTTTGTGCTGATGTTGCACTCAGTATGCTTTTTACCGTAGGAGGTAAAAAAGAGGAAAGTGCAAAAGTGACAGAGGCTGAGGAAGAGCACGAGGAAGAGGACGACGTGTCTGCAGAAAAACAGTAAGAACCAAACGTCTTTTTGTCTCGATCAGAAACATGTGATTTCAAAGTTGATGGAATTATTTAGTTAGTGCTGCATTATTATGTGCACAAATATCGAATTCGTGAGAAAGGCCCCTGCAATTATTTAATCAGCACAGGAAAAAAAAAAAAAAGGCAGGTAATATACTTATAGTCTGGAAACTTCGTCTTAATGAGATCAGGTCGTGATGAGATGACTATTTGAGAAATAAGTTTGGTACTTTTAATAGAATACTTTTAAATCACAATAACTGTGTCCGAATAATACACGATGTTTAATGTTTTGTTTCGTTGGAATACTTTGTGAGATTTACTTAGTATGGAAATATAATGAGGGGATATACATAGTTAACACTTTTTCTTTTGGTGTTTAGGATCAGAAAATAGCTTTAATAACATTTAAATGAAAATTTTTTTTTTGCTTTTTATGTGCTTAGCATAACATTACGTAGCTCATCATACCGCCGTTATTGTTACTCGGGGAGAAGTACTTATCTTTTTCCCTTTTGGGCAGTGTAGTGATCAGCTGTTTAGTTAGTGTTTAATTAAAAGCAGTGTTTAGCTGAGGTGTGTGTGTGTGTGTGTGTGTGTGTGTGTGTGTGTGTGTGTGTGTGTGTGTGATAACACTGTGTCCTGTTTGAAACGGTTGTGAGCATGGGTGATCGGAGCAGTGTGATGATGGACGTCTTATTTTAAGGTCTAAAGCACAGCCAGAGGACGACTCGGAAAGTGAGTCTGAGGCAGGCTCGCCATCTGATGATGACGATGATGATGATGATGATCAAAGCAAAGACAGTGATGATGAAGAGGACGAAAAGCATGATGACTCTGAGTCTATGGAAGCAGACAGCGATGCAACAGATGACGAGGATGATGAAGACGATGACGAGGATGATGAAGACGATGATGGTGAAGACGATAATGATGAAGACGATGATGATGACGAGGAGGAAAAAGGTTCTCATTTGTTCATTCATATTATTATTATTATTATTATTATTATTATTATTATTGTTATTATTTTGTTTCTGCTCCGGATGATTGATTGTTTCTCTCTCTCTCTAGCCAAGAAGAAGAAGAAGAAACCAAAGAATCCTCTCCCTTCAGATGTGAATGAAGGAAGGACAATATTTATCAGGTAAGCCTCACTAAAGGTGTGTGCTATCGAGTCGGAGTGATACGATGATATTTGTAATATTAGACACAATTGGTGGAGAAATTGTGAAGGGTGTGATTCGTAGCGCATGCGGTACTCAAGATTTAAGCACTTGTACACCATCTGTGAAACCCGGGCCAGTGTAGAGGGCGTGGTTTCGGCCAGTTGCCATAGCAATGGCTCCGTCTTGTTTCTGATGTTTCGGGAGCCGCTACAGCTTTGGTTTTTGAGAGCGAAGAGAGAGAACGATTAAAATTTTTCTTAATGCAAAAGTTTGTGTACTCCAAAAATGTGGTCACAGGAGCGATTCTGAAACACTTTTTTGTATTTTTTTCTTTAGGATTTTAGGAAAAATCTTCACATCCTGTTATGGTCTGAGAATTTTAGGTTGTGTGTCAGCTCCCAAAGAAAGCTGTATATGTTTTGAGTGAGATTTTTGTCTGAGATTGAGTGAGAGTGAGACAGATGTAATTTTTTGCTGAGTCACTGTCTCTACATTTTAGAACTCGCCCATTTAATTTTCAATGGAGCATGATTAAGACCGCATTCGATGGGATAATTAATTTTCATCGACATGAAATTTTCCAGTGTAGTAGCCATTTCGAAGCTTTATGACGGGACACGTCTCGTTTTCTGATGAATCGAGTTATAGCCACTGGGATATCTGGCCAATCGCTATGTAAAAAGAAATTGCTCAGAAAAACTGGATTTTTGGGAACTGTATGTCCGAATTCTTAGAAATTAGGGCTGATGTCATAGTGCTTGGGCCCTAATAATAATAATAATAATAATAATAATAATGTGCAATAATCGTAGTAAGCATGTTATAAGGACCATTGTGCAATTCAAATGCATGTTCAAGAAGGTGTGTCTAATATGCTTGTTCGTTTCGCTTGTAAAACATGTTTCTGTTGCTACAGAATCGGTCATACATTCTCCATTGACGTATTTTTCTAAGCCTTTATGCAAGAGTGCTCGGATATCAGTTATGCTCAAGTGATCTTTTACTGCATCTGATTACAAAGCATGAGAGAAATCAACGATCATAACATTAACGTAAAAAAAAAAATAGGTTTTAGGTTTTCAACTTAGACAGGGGTTTTGGGGGTGTGCTGTGGTGTAGGCACCAGGATGTTGGCAGCGGATCTTTTGGGTGCTGTTGGTTGCAAGATGGTGGCTCCAAGTATCGGAATTGTTTGTCCAGAACCTGGATCTTTGTCCTTGGGCTCTTTGCACGCTGAGCCTCATGCTGGTGCACTGGGTGTTCTGGTGCATTTCTATTATGGCCAGCGTGTAGCAATTTGTGCTGTGTGGGATTGGACCCAGCGAGCGTGCACGAAGCTCAGGTTCCAATGATCCTCTCACCAGTTTACTGCCGTACAGTTGATGATCAGTGTTGTTCAGTGTACCTGGTAGGGCCATTAATGTTATGGCTGATCGGTGCATAAATCTTGAACGATGTGTGTAGGCTCAGAACAATACCAGTGTGGCCCAGTAGGTAAATAGAAACGGGCTGATCATTATTCAGTCATAAAAGAAATGGTCGGATCTCGACGTGACGGATGTGCTCCTGCTCTCTAATGTTTCCCCAAGCGCACATCAGCTCCGAGTTGCTCTTCAAATCCTCTTTCTCTCCGTCTGTGTTAGAAACCTGTCCTTTGACTCTGAGGAGGAAGGCGTCGAAGAAATTCTCCTGCAGTTCGGTGAACTCGAATACGTGCGAATCGTCATGCATCCTGAAACAGGACTCTCGAAAGGTTGGTGGTGTTTTATTACACATGCATAAGGATTTATCAGCGTATTAAAATTAATGAAAACTTTTCATTCAATTGAAACTCGTCCAGTGACTAATGGTCTTGACGTAGCTTAGCTGGCTAGCTAGCCAAAGTTGGCTAATGATAAAATAAATAAATAAATGTCCAAAAGAAAAATCTCAAATTACATTCTCTCACGCCCGTCCTGTCCAAACCCTGAATTTTTTACGTCAGATGACATCGATGCAGAGAATGAATCAAGACTGGGTTCTTGCTGTAGGTACATCCAGTCGGCTCAGTGTTCAGTCATCGTCACCGTTATCCGATATCGTTAGCAAGGCACAGCTAACCAAGTTGAAACCTCAAGGGTGGGTCAAAAATGATCCGCACTCTATTCAGCTTCCCTCATTTAAACATGTTAAATGCTGAGCTGTGAACCACGACTGCACTGCTGTCTTCACTTCTTCATCAGAAGTGAATCTTCGTCTGCTGCTTTCAGGGGACCAATCAGGTAAAATTCTGATGGAGGAAGATCAGCACTATTGGGAGGATACTTTATCACCTCAAAACAATATTTTTGCAGAATGTCGACAGTGCGGACGGAAGCGTGCCGTGAACATCGTCGTGCAAGATCACAACGCCCTTGGAGAGCAGGCTTAAAGAAGTTTAGGCATCAGCTCTTCAATAAGCATTTGACTATAACGAGCACTGTCGATTGTTCAACCTTCTTCCTGATAATGTTCCAATACTGGCCCTTGGGAATCTGAAAGATTTGAAAACTGAAAGGATCAATTTTCCAGCTGACGGTTGATTTTTGAGCTTTTTCTTGGTCGCCGATTGAGGATCTTTCCGTTCCATTCTCTGCTGTAGTGATGAATCCATGTCACATCACCAGTAATGATTCTCTTTAAGAAACTTTCACTTTCCTTATAGTATCGTTATCCTGTTCATGCTCTTCTGTGAGTTGATTCGGCACCAGGTACACCCTCAGACCACAATTTTTCTACCACAAACCATCTCACTTAGTTTTTTTCCCTCTTTTCATCCAGGCTGTGCTTTTGCTCAGTTCAAAACAAAAGAAGGAGCAGACAAATGTCTAGCAGCTGCACAGACAGAATCTGAGGTGAGTCCGAATCTGCGTACTGTAAGTGTGTGTGTGTGTGTGTGTGTGTGTGTGATTGTGTGGAAGCTACTGTACTGTACTCTGGTACGCCGGTTTCCCGTGCTTTGCTCCGGCTCCGTGTCCGAGCGAGCGGCGTGTAATGTCTGTGTCAGATCCCGACTCGTGCTCTCTGTGTGCTGCAGGCTGGCGGCGTGAGGGTGGACGGGAGGAGGCTGATCATGGTGCTGGCGGTGAGCAGAGAGGACGCTTCCAAACTGAAGAGCAAGACTGTGAAAACTCACAAAGGCTCCAGGAACCTGTACCTCGCCAGAGAGGGCTGTGAGTGCATCCAGGAACATGAGTCCGGGAGAGAGCTGTAGAGTGGTCTTAACTGGAGAGGGAAAGAGCGCGCTAGACGTCTCCAGCTTGAACATACCAATTCAGTGAAATCTTTATAAATCAAGGACAAGTTAAAAGCGAAAGGGCTGCTTTTATAGCAGAAAATGAAAAGAAAAAAAACATTTATTACTAAATGAATACATTTTTTATATCTAAATTATATATTTATAATATTTTTTACAATATATTTATAATGTAAATAATTAGAAAGAGAGCGAAAATATATCTTAAAGGTATATCTTAAAGATACCGAGGCAAATTTCATGTAAAAATTGCGACAATGCCGAGATACCATTGTATAAATCATTCCTGTTAGCTTAACTGAAAGTACTGAATCGGTTAGAGTTGTAATTGAATATATATATATATATATATATATATATATTTTTTTTTAAGGCTTTTACACACACAATATTTTTAAAGATCATCACTAAATCTGAGTGCAGTGGATATAAAGGCAAGGCGAATTTAACCGGAATAGTTCTGCTCCTCCTGACATTTTTATCTCTTCACTTCTGCATCTCGATTTCCTCTAACTGCTCTTTTACCTCTTCCTGTATCCAGTGATCCGTGCTGGAACCAAAGCGGCAGAAGGGGTTTCTGAATCTGATATGGCCAAGAGGATGAGGGTAAGTCAGACAGCCGGCACGGCTAAGTGCCTCGACGTTTCCATTTGATTAAGCTCGACATTTCCTTGGATATTGTTATTTCAATTTTAACTTGCGGCATTAAAGCAAGGTCTTTAGTTACTCAGTGATGTGGTTTGTAGTTCGCAGAGCTGAAGAAGGCAAAGCTGAAGGACGTGAACGTGTTCGTGTCTCAAACCCGCCTGTGTGTTCACAACCTCCCCAAGAGTGTGGACCGCAAGCGTCTCTTCAAAATCTGCCTGTCTGCTGCAGGGGGAGGAAAGGGTGTCCGTATCAAGGAGGTAACACACACACACACACACACACTAGCAAAAATAGGAGTATAAATAAAATATAGTTAGAGTATTGGCTCATGATTGATGTTTTTTTTGGCCTTAAAGGGATAGTTTGTGTTTTTTTTCCCCCCAAGTCAAAGCTGAGGTGCGTACAAGTACGTTACGACACGTCTTGGTTGTTGTAAGTTTTCCTCCTCTGCACACCGACCGTGGAACGAGAAGGCAGTGTAATTAATTGTGACTGAATTCCACAACCCTTGTTTCATGCAAAAATGCGTTCCAATTTTCATTTCAAAATTTACTTTCGGTTCATTTTTAGATGGTCAGGTGGGTCTCTAGTGTGCGTACAAGAAAGTGAGGAAAACCATTGCTTACGTCTTGTTCATTTTTCTAAAAAAATAAAAACAAACAAAAAAGAAATTCCCCCTAATGTGACCTCATATAAGAAAAAGAAGCCCCTCCCCCAGCTAGTTGCTCTGCTCTTCTTGTTCTCTTTTTTGGGGCATTCGGAAAAGAAGTGTAAGTGATCTGTGTTAACTTGTTAAACAGAAATAATAAAATATAAATATATGTTAATAGTGAAAAAAACAAAACAAAAACAGGCCCAGTGTGACGCAGTTTTAAAGTGCCCGCCCTATCATCTGGAGGTCGATGGCTCTCGCGGCTGAGGGCCTGGACAGAGCTGATTGGCCGAGCTCTCTCAGAGAGGTGGGATGGGAGGCATGTAAGCGCATATTAATCATTTTAAAATCCTTAAATACCTGAATACTCCTTTATCTCCTATTATTATTATTATTATTATTATTATTATTATTTTTTTTTTTTAATGTGTGTATTTTTTGTGTATGTTCCTATGTGTGGCCGTGCAAAGCAGGAATTTCATTGTACTGTTTAAACTGGTGTGTGTACCGTGCACACAACAATAAATTCAAATTCAATATGAGACCTTTTAAGCTTAATTTATTCCCATGCAGATCATCAGATGTGTCGTGCTAATGTTGCTGCATAATTAATTAACTCATTCTGAGAAGCTGTGGTGTGGAGAAGCCCGTCTGTGATGTGAATCCTGGCGTCTTGGTTAATGTTTAACGTCTAGCCCGTACAGGCCCGTGGGGATGATGAAGGAATGATGCCACAATTGCAGTCTGCTTTCTGTTTCGAGTGCTGGGAAGTGTTTAATTATAGTGCACTTCATATTACAGACTACATGTCAGTGACTCACCATGACCTAACGCCAAACTAGTAAAAAGTTCACACATTAGGGTGTTCAATAGTTGAGGATAGATTATGAGATAAGGTAGTCATGCTGAGATTTCAGATCTCCCTCTGTGTGTGTGTCTGTCTGTTAATACTCCAGTTTTAACCCTCATAACTGTGTTCTGAGTCCCGGTTTGACCTGAACGCCCCTCGTACATCTTGATCCTGACCTAATTGTTTTTTTTTTGATTAGACGCACCAAATCTTATCCAGTAAAAATTCCTACAACTTTAAAACAGATTGGTTAATCTGAAATAAATGATTTTCATTATAGAAGTCTTCTCTTAGATTCTTAGATTACGTGTACTCACTGTGCCTGGTGGGTTTGCTGCGATGTATTGGCACGCCGTCCCCATTTTAAACCCTGACTGTGTTTAGAAATGATTTCGCTTCGATCATGCATCGACAAATTCACTCTGTGGTCTCTGGGTGGCGTTAAGCAGCTTGTGTATACGCACATAACTTTCGTGTGTATGGATTTTTGTGTAAAAACGTTACACATAACATCATGATATGGGTTGCGCAAAAAATAAAAAGTCAGTTGCCTTGCACCAACACTAGATGGCAGTATTGTTTTGCCATGATTCTGGAGTTGATCTGCTCGGGTCTGTGCCATTGTCAAAAAAAAAAAATCATGTTGCATTCTTGTTACTGTTATCGGATTAAGATCATTCCTCGTTAAAGACGCCTATTGCTGTCCTTCTGTCCCTCTCCCAGTGCCACGTGATGTACGACCGGAAGCCGGTGCGCGGCGAGCCAGTGGGTCAATCGTTAGGCTACGGCTTTGTGGAATTTCAGGAGCATGAACACGCCCTCCAAGCCCTGCGTCACCTTAACAACAACCCCAAGATCTTCACAGCCAACAAGGTCAGTCTGAGTGATGAAGGTCAAGAGGTCAAAGTTTGACATTTTAGATGTATGTGTATCATAAGAGGTGGAGTAGAGATGTGATGAATATCTGCGTGGAACTCTTTCATATCCAAGCACTAATGAAACACTGGGATAAATGCATTAGTGTAGCAGGGGACTATACAGAGAAATAAACATCATCACTGGTTTGATTTGTGTGTGTGTGTGTGTGTGTGTGTGTGCAGTATAGTCATTTATTTCCCTTTAGAGCCGTGTTCTTTACATTGGCCTGGGGAATACAAACTTTTGCACGCCCCTATTTGCTATATGATTATGTTTTCGCATTATGTGATGAGCTTGCAGTCAGAAATATAGTCTTATTGTGTGCAGCCGGAGGAAGTTAATTTGTTTCAAGTCCTAATGAAAGCAGTTTTCTTTAGTGCTGCCGTTGTGTATAGAGTATTATCTGTTTGCTTGATGATCTGTAACCACTCAGGGACTTTTCTCCAAATAGATAGCAGCTTTTCTAGCAGTACACTTATTTACCTCCTTTTCACTCGGAGCCTTGCATACCACAAACCCATAGCTTTTCCTTTTCAACACTTAATGGATTTTTTTTTTTTTCCTGGAAAAGAATCCAAATAATTACTTTTGATGTTTCCTGAACCTGTCTTTCAGTTACCCAGAAATCATGTCGAGGAAGGTTTTTTTTTTTTGTTGTTTTTTTTGTTTGTTTTTTTTGGCTCGGTTTTTGAAGTGTGTATGTTTTTGTTTCCTTTGTTGTATTTCTCAGAGGCCCATTGTGGAGTTTTCGCTGGAGGATGGGAGGAAGCTAAAATTGAAGGCTATGAGGGAGCAGAAGAGCAAAACGACATCTGCGGCAGTCTCCGGGCCTGAAAAGGTGATCACCATCATATAAATCTACATCTAATTTAACCCCACTGTGCTTCCTTAATCATTTAAGCAAAGTCCCCAGAGAATAAACTCCATTCGAAAATCTAGATGAAGGGAATTAATCAAAGACAGCTCCGTGCCGGCGGTGAGAGATGTGCGAACATCTGTTCCTCAACAATCTGTTCCTCGGTAATCTCTTCTTCAGAACCAGTCGCTCTGACTGTAATGATGTTTAGGGGCTATTTGTTTCGATTAGAAGAAAACCAGTAGACTTGCTTTAATTTAATTAAGGTACGGGCGAATTGATTTTTTATTTTTTTCCCCTGAACGTGTTTGGGGGGAATCTGTCTGCTGAACTGGTTTTGACTGATAAATATAAGGGGGAGGGAGGGGGGGGACAGCATAAGAGTATTATGCCCACACAGTACAGGTATTTCCGCTACCTAAACACGGCATTGTGGACATTTTATCTGGTACTCTGACATACAAATGACCCGAGGTAAGAATTTCCGCCTTAAAAATGTAAATTTTGCAAGAATTTTGCCGTGTGCCAAGAATGTTAGCCAGGACGGTAGTAAGAAAAAAACGGAGTCACTTTCAGTTTTGTTTTGAAAGCAGCCGCTGCCAAGAGGAATCATAAATTAAGGTTTAATGTCTATTTATTTATTTATTTTTAATGCAAAAATATGTTTATAGTGTTGGAAATTGGTAATATTAGAAAGAAAAAAAATTGGAACGGATTATCTGCATTAACATTATTTCCTATGGGGAAATGCGTTTCGCAAGACGAATTTCTCCCTTAAAAACACGCCTCCAGGACGGATTAAATATGCCGAGATACCACTGTAGTTCGCTTAACTGATGTTAACTCTCCAGCTGTACCTATAAGGGCTCGGGATGATCAAATCGTTACATTGCATTATGTAGTTTGTTAAATGCTACAGAGCCGTTCCTCCCTTAAATGTTTTTTTTTTTCTTTTTCCTTCTAATGAGCAAATCAGAGGACATGTGATTATACAGTATATGGCCAAAAGTACATGGACACCTGACCATCCCCAAACCGTTGCCACAAAGCTGGAAGCACTCTTGTCTTTCTATCTTTCTATGCTGTAGAGTAACATCTTCACTACAACTATGGCATAAACCTGTTCTCCAACATGACAACGCAGCCGCGCTCCGAATTCTTATGATAAACCTTTGCAGAATAGGAGACTAAATCTGGGACATTTCATTTTGGCTATGCAGTGTATGAAAACAGATCCCAGATACGTAATAATCATCCATCAGTGTACACAGTCATGTCTGTATGTTCTGTATTTGGACAAATGATATGATGACAAGTCTACACTTTAAATCACGTAGATGTAATGTGTAGACTTTCAGCTTTAATTCAGGTCATTTAACCAAAATATTGTATTTATTGTTTAGCTTTTTTTTTTTTTTTAAACAAAGACCCTCTATTTATGTATACTAGTGTGTATATATGTAGAATACAGTTTGAACCTCCTTTGAGCAGCAGCCATGTATTTGCCTGAAATCTCTTTGTACTTGGCAGAATTCCTAATGTGATAACCCTCCACAAGGGGGCGTCCCAGCTGCAACACAACCCCAAACATCCACCACCGTATTAAGCCCTGGATGACGTGCTTCTCCTGCCTCCTTTTATGTCTTGAAACATGCTGACGGTGTCCTTGACCAAAAGACTGATTTTTGGTCTCAACTGAGCACAACACACACACACAGCCCGTTATCATTTTAATGGCACTCGTGCACATCAGGTGTTGCATTTTTATAGATGCTCTCAGGAAGGGCTTGTTTTTTTTCAGTGCTTTCAAAGGGCTTGTTGTTTTATAAAAGTGGCAGTTAACATTTTAAAACTTGACAAGAGGCCGCTTTCTAAAGGATTTGAACCGTTTTAGAACTTTTTGGTTGCTGTCCTATTTGTGCTCAGTGACTTTTTTTTTTAAACTACTTTGTGTATTTTATAGCCATAACTTTGATATCTATAGCACCCAAAGGAAAGGTCATAGGATCCAGGCATTTTAGGCAACTTTGGAGCTCTATTTCTGGCTTAAAATGCCACTTCAGCTGCTGCTGCCACTTACTGTAGCTCGTTATGTTTAATGTAGGTAAAAGGTAAAAGACTTAGAGAAAGCTTTAGAGAACCCAGGCCACTGTGGCCAACCGCGGGTACATTCTCCAGGTTTGCCCTCTCGCCTCATCCTCATGGTAAACGAATACCAATGGACCGGTATTCAGCACTAGCTACCACTACTGGGGCTTATTTGAATCTGTAACTATACAAATTTTGCAATGCACACTGCTATCTGTTTGTTCTGCATCTCCATTGTGCATGCCGGTTGTATAAAAGACATCATGGCATGACATGGAGTAATGAAAACAACAGAGTTGTACCTACCCGGGTTAGGTTTGAAGGAAGCGAGCACACCGACAGGGCACGATAGTTTCAAATCAGTCCATTTGATTCAGTATCTCTAACCTGATATCATTTATCACATCATAGAAAAAAGTGAACAGAGTTGGATCTCAGGAGGACAGGAGTAAGCAGCCTCCTCAGAGATCTCCTCAAAGCGCCTCAGCTGGGGTTCAGAAGTCGGCTGGAGCTCAGAAAGGCAGCGAGAAGAAACCGGGAGCTCTGAGCAGTCACTTCTCTGGGTTTAGGACCAACCCAGAAGTGGAGCACGTCGAGGCGGACGACGGCAAAAAACGCCAGAAGATTCTCCCCATGCCTTCACACATGGGACCAAAGATCAGGTACTGACTTGTGCTTGTACTTTTATTATTATTCTTTTTAACATACTGAGTAAGTCATTGACAAAGTTTGAACAAAACTGTTTTTTAATGAAACAGGAACCGGGATAAAGGTAAAAAGACCGCCCAGGTACGGAAAGTGAAGACGGCCCCCAGCAGAAACGAGAAGAAGAGACTCCCTTCGATGGAGAAATCCATTCAAAATAAGAAACCGGTGAGTTCTACTTGTACAACGTAACCAGTTCTATGCGCCTACGATATTATGACGTGAAAAGAGTCTTTTTAAAAAGTCTCTATAAATCCTATTCCCTACAACAAGGATCTTCATATTTCAGAATCTGAACAAATGTAAGTATAGATGGAACAATCCCTGTTATAAAATCTGAATATATATATAGGCAACAGCCTTTTTGTGCAAAGTGTCTGCACAGGTTCGTAGATCCAGACAGCAAAACACATGGTTAACGTGAGAAATGCTTTTCCATCCAAATAGTATTTGATCTGTTCGAGTGAGGCCCCACTCAGTGTCCTATTCGGACACATCAAAGAATTTCTAGTAACAACATCAAGGAAGTGAACGCGAGGAATTTTAATGGGCTATGACTGTCCTAACCACACACACACACACACACACACACACACACACACACACACACACACACACACACACACACACACCCACGCACACAC
>JAQMYG010000037.1:8795418-8807454 GCA_030014215.1 Clariallabes teugelsi
CACACACACACACACACACACACACACACACACACACACACACACACACACACACACACACACACGCATGCACACACGCATACACATCAGAGAATTTCATTAAGGAAGTCTTCGAAGGTATCTCACTGTACTGGGGGCAGAAACCCTTTGTGCTGCAAGCAGGATTAAAGTTGACCATAAGACACTCTGTGGAGGTTGAGAAAAAAAAAATTCACTTGTGGTATGCGATCAAGAACCTTAAAAAAAAATTTGGGGGGAAAAACAAAGTTGGCTATAAAGAAGTAAATATATACATTTAAAAAAAACATTCATATTAAAAAATATTATATTAAAAGGGGTGTTCAAGTCAAACCGGGACTTTTGATTATGCAGTATAACAGAACGTTATTTCTGTATATAATTCACTGCTACAATAATGCACTTTATCCCAGAGTTCCACTAGATCTTGCATACCATCAAGGTAGAAAGTTTTCTCAGTACAATGCCACCATAATCAGACTGCCTGCTTAACTTTGGAAACGCTGGCCTCCCAGGAACTCCTTTAATGGCCTAAACATGTGGCCTGGAGTGAGCTCAGGACTGTGACAATAACTACCAGACAAGTTCCTGTAACATGCAAGTGTACAGTTCCCACAGAAAGATGTGTCTCTTGCGCATGTTATCCGTCGATTTTCTAAGACAGGTGTTCCACTCGCTCAGTGTTCACGGGAACTTTTACAGTGGGCTCAGAGCCACCCCGGCCAGGATCGTCATTCATGGACGTGCACCATTTAAATGTCTTACCGCAGCTAAGAGTCTTATCACCGTAATGTGTTTGAAATCATTCTGTACTGTGCTACATTTTGTTGTTTGTTGTTGACTTAATAAACGAGAGGGACAACTTGTACGTTTATCTTTATATTGAGAATGATGTGGTTATGAGTGTATGTTTTTGTCTTGTCCTTGATTACAGAATGCTAAACCGGTGAAGAGGAAGTTCCAGAACAGAGAAGAAGATCGCTTCGACCGTCTGGTCGAACAGTACAAGAACAAACTCACAGGCGGATCAAACTCTAAGGACTTGATCGGCAAGAAGAGCAAGTGGTTCAGCTGAGAGCGGATGTCCTGTAAATAACGCCGTGCGGATGCGAGTGAGGTCACGCCAGGGAAAGACTGAATCTTACTCAGTGCCTCTGGTTCGATCCTTTTTACGTCATGTTCCAGTATTTTTCATTTTATGATCTATTTTTAAGTCTAACAGAATATACTCATTTATGGAAAAATAAATATTTGAGTAACAATGGGTGTAAAGATTTTATTTACAGGTGAGTGCAAAAGTTTTGATCCCCTCATTAAAAAATTCCTTCCGAACCCCAAGCCAGAAGTTTTTAGCCAGACACACTGGGACAAAGCTTTCCAATGGAGCCGAGTTTCAATGACTGGATCCTGTTCTCTGCTGACCATAAACCTCCCCATTCAGTAATGATCGTGACTGGGTACGGCAACTCTCAAGAACTCACCCTTGATTAAACAGAAAAAAAATAGAAAACAGAAAAAAATCTTGTAAAAGAATATCTATCCATATATATATTTTCTATAACGTTTATCCAGTGTAGGATCACTGGGAAGGAGTTTAGATTATGTCCCAGAGAACACAAACAAACATACGTAATATTATACTATGGTATACACACAGAGAGGGGAATTGAACCCGGACCCTCAAGGTGCAAGGCGACAGTGCTAACCACAAAGCATTTTAAAAGAAGTATCATGCACTAAATAACTCTTATGCGGCCTGGTGGTGTAGTGGTTAGCACTTTCACCTTGCACCACCAGGGTCCGGGTTCGATTCCCATTCCGAAGTTTGCATGTTCTCTCCGTGCTTGGTGGGTTTCCTCCGGGTGCTCCGGTTTCCTCCTACAATCCAAAGACATGCAGATTAGGCTAATTGGCGTTCCCAAATTGCTCGTAGTATGTGAGTGTGTGTATGTGTGTGTCCTCTGCAATGGATTGGCACCTTGTTCATGGTGTACCCCACCTCATGCCCTAAGTCTCCTGGGACAGGCTCCAGGTCCCCAACGACCCTGAATACAGGATAAAGCGGTGTAGACGATGAGCGAGCGAGCGAGTGAGTGAGTGAGTAAATAACTCTCTCAGTCTCTAGACTTGATTTGACCAAAGGAGGTATGACCTCTGGCAGAGGTACAACAGAGACCAGGAATAACGTAGATAATATTTCCCGGCTGAGAGGATACCAAAGTGACCTAACGATAGGAAATTTTTCCATTGGTTAATCTGAGCTGCGAATAGAGGTCAGGGTTCAGTTACGTGCATACTTTACAGAAATATTTTATTTGGTATTGTGTAATTTAGCTCCAGATGTATACACAAACGGTGCCTTTTCAGAGAATTAGTTGAAGATAAAAGCTAGTCGGGTGGATGGGTGGGTGAGAGTCAATATTTACTGTATTGGAGGTACACACGTGTGCTTTTTGGTGCGTCATTCTTTTACTTGTTTCGTTTCTCTGGAAGATAATAGCCGCCCTCTTTCTTCATGGTTTATCTGATAACTAACAAACGTCCCATAAAACACATTTAAATGGCACTCTGTCTATGGAGATTTAGCCTTCATTCTTTTAAAGGAGTCTCGTGTTATACTTTACACAGCCCTCTCCCTCCTTAAAATCCACAAATGCATGTCTCATTAAGCCCCAGTACACAGGGCTTTTAGCCGGCAAGACAATTTTGCTGCAACATCAAGCAGCCAGATGGCCGTACAATATAAATGATTGCTAATAAACCGGGTTTGTTGTGTTCGCTCTTTGTGTTCCTTATTCAAGGCTGCGAATATCCTGGAAACAATCACGGCTTAGAGAACCGTCCTTTTTTTTATTTCAATGAACTTACGAGTATATAAGAAAGAAATGCTTTACATCCACGACATAATTCATACAGATGCTGATCGTCTAAAATTAAGCTATACATAAGATCATAAGAGGTGCTGTTCGTTCGGATCTGTTGTGCTTGTCTGCTGGTGGTCAGAAGAGGGCGAGAGGATTTTTGCTTCCCAGCACGATCAGTCAGGAGTCTTCCGGTAAGACTGTGACATCACTGAGAATACTTGGCTGGTGGTGATGTCAGCGCGTCTAATGTGTGTGTCTGGGTGCATGCATGTGTGAAGGCTGATGAGAACTGGTCTGGTTCCCCAATGCATTAATTACACAAAACATATTAGAAATAAAAAAAACAATAATAAAATACAAAATAGTTAACTGGTTCATAAATACATTCATATAAATAAATATAACGCACACAAAAAAAAAGCAATGCAAGAATCATTCTTTTCAGCATGTTCTCAGCTGATCTAGATTGTGGTTGAGTCTCTGTAAGTATTTCTGCAGTCTATCCAGAGCCACATGTCCCAGGGTGATGTAGTACGCGCTGTGGTTTTTCAGGAAGGCCTCCAGGTTCTTCTCCGTGCCTGTTTTCCTGTGTGCGCACTGCAGTGAGCTCATCCTGTCTTCCAGATAGTGCTGCAGCGTGCTTACGTCACTGTGCAGTTGGCTCATGTGACCCTTGGGCAGGCTGTGAAGAACACGCTGGAAGTTGTTCAGCGTCTCAACCATGGAGCTCAGACCTTCGATGGGTTTATCGGACTGCAGCTCGGGCAGGAGCTCGGGACTGTCCAGGATCATCTTATGGAGTATGTGGAACTGTAAGAGTAGATTGTAACACGGGTCAGGTTCAAGGAAAACTGCTGGGTTGAGGCATAGCATGCATTCATAGCGTCTCTTAGAGAAAATCTCTGATGACGAAGGCATGGACAGGAGTATGGATATGGTTTATTTTACTCAATAATTTGGTGGGATGCTGTTATAGGAAACGAATGAATGACAGGATGATGTGATGGAACCTGATGTGAAACTGAGTTACTGTTAACCGTAAGATAAGAAAATAATAATCACAGTGGTATGAATAATCAACTCTCTGTTGCATTTCCTCACTATGACTTTTGGCATGATATATGTTTTGGATACTTTAATGATGCATTATGCAAAAATAATTTTATATATATATATATATATACACACACAAATTTAGCTGTCACAATTTAACATTTTCAATAACTTCTTAATAATTAGCCATAAAACATTTTGTTCTCAAGTGTTATTTCGTAACTCCTGCATTTCCCCGTTATGTTGACATAATGGATCTGTACTTTTAAAACCAAATCATATCAGAAAAAATATAAATAAAAAATATTCAAATCAATAAATATAATAAAATGAAAATAAATCCTTAGTCCTTAGTAAAATCCATAATGAATTTGTCAGTAACTTACAACATATTGACCATTTTCCTATAATCATACCTAATGTATTGTCCCCTTTTCAAACCAGTTATACCAAATATCCTTTTAAATTATGTAATAAATCACCTTAAAATAATTATAATTACATTTTATATGATGTATTATCATTTACGTTATAGGCTGAATTTTCTCTGTCTTGAAGGTAATACGACAAGTACAACTTTTCATGTTACCAAGAACACATTCTGAATCCTGGATGCTCTTGCAAAGTGCTCAAAGTGGAGAAAAATATAAGCGGCAAATATGTCTCTTTACAGAAAATTAATAAATGAGTATATTAATTTTCCCGTAGTTACATAACACAATCTTATTGTACACTCATATATATACTCTATAAGCCTTAGATTATGTGAAGCATCCACAATGCAATGCGGATTGAACTTGTTAGAAATGATTCATATAAACCTGTGATGTGTTTTGCATCCAAGTGCTTACTGAATTACTGAAAATGACTCAACACCTTCTGACCAATCGGAATCAAGAATTTAACAGTATTACGATATAGGTATAACTGTAATCTGTTCAACTTGGACTATGGAAAGAGCAGAAGGAATAATTTGTTCTCTTGGTATTTACCTCATCTTTGTGTTTCTGGATTCTGGAGATGATGTTGTCGACTTGCAGTTTGACAGACGTTTTCATGCTGTCTGTAGGAAGAGCACGGCCATGGGCGAATGTGAGCATCATCACTACCGTCACTATACAATAACATAAAAGGGCAGGGTATACGGCCATAGTGCGCTTTTTGTGCCTTGAGAATAGAACAACACCAACCTGTAGAAAGGAAATGGGAAAAAAATTATCAAAATGTTTTATCATATTGACTTAACAAGCTTCATATACACTTATGCTAGGTTACAGTTGCTCACAGTTATTATCTAAGGAAAGGTAATAAATAATAATAATAATCTCCAAAAAAAAAAAAATCTTAAAACAGTAAGTACCAAAAAATATGACCCAAGAGCATTTGTAAATATTGCACAGTAATCTAGTATATGTATGTAATATTGTATTATTATTTGTAATCTTGTATTACATATTTTATTGGGAAGTAGTATTGCAGTTATCATATTATTAATACGGGTATTAATGTCCTGTTTTGTTACACTCAGTGAATATCCACATACATGTGTGTATGAGTTACAGAGAAGAGCATTTGCAAGCACGAGCTCAAGCTTCTGCAAATATAGCATATACTGTAGAATGGACAAGTATTCAAAAACTATCTAAAATACAAAGGGGGAAAAAATAGCTCAAAACTCACTTCAAAATTTCAGGGAGAAAAAATTGCTTCTTTTCTCAGTATATGGAAGTCACATGGTAATCACATATACACTCCAGATGCCATGGATAGAGCCTAGCTTAAAAAATCCTTTAATAATCCATTAAATAAATTTAATAGCGAAGGAGAGTCGGAAAGATAGACAGTAATTGGTTGGAGAGTCGGAAAGATATTAGATGGTAATTGGTCGGTCCACTATTTATACAAAGTGCGTTCAAGGTAAATGAACAATTAGACCGCCTAATATCTGGATCGATGATGTTCCAATAAATCACTCAGTTTGTTCAACTTGTTTTCAAGTAGTTAATTCTTCAAACTCAAATTGAAAATGTTTTATCCTAAAAAGAACAATGTCTTTTTACAACATTTTAACAAACTGTGACGTTACGTTTAATTAACATTAGTCAGAATTTACTTTGCTCAAACTAATTAGTTGAACATTTTCCCCCTCTTTCTTTTTTTCAGTCTATAAACAGCTGTAATATAACTTTTTGTTGAACTTTCTGCTTGAAAAACACAAATTTGATTTTGTCTACTCAAGTCCAAATTGCTGAACCTAGAGTATTAAATTAGAGCATTAAATAACTTAAGAAGCGAATTTTATCAAAGCAAACCAAGCAGAGAGCTTTAATTAGTCAGTAAATAACAGATGCTGTGGATCCAGACAACCAGAGGAACAAGACTCAGGGTCTTACCTTCAGGTGAGAGAGCTGTGTCATGCTTAGGCTCCATCAGTGCTGTGGCTTTATAGCTCATAGCTGTTGACTCATCAGTGAATCACTTCAGGCTTTCCTAATGTGATGTCCCAGAGCAGAGATGTGGATGGGGACAACACCCCCCAACCTTACCTCAAATACATCAGACCTAACATACACAATTATAGCAATACACACTTAAACTTGAAGTGTAGTCTGTTGGTATTTATTGCATATTTTTCAAATCAAGATTTTACAAAGCATGAAGGTATTCTGTCTTGAGTGTTTTTTATTTATTTATTTTTTAAAAAATTGGGGCTCATTTTTTAAATTTACAATAGCATGAATAAAATGTGTTTTTTGTTTTGTTTTTTGGAAGCGTTCAAAAATTTACAAATATTGTTGTCTGTGATTTTACATTCAAAAGTGATGCAACATCTTTAAAAAAAGGAGAGGAGAAATTTGAAGTAGTGTTTGTGCTCTTGAAAACACGCATCATGTCCCCGCAGCGAATATTTGCAAAGATATTTCATGGCTAAACATTCCACAGTCGCGCAGTCGCTTCGACAATTGTGAAAGACCATCTGTTTTTCTCTTCTTACACAATAATATGCAATAGTGTGTCACTCTAGGGAACAGTCCGAATGTAAACATTGACCCCCCCCCCCATAATGTTGATTCACTCATGATGTTATTTACTTGCCCTTATTAAGCCATTGATCTCTGATCGGGCAAACAGAGCTTGAGAATCAAAGCCTACATTTTGAAGGAACTTGTAACTAGAGTTTCATTTGTATTCTATTTATGCAAGTTCATTTTTGTGGTGCCATTTTAGTGCCAAAGCAAAGGTAAAAGGCAATTAAAACAGAGTTAAAACAGTCTTTCAGAATAACCTGTGTATGCCTAATGTGTCCTAATCCGCTTGTCTTGAAAGAGTGCATTACCTGCATTGATTAAAAATCATATTACATGAATGTAGAAATTCACGTAGCTTCTAATCCTTAAACATCCTGTTCCATAAGTCATGCCTTAAAGATTTTGATTTTTAAAATGATGTCCCACCACATTCATTTGTAAATATTTTTAACATTTTTACCACAAACCACAGCAGGAAGTTGCGTAATTTCCTGAAGAAAGTTTCTGAAGAAGGTTGCTTTCAGAGCACATTGTAGCCAATATCAGCAAATTACTAAGTGCATATTTCCTTAGGTTCAATTTTGAATAATTATATTTTCTTTAGAAGTTAATGTTTTTTAAATTATTATTAAGTCTTGGCACCCCAAGCATGAATTCACCCATAAAGAATAGTCCCTCGGTGCTGTTCATCAAGAAATCATCAAGATATTTTCACAGGCTGGGCAGGTCAGTGGTGCAGCCGACATCTTTTTCACCTCACAGCCAGTGAAGGACTGCCAAGCTGGTGGTTAGGATCCAGGTGGAAGAAGGTTATTAGCAAGATGGTCGTAATTCAAATAATTGTAATCAAACAGAATATCCGGATCATACGTAAAAAAACGCTGATTGGTAATCACGGTCTAAATCAAAATCCCAAGAATCACGGTGATAACACAGATGAGAATAGAGATCAGCCATGACAATAGAATCACCTGCTTAATATTGAGTGCCACCAAAACAACCTGGACCCATTGAGGCATGGACTCCACAAGACCTCTGAAGGTGTGCCGTGGTATCTGGCACCAAGACACTAGCAGCAGATCCTTTAAGGCCTGTAAGTTACAAGGCGGGGCCTCTATGGATTGGACCTGTTTGTTCAGCACGTCCCACTGATTGAGATCTGAGGGATTTGAAGGTCAAGTCAACATCTTAACCCTTTTATCATGTTTCCTGAGGAATTCTTGCTTAACAAAACCACTACTATTAGGGAATACTGTTGTCATGAAGGGTGTACTTGGTCTATAATAATGGTACAGTAGATGGCTCATGTGAAAGTAACATCCACACGAATGGCAGTGCTTCCCAGCAGGACAGTGTCCGAAGCATCACACTGCCTCTGCCAGCTTGCCTTCATCCCGTAGGCTATCCTGGTGCCCTTTCTTCCCCATCTTTTCCAAATTATGCATAAGAAAGTCTGATTATTCAGACAAGGCTCCTTCTTCCATTGTGCCATGGTCCAGTTCTGATGCTCACACACCCTTTGTTGGTGCTTTCAGCAGTGGACGCAGGTCAGCATTGACACCCTGACCAGTCTGCAGCAATAGGCAGCAATCTGCAATGCACTGATCTGACACCTTTCTGTCATAGTCAGCAACTTTTATGGGAGTTTGTGCTATATAGTGGCTCTTCTTATAGATTGTACCAAATTACCTAGCTTCCACTCCCATTAGCATCAATAAGCCTTGGGAGCAAAAATGCCCTGTTGGCGATTCAAAGATTGTCCTTCTTTCGTTCACGTTAGGTAGGTACAAACTATTGGATATTGAAAACACCCCATTATCTAGCCAGTTGGGCATCATAGAAGCATGTCTGTGTGGTTTACATAAGCAGGTAACAGGTAATAAAAAGGCCATTAAAGTAACTCCATTTCAGGGGAGGGTGTCCCCTTGTAGCATGGTGATAAATTGTCTTTGACTGATGTAATATCTAGCCTCTCAGGTTCGATCCTGATCTCAGGTTACTGCCTGTGTGGTGTTTCTTTGGATGCTGTCCCTGTCTCTAATTGGATTTGATCCAGGTTCTTCAGTTTCCTTCCATCTCACAAAAACATGCTGGTAGTTTCCTTGGCTAGTGTTAACTACTAGTAAATGGGAATGAGTATAAGAATATACTGTATCATTGCACTGGTGTACCATTTAACATTTGTTCCCACTTTACACCAAGTTCCCAGGATAGACTGTAGATCTGCCACCACCCTAATCGATTAGATGAATGAACAAATAAAAATGCCTGTCTTCTTATTTTTTTTTCATTTGGAAATCCTGACTTAATTATGAAATTCCATGGAAGTGCACTGTGTGAACATTTCAATATTTCAATATAATTATTTTGACTTACACTGGTCAAAATCAGAGGGAATTAGTTTTTAATTGCTGTCATTGGTCTTTCAGCCGCTCCCGTCAAGGGGTTACCGCAGCGGACCATCCCATCTGTATATAACTTGGCACAGCTTTTAGGCTGGATGCCTTTCCTGATATAACCCTTCCCATTTTTTTGAGGCTTGGGACCAGCACTGAATCCAGTGGCTGAGGTTTGGGCATTGGCTGGGAGTTGAACCCAGGCTTTCCATATGGCAGATGAGAAACCTACCACTGAGCCACTAATGAGATACTAAGTAAAATCACTGTACTAAAAAAAAATGCCAAAGCAATTTTACATTCAAACCAATGTAAGTAAAAAATAAACAAACAACAATTTAGAGGCCAATTATTGATTTGTAATAATATAACACTCACTATCTTGTTCATTCTGTATACCAATTATTTCGGACAGGGGTATGGGAAGTTTGGTGCCCATCAAAGGGGACTCGGGGCACAGGGTGGGGTACACCTCAAACAAGCTGCCAGTCCTTTGCAGGAAAGGTATATCAACTGATAAAACATTACACTCTATAGTTCTGGGAAGAACTATAAAGTTGTTTTTTCCTAATGTCAGTTTTAAAAGGATCCTACATAAATAAATAAAAAAAAATCATAAGGGATACATATGCGCTCCTTTATGTTCAGATTGAGAGTTAAAATCTCAACAGCTGTATGGCGAACTGATACGTAAATACAGTTGTGTTACTTTGTCAGGATGCATGTACACCCAGCTCAAACCCTAAACACAAGCTTTCTTTGCATGTTTTGAGTGTGCTCGGCAGGAGACTACTGGGAACAGAGAACAGTACAGTACAATCGACAATGTTGTCCAATGTCCGGTAATACACTCTCTACCTCAACAGTGTGAGCAACGCGATAGCTCCACTGGGAAATTATTTGCTATGTCAGGGATCTGTCTGCACATGTGTGAGGTAAACAGTGATCCAGATCCAGGTGTTACCGGAACCATAAAAGAGGCTTTAGTATGCCACAGGCAGATCCCAAAGTTACGGGAAAAAGCGAAAAGGCACAGGAAATGTTTCTATTCCTGCAGTCTCAGTGCTATTTTTGGCCCTGCAAGTCTGTTATTTGGAGAACAGAAGTAGGAGACACGTGTGTGTGTGTGTGTGTGCCCAATAGAAAAGTTTTTAATGGTTCCCCTAGGAAGAAGAAAGAGTGAAAAGACCACATACTTCAGGAATGCGTTCAGACATGTGTTTATCATTTAACACATACATATTAACATGTTTTTTTTTCCCCCAATAAAGTAATAAAAAAGGACAGGATTGAGAAAGAACCTAATTATTTTAAGTATAAACAGGATCCCGTACTAATTTGTGCAATGCCTGCGTATGTAAGGCAATTCGACACCTTGTCCTGCATATTAGTCTGATCGTGGACCTCGATGGGTGAGATCTACAGACGTTTTGGGCTCAGAATTCTGTTTCTCTGTCCAACAAATGTTGACACTGGACAAAGAAAGTGTGTTTCAGCCTCCATGCAGCATTTCTCAGAACTCCTTCTTAAACACAGTGATAACGGGACAAAAGTGTGGTAAAAGAAACAGACGTGATTCCCACTTAGGGGAACTGTCTGCTTGGCTGCCATCGCGTCACACTGAGGAAATCAAGAATTTAGCTTCGGGAAGAAAAAAAAAAAAAGAACAAATTAGCTGCACATAGCTTCACATTACTTATTTGTCTTTGGTTCTCAAAATGTCATTTCTCTTTATGTTTCCATTTATTTCACTTTAGAATATTAGCTAATTTCTGGGTTCCAGGGTTGAATCCCAAATAGCGTAAAATGGAATGCTAGTGAGGGTCGATTCCCGTAGAGTTTGCATGTTCTTCCCGTGCTTGGTTGGTTTCCTAAAGGTACTCCGGTTTCTTCCCACAGTTCAAAAACATGCGGATTAGGCTAATTGGCGTTCTCAAATTGCCTGTAGTGTGTTTGAGTGTATGTACTGTATGTGTGCCCTGCTATAGATTGGCACCCTGTCAAGGGTTTATCCCGCCTCGTGCCCTGGGATAGGCTCCAGTCCCCGTGACCCTGGATACAGGATAAAGCGGTATGGACAATGAGTGAGTGAGCTGCTCTCCCCTCAGTACATCAGACCATACCAACATACTTTCACCCATGCTGGAGACCGACAGGTAGTGTAATTAACAACTGTTAGAACACCTCCGATGAAGAGTGATATATACTGTATACATAGTTAAAGGTCCAAGTGCCGTTATGCTCCATTATCACCACTTGTGGAATGCCTCTAGTCCAATCAGATTACTCAGATGAAAACTGTTAAACTGTTGTATCATTTATTTAAATGCCTTTTTGACACAGGGTAAAATTGGTAAATTGGTAATTATTTATAAATGAACAGCCCGTTGAGCATTGATTGATGTGACAAGTGCACGGGTAACTTTGTATTTTAAAATGCTGAAGTGGAAATACTAACTCACTCACTCATCGTCTATACCGCTTCATCCTGTAAACAGGGTTGCGGGGGACCTGGAGCCTACCCCGGTAGACTTTGGGCCCAAGGCGGTGTACACCCTGAATGGGGTGCCAATCCATCACAGGACACACATACACACTCATTCAATTCAATTCAATTCAGTTTTATTTATATAGCGCTTTTAACAATGGTCATTGTCTCAAAGCAGCTTCACAAAA
>JAQMYG010000037.1:8836043-8851567 GCA_030014215.1 Clariallabes teugelsi
AATGAAGAAAAGCATTACAACAAAATCTCTGACTTCAAAATGAGTCTTTAAAGTTTAAAGTTTAAAGGTTAATTTATTAAATTTTTTCAAGTTTGGCGGGCCGAATCAAAACATTTAACGGGGCCGCATGTGGCCCCCGGGCCGTAGTTTGCCCATGCCTGCTCTAGATGGTGAACCCTTTGGCAATTGAAACCCTTTTTCAAGGACAATATGCCCAAATCCATAACTGCTTCATTTCAAGTTCAACTCCCCTTAACCAAGTCTTTAAATAAGCTTAATGTTGTCAATGTTTCATCACTGGACAGCCACAACCCCTCAATGGAAAAACAGGACCCATTGTAAAAGTTTCAGGACCCATTGTAAGACCTTGCTTTCTATGCTTTGCCACACATACAGATAGGCTAAAAAAAAAAAAACAAGTGATGGAGAATATTTCCGAAATGTCTTAAAGCATCCTTCCCTCCATCTCACCTGGTTTTGGGCTTCTCAAAAAAGGCGGTTAGAGATTTAGACCCCACAATCCCTGGCAATTAATTAAAGCTTCAATAAGTAACAGTACGTTACAAATACACTATAATTTAATTCACTCACATTAAGCTTTGATTATGGCATGTAATGTTGTGGCCAATACATGTGTGAAAATGATTCCTCAGGCTCCCAGAACCACTCTTTCACAATTTCACAAATCCAGATCATAAAACTGCCTCTAGAGGATTGTACAGTGGGCACTATACATGATGGCTGCATTGCCATTGCCTTCTTACCCTGATGTTCCCATCACTCTGAATTCATCAAACCACATGATGTTCTTCTTTGGCTCCACAGTCTGATCTTTATGATCCATAGCAAATTGAAACCTTTTTTCTGATTAGTCTCACTAACAAGTGTGTTTCTTGTGGCCACACAGGTGCTTAGTCCCAATCCTGTGAGTTCTCATCATATGATGTGTGAGTGGAAATGCTCCTAGTTTCCCTATTAAATACTGTATAGCTCTGATTTCTCCTGTTTTTTTTCTTTTCTTTCTGGTGCAATTTCACCAGGTGTTTAAGTGATATCCAGTCATGATGTTTTGATGGTTCACTTCTATTCTTCCAGGTTTCAACAATGTGTTGGTCAGTTCATAACCAAATTCTAGTAATTATAAATCCCTATAGCTGATATCCTTGCTTGATGCAAAACAATAATTATGGTGGCTTATTTTTGGCCAGGTAGTGTACTCCTTAATCTTGGTGCCTTTAGAGCTAGATCAAGGGCATACATGCTTACCAAACATTTTTTAAAATCTGGATCTGAAAGGCAAAAAAAATAAAAAACCCACCCTGTTATAAAGTTTAGTCATTCATATGGTCTGGTCAGTGGTCTGGCAATGCCCTGGATCAGTTGTAGAAGGGAATTTGTCCATCAAAATTCAGTATAGCAATACACCCTTAATAGGATGACAGTCCATCATAGTGCATCATGTAGTACACTCAGTCACACTTGCTCACTTGCATCATGTAGTACACTCAGTCAGGTCCTTGCTCAAAACCTGACAATGGCAACTACAGTAGGTGGTGCTGACGTTTGAATCTGGGACTTCCGATCAAGCAGTCGACAAGGGATCTTCTCTTCACTCAAAGATACAGTAACCTGAGCTCAAACAGTAACCCCAGCTTAGGACCAAACTGGGTTGTGAGGTAACAATACTACCAAAGGAACCTGTGGCTCCAGGACCACAATATAAGAACCACAAATCTATTCCTCTCCCCTGGGTCCACAAAAATACTCATACACCATTTCTGGAACATTGATAATTCATGACTCCTGTTTGATTGTGACTACTTGTTGGGGAATCATGGAAGATATCACTAGGGCAGACGACCTGAATGCCAACTAAACAAAACTTACTTTCTCATTACTTACCTCAGGACATCCAGGTATCTAAAAAGCACACAATTTTCTCAAATTAAATGTCTTGCCCTTTCTATTTTTGTGAAAGTTCTGGTACAATATTTGTCTATCCTCGATTGCCAGTGATGAGAGAGTGTGCCATTCCTGTACGGTATGTCTATATCTTTTTCTTCATATTTGTTGTTTTATATATATATATATATATAAATTTTCTGATCTTATGCATTGATAGACTCTTGAATATGGAGAATGATCCTTTTTTTTAAAGCAGGTTTGAAAAAGAGAAACAATGAAAAACACAATATTAGGAAAACAACTAAAAAAAGTACGGATCAAATATTTTTTCTGTTTATAAAAGGATCAATGCTTTATTAAGAGTAACACAATTTCCTTATTGTTGAATGCTAGTGATGTATGTACTGTATACAGTACATTTATGCTCACAATTCCCCTTCACACAACACTGCCTTTTTGCCATTGCTGCCATCTGCTGGTGTGAGCACTAAAAAGCAACATTACAAGATTAGGAAGACTAGTAAATGTTGCATATCTTACACACCCACCCACCCATCCACACACACACACACACGCAAACACACCCTGATCTCCAGGTTAGAGATGCCTCAACAACTTTTTGATCTGCCCAGTTAAAATGCCCTTTTAATTCTTATCCAAAACCATAGATACAAAGATGCAATTGGTGTATAAGTGTAAGATGCTGGTTCATGAACAGAGATGCTGGTTATGCATCGTTTCTGGGATACATCTTTTGGAAAAAAAGAAATTCTTTATTATACATACAGTTTAACGAGCATGCCTTTTACTTATTTGTCTGAAATTCTAACTTAATCTAACTTCCCATATTGCTTAAAAGTATGTTTACGGATATCAATGACATAGCAGATATATAATCAAGATACTGAAAAGTATTCACTTTTTTTTTTTTTTTAACATGACCCCTTATGGTGTCTCCTCGTAACTGGTGATTGTCATATTACATGATAACTATCATATGACTATGACTGAGATGCACAGTCATGTGTCATAATGGTTTAAAGATTATGGCTAAAATTTGTCACTCCTCTTAATTTTTTTTATGACTCACAGGAAACCTTTTGTTAACAAAATATGTCAAAGTCATACTAAGCACAGCTGATGTTTAAGAATGCAGTAATTTATATTGATTGCCAGGGTACTTTTATATGGGGTTCATCTGTCTAGATTTTGTCTTATATCTCAATTTTATCCCATTCCACCCCCAAATTTGCTCCACATGCAGCATCACCGGGCAGAAAACCCACTCAGTGGAAAGAGATATCTGGCCTGTTCTGTAGAACTGAGCTCACAGATGCCCTTGGTCGTCTAGTACTGTATCTCTGTGATTGCCAATGGTGAGAAAGTGTGCCATTCCTCCCACCGAGGCAGCACGGCCAGGTTTGTTTTGTTGGATTCCCAGAGTCCTTATGAGTCCAAGAGGAAGCGTGTTAAATCAATACTATGGCGGCACGGTGGTGTAGTGGTTAGCACTGTTGCCTTGCACCTCCAGGGTCCAGGCTCGATTCCCGTCTCTGTGTGCATGGAGTTTGCATGTTCTCCCCGTGCTTGATGGGTTTCCTCCAGGTACTTTGGTTTCCTCCCACAGTCCAAAGATATGCAGGTTAGGCTAATTGTCGTTCCCAAATTGCCCGTAGTGTGCGAATGGGTGTGTGAGTGTGTGCCATGCGATGGATTGGCACCCTGTCCAGGGTGTACCCTGCCTCGTGCCCTAAGCCTCCTGGGATAGGCTCCAGGTCCCCGTGACACTGAATACAGGATAAAGCGGTATAGAAGATGAGTGAGTGAGTAATTCAATACTCCGAGTGTTAATTCAACTCTGGGAATTTCTCCTCTCCTGCCATTGCACCTTTTGAGAGCTTGGTGTTGATCTTAACATATAATTAGATAAGTTTTTAATTTAGGCTGGTTCTTGGTACATTTGAAAAGTAAACATATGTGTAAAGCTATCCTCTGCTTTATAGATAGCTGTATGAGAGCAGCATACTGAGCTTTTCATTAGGTGTGAGACAGCCTCTAATGGGTGTGTAATGGAGTAGTGCTACTGTAGCGGCCTCTGCCCACCTGCACAGAGCTCTCCAAATGGACATTTCATAAATCTGCTGTTTAGCCAGGCAGAGAGAACCTTCCCCTTTCGGTTAGCCTGCACACGCTGTCTCCACCTCTTCTAATCAGAATGTGTTAGCCTCTCTGCACAGAAATAGGAGAATCATTTACACAATCAAAACTGGGTCCTCAGGGCTAACGGTTATATTACCTCCAAGATCAAGCCAATGTCAGCGGAGTTTAAAAAGATAATTCATCACTGTGTAATAAACTTTTACTTAATGCATTGCAGCATTGAATACACAGTCCTTAAAAACCCAATGCTATGAATCGATAAAAAAAAGAAAAGGAATATGAATACAAAATAGGCACTAGACAATAATTTGCACTATTTATACTGTACAAATGGCCGTCTTAAAATTATAAGTGATCTAGTCTGAACATGTTCGCTCTAAGTGGTTACACTTGGTTTTCATAATATATTTATCATTTTTGCATCAAAATTTTATGAAGTACCAGTGTAGGATTTATGTGGCTTGTTTAAAAACTCAAGAGGTGACAGTGAATTTTAACAAAGCTCTGATCTGGTCATCAAAAATGAACAACAAAAATATTAACAGAGAACATAATCATCCTTAACATTTGCAAAACAGAATCATAGTAACAAGAATAGTAATTTAATGACAGTAATAACAGCTTACTAGTTAAAACCTATTATTCGTTAGTAGGTCTGTTACCATTAGATATCAGTTAATTGTGTTTGCATTTCATGTTCTGCGGAAGATCGTAATTTATGTCTTAACCTTGAGCTTTAGCATTTCTCACATGACTATTGTCAGTGCATCATTTTTCACAAGTTTGTAACATTGCATGGATTGAGTTTATGGATCAAGGAACACTGTGAACAAATTCAATTTGGTCCCTTTTTTAAATAATGAAAACCTCCAGTGAATTATTATGTATTATTTCATAGCTTTATATTGGAGAGCAAGCTGTAAAAAACATAGCCAAAGTGTTCATGCATGTATTTGTGTGTGTGTGTGTGTGTGTGTGTGTGTGTGTGTGTGTGTGTGTGTGTGTGTGTGTGTGAACATATTCTTATCAATACAAGCACAGCTGCTGGGTCCAACAGCTTCCCAAATTTCCAATTTCATTATATTAAGTGTACTGTACAGTCCATTTAAAAAAGATTGGAACACACTTATTTTATTTGTTTTCTTCTGACGTGTGTAGATAAATTATATTATTATTTTAAGTCTGAAACGCAAGAATAGAAAAAAAAATTCTTCAGCTCAAAGGAAGTCGATTGATGTTTTATATTTTGTTTCTCAGCTCTGCTTTTTTCATGATTTGGAATAATGGTAAATAATAATTATTATGATGCATTATTGACTGCTTGTCAATGGCTTTTTATTGAACATCGTGCCGAAAATACAAGCCTATCAAATCTTAACAAGATCTATTCCTATAAAATCCTTAAGCTATAGCTAAGGGCTTACACCCAGAAACACAACAACAAAGTTTGTACAACAGACACAAATCCAAGACAAACTGAAAATCAGGAATTACTGTAAATTTAGATTAATGAACTAGTAACAAAGACAAACCAGGTGCAGATGGAATCAGAGCCATGTGACCAGTGGTGGCTGATGGGAACTGTAGTTCAGTGTTTTCTGAAACTACTGTAGAGTGCAGTGTTCCGAGGATAGACTCTGGATCTACAGGAGACCATGATGAGGATAAAAAGCCTAGTGGAAATAAATAAATAAATGAATCTTGTTATAATTTGATTAGAAATAGCCTGTAAAAGAATTAAGGCTTTTTAACCATCTTATTAGTTTATCATTCTAACAATACATACAGTACATAATGATCTTTATAATACATTTTCTATGAACTAAAATCTTACTTTTTAGTTCTTACGTATTATTTCTATTCCATGTATATGTGATGGTCCTTAACTGAATTTTTTGAAAGGAATATTTTTGACTATAATAAATAGTAGTATAAATTTACTTACCTGCCTAAGTCCAGATGTTAGGTGTATTACCGACTTTTATATTTTTATGTCCTCAAACTAAAATGGTCAAACTAAAATGGCCTGGCCAATAAATAAAATAAAATAAAATAAAATAAAAAATCACACACCCCAAGATTTCTTTGACTCACCGTAGTTTTGCTTACAGCACACAATGTGGAGGCCAGTTCAGGTGTGAGGAAATGATTCCTCATACTTCCAGAACCACTTTGGTCACAATTTGAGAATTTAAGTCAGACATAATGAAAAACTCTATTGATCTGCCATCATGTGAGAAAAAGACAATCCACTGATGTAATAAACTGTTCATTCAGTCCATTCAGGTCATCAGCTGACTTAATTTTCATTGACACCTAACATTGCTGAGCCTCCAAAGTCTTGTACAGTGGGCACTATGCATGATGGTAGCATCGCTTCATGTGCTTACCTTCCTATGCTGATGTGTACATTACTCTGGAATAGGGTCACTGTGAACTTATCAGATCACATGAGTTTTTCCCATCACTGTAAAGCTTTTTTTTTTCCTGATTAGGCTCACTAACAAGTCATTTTCTTATGGACAGACAGCTGTTTAGTCCCAATACTGTGAGTTCTAGTCACACTGTGTGTGTGTGTGTGTGTGTGTGTGTGTGTGTGTGTGTGTGTGTGTGTGTGTGTGTGTGTGGAAATACTCTTATTTTCACTATTAAACAAAGATTGGTTTTAACTGTTGATTTCGTTTTTTTACTATGCAACTCCATTAAGTCTTTAAGTGTTCGCCATTCATACTTTTTCCCACCACATTTCTTGACAATTAGCACTATCCTTCCAGGTTTTGATAATGTTTTCTTAACCCAATTGACTTTGGCAGTGTATTTTGCATTTGTAACATTGCTCTGAAGCACTTTGTACATATTTTACAGCTTGTATTTTACAAACCTGTACATCTCTCAGCTAATCTCAGCTAGTCTTTTTTTAAAAGTGTGTTCAACTGATAAAATTCAGCAAAACCTGTGATGTCAACTGAGACGTTTTTGCCATAACCTCTTCATGAATCCTCCAACATTGCTTTCATAAAAGATTTATACTCATGCTTATTGATGTTTCAGAAAGACCCAGCATTGCTAACCTTCAAAAAGCGTGTTGCCAGAAATATATAATGTGGAAGCCATGTTTATATCTAAAAAATATCATCTAACATATAAAGCACTAAAGATGTCTGTGGGTTTTCTTCTTTGGGTGGCCTAAAGACTACACTTGTTAGATCGGCTTTAGCACTGAATTAAATGAATATTATCATGTCTGACTTAAATCTAAATCGAGGTGCATAAAAGTGCATTACAGTAAGTCTTGGTTGTTAGAAATTTTCCTGCTCTGCACATCGACTATGATGTTTGTTGCCCAGAAGATGAGTATGATGTATAATCGGGGGCCAAAATCCACAATCCAAAAAACAATGTGTTCCAAAGTTCAGCTGAGACTCATATGAATCTTCAGCACTCCCACTGATCTAAATCCAGTTGGTATCTTTCAAAGTTACAGTGTATTTAGTACAAATGTAACTTATTTATTTCCCTGGAAATAGCAGTATAGCTAGGTCAGGTTAGCCCTTTGGCTAGTTTGAGCTGAATTTTGAAATGCCTTTTTAGTATAGAACAAGGGTTGTGGGATTTGGCTCTGGTTACTTTCACTGTACTTGCATTCCAAATGAAACATTTCATAGTTGGTGTGCAAAGCATATAATATATAAATCACTCAGGCTATTTTATAGTTACACAAACAGGTTATGACTCTTATTGTATACAGTTGCTGAGAAATGATTTATGATTGTAGTGTATAATTTATAACTCAGATGAGGACAGGTTGCCTTTTTACTCTGTTTCCTCTTAAGGTTTCTTCATCATGTCGTCTCAGGAAGGTTTTCCCTGCCAACACTGCCTCTGGCTTGCTCATTAGAGAATTTAAATATTTATTTAAAAAGCTTTATCCATGCATTTGTTAAAGCTGCTTAATGACAATGTGCATTATTAAATACACTACACTATATAAATAAAATTAAAATGACTTGACTGTCTATGGAATATTTGATTAACAATCTATGGGAGCTTGTTTTTTTTCACATTGAGAAAATATTATGCAATTTAATTTTAATCTTGCAGTTAGAAATGAAGGGGTTTTTTCCCTTACAATAGACAGGAACTTGCTAAAGAAGATGAAGTTGAATCATATAAACTTGAATGTGAAAAATGCTTCAAAAATGTAAAAAATGTTAAATGTGAACTTGAATGTAAAAAATGTTTTATATCACAGTTGCAACATTTTTATTAAATTGTTTTCCGCTCTGAGAAAAAATACTTATTAGTATCATAAAGTTAACAAAAAAACAAAACAAAACTATTTAACAAGTTTAGTGAGTTATATCTCAATCCCAGCTGAGAGATAATTCTGTGCAATATTGTATCATAAGTGGAGGAAATGAGGTTCCATAAATATCAGATCCACTTCCTCTTCACTTCCTCTTTATTATATTAAAGACAACATATGCTTGATTTTAGAGTACATTTACAGGCTGCATTGCTTGTCACTGTCATGTTAAGATTCTTGATTAGTCCCTAAAGTTAGACAAGCATGTGTATCCCGCATTGCACATTCTGCCGAAATCATCACCAACAGCCATCCTGTGCCAGATGTTCCAGACACAGACAACAGAATATGATTATATCCCTGGGATGGCTTCAAAGTAGAAAAATCATTGAGCATTCACTGTTTCTAATTTGGATAATATAAACTACATGCAATATTTTACATCGTCTCCTGCAAAATGCAATAACATGCTTTCCGGCATGGAGAAGACCATCCGTCAATGTGGCCTACATTCGCGGTTCTTCTATCTTGGGGTAATTGCGCCGTGGGGGTGCGGGAATGATGTTTCATTTTCATTTAGCTGCTGCCTTACATTAAGTGAAGGAATTAAGAGGCTGTAATTGTGTTCCCATTGCTAACAGCCTGTGAAAGCAGAGTTGCAGAAGCAGCAAAATCCAACTGCAGCTGACCCAAGAAAACACACTCCCCGATGAGCGATCACAAGAACTTAAAGCCATAGCTCAGTATTTTCTGATTTGAACTCATTTAGCTTTTGCAAGGTTAGTCATTTTATTGTTCTTGCATTACTCCAGAGGAAACAAAGTCTAAAACCAAAGTCTAATATCATCTCAATTATTATTTTCTACAGGGTTTAGTTGAGCTAATTATGTAAAATAGATAAAGTTGTAAATAATAAAAACAATAATAAAAAAACAATAATTCATTACTTTTCAAAGTTAAAGGCTTTTTAGGAAGAAAGAGTTAGAAAGCAAGAGGGAAAAAGAAAGAGAATGTGGCAAAGAGCTAATCTTTTATTTTCCTTGGTTATAAAATAGACATAGATAAAGTGCAGTAAAGCATATAAATAAAATCATTTAAATTATTTTGTTGAAAGAAAGAGAGAGAATGCGAAAAAGTAAACATTTTAATATTCCAGTTTGCTTCATTGAAAAAGATAAAATATTATATGAAAAAACTGCAAAAGAAAGCGAGAATAGAGAAAAAGAGCAAAAAAGAGAAAAGATAAAGGAAGAAGGTTAAAACAGATACAGAGAAGGAGGTGAGTGAGATAAAAAGAGATAGAGAGAAAAGAGAGAAAGGAAACAAAAGGAAAAGAGAGGAGTAAAGACACAGAGAGAGAGAGCTAAAAGAGAGAGATATATATAGAGAAAGGAGTGATAGAATGAGAGCAAGAGAAAGATAAGAAAAGGTGGAAGAAAGCAAAAGGAAAATAAAGAAATAGAGACATAGTAACAGAGTTATAGAAATAAAAATAGAGACAATAGGAAAGCAATCGTGAAAGAAAGTGAGAGAGCAAGGAAATATTTCATCAAGAAAAATACAGAGGAGAAAAGAGAGCAAGAATAAAAAGAGACAGAGAAGAATGAGATTAAAAAGAGAGATACAGAGAAGAAGGTGTGTGAGAGAAAAAGAGGTGGAGGAAAAAGAGAAAAAAAGCAAAAGCAAAAGGCTGCAAAGTGCCTAAAGATACAGTTTAAAAATATTGTTTATGTACAGTAATCACTTCGGCAGCAACCTCATTTCCCCTCTCATCTGTTCCAACTTTTCAGTGTTCAACAAAAAACAAATAGAGGACAGAGAGAGAGAGAGAGAGAGAGGGAGGGAGAGAGAGAGAGAGAAGAAGGGAAAATGATATGAAAAGAAAGAAAGTGATAGAGAGAAGGAAAGCATGAGAAAGATGGAGATGACAATAATATAAAACTGATTATTTTAATTTTGCTTTGTTGAAAAGGACACACACACACACACACACACACACACACACACACACACACACACACACACACACACACACACACACAGATAGATGGAGGAACAAACGAATAATAGAGAGGAAAGGAGAGCAAGAATAACAGTGAGAGGAGACAGGGAGGAAATGTTTATTTCAAATTTGCTTTTTTTTTTTTTTTGAGAGAGACAGACAGACAGACAGACAGACAGACATTCTATATTAATTATTATTTTTTATTTCGCTGACTTAATGACAGCTAAACTGTTGCTTATAGTTTGAGTAATGGAACAGTTTGCATGAATCCTTCTTGGTGTGTTTGCATAGTCTCAGGCATTCATACATACAAATGAACGTTCAGGGCAACATAATGAGCTTTTTATACGACTCAATTCAATTGTACCCGACCGAGTGTTTGTCAATTTCACTGCTGCTGCAAAGTGACAAAATGCAAAATGCCTGGTGAAAGCAGTAGACTTTAATGAAATCCACTCTGGACAGAGGAAATGACTTAAAGAAATACACCACAACAGAAACAAAAATCCTGGAGCAACAGGTAGTAATTTTGTCATGACAAGAGATTTGGGATTGTAAAGGTCAACAACACATGACTTGTGTCTGACTGATTGAATGAGAAGTGGCTTGTTGAAAGAATAATTAAAATTGCCTCGTTTTATTTATTTATATACTCAATGCTCGCTGTTAACACTTAACTTTTAACATTTCACATCTGTGGAAGTCATGACGGATGAGGTGAAAAAACACAACAAAACAAAACAAAAAAAGTCAAATATGCACTTCATTTTTTATTTTTTTTTACTTTATGTAACGACAATAACAGCTGAAAATAATTTAAGATTATTTCAAACAGAGTGACTTGTATGCACATGCATTGACCACTTTATTAGGAACACCTATTTTTTATTCAGTCATACAGGTACAGGTCAAGAGCTTTAGTTATTTTATTTTCAAAAAAACATAACTCATCAGAATGGGAAAATGTAATGTCAGTGACTTTGTCTTTAGTGCCAGACAGGATGGTTTGGAGGTGGTCTCCTGGGAGATCTTTACTGTAATTTAGGAGAAATGGTGCGGAAAACAAAAAAACATTTAGTGAACTTCGATCTGCAGATGGAAAATCTTAATAATGAAGCATAAAAGCAGAATGGTCAGATTGATTCACGCTAAAGGGAAGGCTACTTTAACTCTCATAAGTGGATGATATACAACAGCAGAGGACTACATTGGGTTACAGCCCTGGCAGCCAAGAACAGAAAAATGAGGCTTCTGTAGGTACAGGATCATCTCACCAGTTGATGCTTTTTTAAAATTCCGTTTTAGTGGAATTGGAATTTTTTTTTTTTTAATTAATCCTTTTTTTTTTTTGTAACTAAACTTTCTATAGTGCTACAATTAATAATTGAGCTACTGTATGGTATTGTGCAAAAGTTTTCAGCTACCACTCACTTTTTCATAATTGATTAAATTAAATTAAATTAGATTTACATAGATTAAGAGGTACAAATGTTTCACTGTGACAGGCTGCAAAGTGCCTAAAGATACCATTTAGAAATAAGTTGTTTATGTAAAAACCTCAGCAGCAACCTCATTTCCCCTCTTATTTGTTCCAACCTCTCAGCATGCAGCATCACCAGTATATTGCAGCATCATCAGCCTGATCATCACCAGTAGCTGTTTCTCACTGGTGCATGCTTTAAGTTAGATTTTTTTTTTTTATGGTTTAATGATTTATACAGTAGTGTAGCAAATAAAAGCATTGCTCTAAAATTGCTCAGGTATAGGGACTGGACTGAAAATGAGAGCCAAATATGGAACCAAAAAGGTCCTTCAGGAAGCCTGGAGAATTATTCTCCAAGAGTACATTAAAAATATAAGAAAGTCTGGGTCATTGGAAACAAACTATGAAGAAATGAAGGGGGTCAAGACTTTTGCATGGTACTATACTGTACATGCACACAAGAAGCATGATTTAATATATTAAAGTCTGTGATTCTATATACTGTAGAACTCTATGAAATAAAAATATGAAAATGTTTACTTTAAAGCTTCTATACACACTTGGCAGCTTCCTGTTTTAGTTCTTTGTGTGTGCAGGTTGTTTGTATGTGAGTATTTTTCTATAGTTCCTTCCTTAAACCCACGTCATCAAAACCAACTTCATGGTGAATTCAATCTGGCCGGTACTTTTGCGCATGCATATGAATTCCACAGCCGTTCAGAAGGTACTAGGAGGTTCTCTTGGCAGGCCATTAGGATTCATGCGGTCTGTTTTGCGTGCGGCTGCCGTAGATAGCATGCACCTGTCAGCAGAATGATTTCAATGCTAATTTCCATGACATTCCAGATAACTTGTAGCAAACTCCCTGTCAGAAGAAGAGGAGGGGGGATCGTTTTCTGCTGCTGCATCAGAATCGCGGAGAGCCGTCTGACATGAGGTTGATTTATAATCGCATGAGGATTCGTGCGTGTACACAAACACACATTCATGCTCATGCAGTCACACTGAGAGAAATATACACGCTTTTAGACAGAGGGGAAGAAATAAGATCCAGATTTTATTATGCAAAGAGACAACATATTAAATATTCAGTGGCAATGTATTTAGATCTTATCCACTAGCTAAATCACTTTTGCATATGCATGAGGGTGGAATGATTGGGAGAATTATCCAGCAGTAGATGTACTATTGCACAGGAGTATTCAGGCTCAGTGAATAAATTTTGGTGTGCGAGTTTTTTTTTGCAGTAAGTACTGCATTGTAGAAAATGTAGTAATGCAGGGGGAATCCAGCCATTCATCCTTTATCCACCCATGTCCCTTATTACTGTAGATCCATGCAGTATACTAGGGTGTGTGTGCTGAGTTATTTTAGCGTAATCGTTTCTCAATTTCTACTCTAGCTCCTGTTTTAATTAATTTGTATTTTGACTCTATAAATATTTAAAATACGTCTAATTAAATGTATACAGTATTATGCTAATAGTAATTATTTATTCATTTATAGAGAGCTCATGATACTCATTGGGCCTTCATTACAAATTTGTAAACACTACTGAATGAAAACACATGAGATTTGATCCAATCTTAATGAATAGACGTTTCAAAAATAAATCTTTTATTTATATATATTTTTTTATGAGAGACATTTAACGAGTGGTGATGTAGAGCATAACAATACTGGGATGTTTGCCTATACAGTATGCTATAGGAACCAGAATTTCACCAGTTTGTCCCCCACCACTGTTTCGCCCTCAAGCAAGGCCCTTTATCCTCAACAATTCAGATGTATAATGAGAAAAGTTTAAGACGCTCTGGATAAGGGCGTCTACCTAATGCTAAAAACGTAAATGTATCACTCTGCATCACAAGTATTCTACAATCCTTAATTACACTAACTGTCAGTCATCAGAATTGGTGAAAGTAGGTCTGTATGGAGAGAGAAGCTGCCTGTCCAAACCCACATTCGAAAAAAAAAGCAAGAAAACACATCAGATAATCTTAAACAACACTGTCTCCACTGTAATCACTTCTTAGTCTTTAAATTACTTCTGAACTGTTCGTATTTCTTTGGTTATACCAAATGCGTGCTGTACTAGCTTCTAACCCGAGGAATCCCAGCACCCCTATGGTTTATTCTCCTCTCTTAATTACACTAACTGTCAATCGTCAACTCTATGCTAGTTCAACCAGTCGTGGAAGGATGTGTGTTGGAATAGCAAAATAACTGTTTACTTTTTATGTAGTTTGTATATACTATTACTATGTAACTTTGGTGTTACTCTGCGGTTAAACCACAAAGAAATCATCACCTGTCGATAATAAATCCAATTTGTAGAACCGTTGTATAAATGCTACATCACATTCGAGGTTGTGCTGTTGTACTAAATATTAGTGATATTTTATGCAACATCTCAGTCGTGCTGATATTCAGTACAACAGCACAACCTCGAGTGTGATATAGCTTTTATACAATGGTTCTACAGTACAAACTGGATTTAGCTGAATTAGCCATTCTAATTATTCTAAACAATAATGTATTTTAATAAGCACATTAAAATAATGTTATCACTTTATACACCAGGAACTATTGTCAGAGCTGCAGTGTTGGTTGTTAAAAATGTTTTTTATATAAAACAATGGTATCATGAAGTTTCTTGTATGTATTTAAGGTATCCATTCCCTTTCCTGATTGTTTAGCTCCCATATGGATGCAGGTGTTATTCAGCTATTCATCAATTATTTGTACAACTTGTTATGTGTAGCATCATGGGGGACCTGGAGCTTTTCCCAGAGATATCAGGGCACAAGGCGGAGGACACCCTCAAATGGGGGCCAACCCACTGCAGGCTACAAGAAAACCCACACACACACAGACAATTGTACAGTACAAGCAAAATGGAAACACCAATCTGCCTATGTTGCTTGTCTTTGAACTTTGAAAGAAGCATGCAAATAGCGGGCTTCTGTAGATGCTATATATGCATAATAAAAGTATTATAAATGCAAAATCAACTGTTTAGTATTAATGTATGAGGGTATGAAAATCATTTATTCAGCAGCCATATGGGCTTCTTAAATAGGCTGCATTCCCTTTTGGATCATAAGTTTTTCATATGTTATTCAAGAAGCAAGAACTTTAGATGCATAAACTTTCCTAATAAAATAAAATTGGTAATTTTTCCAGACATTTGGAGAAGAGTAATATCAAGGTGGCTACATATTTCCATTCATTCATCCTTGATGTGTAGGGTCCCAGGAAGTGCTGATTGTCCATTTGCATTCAAAATACTAATAGCACCAGGCAACATTCACAACTCGACGTATTAATAAGTTTCACATGGTAAAATAATTTTTCACGTATTATTAAACTCATGGCATATGCTTCCTGAAGTCTTCATGTGAAACCTCAAGATAGGACATTCCATATGCAATCTGAGCGGAACAAATAAAAGTATCACAATGTAATTCACATAATTGACCTTTAGTTTCCTAGTATATGAACAGAAATAGCTTTATGTTGAAGATTTCTTTTACTACTACTGTTTGTATTTTTTGTCGACGTGTTTTTGTAATTTGTAATAGGTTGTGCTGTTGTACTGAATATATATATATATATATATATATATATATATATATATATATATATATATATATATATAAATA
>JAQMYG010000037.1:8853715-8865735 GCA_030014215.1 Clariallabes teugelsi
GGTAAGTTAAAGACAGCATATGTGTTGTGATATTATCAGTTATATTTACAAGTAAAATGAAAATAGATATAATTTATCCCACAGAATGCTTTCCTTATTCTCTCACACAGTGTATGATATTCAGGAATGATTAGGATAATCTGACCCATAGTGGATAAACCAAGATTTGTCCAAAAGTCGCTAGATTTGTTGCTAGGCGCTTTTTTGAAAAAAAGTCGTCAAGGGCGTCTGAAAAGTCGCTAAATCTAGCGACAAAGTCACTAAGTTGGCAACACTGGAAATTAACACTTAGGTTTGTTTGATTTCTGATAACACTTTTAAAACTTAAAACATAAAAAAAAAACATTGTAGATAGTCATTATAGCGCATTACATCACTATGATATCTGCTCATAATATACCGTATGGTTTAAAGTGAAGCTTGGTGACCTAATTAGACAGTATCACACAACAGCGAGCTAGTGCTCTTGTAATGAATATGTGTGTACAAGATGTGATGTGATTGGAGGCATCACGACCATGCTGATATTCAATACAACAGCACAACCTTGAGTGTGATAGTGCTTTTATACAAGTACAACACTTACACTAATACCATTTATTCTCAACATATTATTTGTTTGGTTATTTAACCAGTTATTTTGCTCAGCCAACACATATCCTTCGGTGACTGGTAACTAACCATGACTGGCGGAGCTAGCATTGAGCTGGCGATTGATAGTTAGCAAGAAGTGTTAAGTTCTTACCAGTACTATGAATCCAAAAGGAGAGAAGAATAAACCATGGAGAAGGTGGATAGTCCTAAGACATTTATAAGATTTGCTTTAAATTTCCACTTATTCTGCTTTAAAATATCAACTGACTTCCAGGTTATGGGGTTAAATCGCAAATAGCATAAAATGAGAACAATCCCTTGTTCCACACATCAAATAGTGCACTTAACTCTGGCTTAATTTTGCATTGTATTAGCAGCTAGCTAGTTTTGTCGCTTGCATTAGCCATTAAAAGCAATTACTAAGGAGACAAAGTGTTGTTTAAGATGATATAACACCACCATATGTTTTGTCTTTCTGAAAGTGCTTCCATGACTGGTTTTGAATATGGGTTTTGGCAGGCAGTTGCTCTCTCCTCTTTCCAGTACTGTGGACTGCACAACCTACTTTCACCCATGCCAGTGACCAAGAGTTCATTAAGGATGGCTAGAACACCTGTGACGCAGTGATACATATCATTAAATGTCTTTCTTTGCTGTCTTTTCACATCTTTTTTTTTCCTTCACACTGTTATTATTTGTATTTTTGCATACTGCATACACTATATAAGTGCAGTTTTTTGTGAGGTTGTAAATACGATGTATGGATATTATATTAAAACACTGCAAATGAGCTTAAATTCATCAAGATCCAATCATAAGAGACAGTGTTATCAGTACCAGGAAGCAGTGAACATATTCTGGAAGTAAAGCGAGAACCAACTGTAAGGTGTAAATTGTAAACAGAAAGAGGGGTTAACAAAAACAGGAGAAAAAAAAAACTGCCAATCAAAAGGGTCAGAAATATGTACAGTAAAATGTGTGGGATGCAACAGAGGTCCGAACCTTGATGGTCATCACAATCCTGCTGAGCTGCACACAGCTTTGTTATACAGTATATACTGTAGGACCAGATGATCACTAATGTGAAAGATGGTTAATACTGTACCTTCTATTCGTGCATGTGAAGGGTGATAAGGTCAGAACAAGGTCACAGAGGATTTGTAATTTATTGTAATGTATCGGATTCTGATTTGAAAATAAATGTCACATCCAAAATAAGTGTTGGTTTATCAGTCTCCTTGCATTATGTTGTTTTTTCCCACTTTTTTTTTAAAGGAACCAAAGTCATGTGGGTGAGTGAGTGTGAATGTGTGCGTGTGCGTGTGCGTGTGTGTGAGAGAGAGAGAGAGAGAGAGAGAGAGAGAGAGAAAACTTGCAGTTAGCAGCCGTCTCCTGTGAGGGGCAGCAGAGGAGCTCATGCTTCTACTTTCTGTCATTCTTTTTTTTTTTGTTTCTTTCTTTCCCCCCCTTCTTCTATAGGCACTTGGCAAGTCAGGAGCATCATTTCATTTTTGCTTTCCTATTTAACCTGCAAATATTTTAGGTAATTTAGTTGAAGCTCATGCCCTTAGCATATTTGAGTTTCAAAAATTGTTACTATATGTACACACTTTATTGCAATAAAAGATTTAATATATTTAATGAGCTACAGGATTTTCATAGAGAGCAAGAAAAGGTCAAGGTAGATGTTTCTCATTCAAATCATTTATTAGAAAAGGTGTGTGTATGTGCGTGCGTGCATACACGCACATACTCTCCCACAATGATAGGAATATCATTAGGCATTTTCAACCTTGAGGGGACATTTGGCTGGTTCCCACAAAAGGAGCTGTTTCATTCATTGAAGGTAATGTACAGGGTTAGATTTAGGTGAAAGCATAGCATTAATGTGCTGCATTTGTGTGTGTATTGTTGCATTACAAGGAGAAATTATTTCAGTCTCAAAATGTTAACTCCGATGTTAGAGAGGCTCAGAAATGAAATATGTGGAAATGGAATCATTAAAAGGAATAACAGTGCAAGTTACTGGTTTCTCACCTCCAGAAGCAGGGAAAAGTCCAGTCGGATACATCAATTTTTCATTCTAAACTTTATAACAAATGAAATAAGGGCTAACATTCCAGCATGAAATTCATATAGAATGCTTAAATAACTGTGTCAGAATAAAATTAGGCTGCAGAATTTTAAACAGCTTCATGTGAAAAATGTTCTGCTACTAGAAAGAATATTTATTCCAAAGATTTTCTGATTTAGCCATCACAGTTATGTAGTGGTAGCACTGTGGCCTTGAACCTCAAGGGTCAAGGGTTCGATTCCCACCCCAGGTCTGTGTGCATGGAACATGTTCTCCTCATGGCTTGGTGGGTTTCCTCCAGGTAATCAGGTTTCCTCCCACGGTCCAAAGACATGTACTGTAGATTCGCCTAATTGGTATCAGCAACATTGACCCTAGTGTGAGAATGAGTGTGAGAGTGTGTGGTGTCCTGTGATGGATTGACACCCTATCCCTACCCTGTGACCCTGCAGGATAAGTGGTATAGAAAGTGAATAAATGAATACATATTTAAGGTAAATATTATCACTGCTAATAAGACAGAATATGAAAGAATTTTGAACAGTGATTGGTTAGATGTTGATACGCTTTCTATTACACCGGCTCTTACAATACTTTAGACTGCACGGCTTGCAGTTTTTGTTTTGAATTTTTATTGCTAATTCAAACAATGCAGTGGAAGAGGTGGGTGTGGTTAAAATAAAGTAAATTCTTAATATGTTTTCATGAATCGTTTGTGACTGAATGTTACTATTCATTTTTTAGAAGGAGGTGCAGGCAAGTTGATGTGAATGTTTTTTTAAGTTCAAGAAAATTGGCAAAAGGAAATCTTAATGAAATTACAGAACTTTTCCACTTGAACGATTGAAAAAATTACAAGCCATGATTCTGCCAATTCTCTAACAGGAAACATTATCACAATAACCTATATAAAAAATGGTATTTTCTATCAAAGAAGTTTGCCAAAATCATTAACACCTACGCAGCATGACAAAAATAATTAAAAAACTCTCAAAACAAAAGATATAGATCACTGTTGCCAAGGTATTTACACAGTTAAAAATACCACTAAAGCTAAATAAAAAGTTTTAAAATTATACTTGCACTCTGTTACAGTAGCATTTTAACAAACAGGGTAATCCACAAAATTCAGCGAAATGGCCTAAATTGTGATTGGAACTACAACTGGAATCATATGTTAAGGTTAGATGAAGCAAAAATTAGAATTTTTACCTGTAAACACCAATGGCATGTTTAGCAAGAAATCAAGATGATATACAACGATCAGCCGTAATATTATGACCAATGACACGTGAACTGAACAAACTTGATCACCAGCAAACTAGTGACAGGCTGAAGGCTCACCCATGCCCAAGGGCACCAAAGGCCAGCTTGCACAGGTTGATCACACAAAAAAGCCAATGCAGCACAAATAGCTAAAAAACGTCAATGTGACCGCAATAGAAAGGCTCCAGAACAATCAATGTACCACAGTCCACCCCATATAGGACCCAGCAAGCACTGAGGCCCAAGGCCACTGGCCCAGCCTCCAAACTCCCCAGCTCCCTGGTCAAACACCAATGAGATGTATCAGGTGCATCAGTTGTATCATGCAACCCACACCCAGGAACCCTGCGGAGTCAGGCCCTAAGGGGCCAGAGCTGCCCCGGAGCCACAAGGGGCACTACTGTATAACCTAGATGTTTTAATGTTCACAGTTTTTTATGTTATGGCTGAGTTAAGGACATTCAAAAGTTCCTGTACACTGTGCAAAATATGGTGAAAGGTTACTGATGGTAAAACTAATGGGATCATGAAAAATGTAATAAAATATTTAAGCCAAAATCCATGTTGCCTCTTACAGAAAGTTAAAAAGACATTTTAATAAGATGATATACAGTTGTAGTCAAGACCACTATAGTCAAGTTCAAGACCAGGACTAACTGAGATCAAATCACGGCCAAGTCTTAAACAGGTGGAGGGCAAGCCAAGATCAAATGCAAGTGAATTTTGAGATCTTATCAGGATTGTGATTTAAAACTATAAAATATTTGTAAAGGCCCAGTTTGCAGTTCAAATATTATCTACATCATGAAAAACCTACACAACAAACATCAACATGAACTACGGACTGTAATTCTTGAACGTAGACTAAGTAAGCATAAGCATGCAAAAACCCAACAGTAGTAAGTAAGTAATTATTATGCAAAATAGAACTCAACAAGACTCAAATCAGGAAGAACTCAAAATCTGGTAGAATCTGGTACTCATCTGGTATGTAATATGCAGAAGGTCATGGGAGGTGTGGTCCAGTGCCTTCCTGGTGATTCCCTGATATCATCCTCTCTTTATAACAGAAGGTAAGTTGTCATGGACAGTCATCAAAACCAGGGCGTCTGACCCTGCAAGCAAGTGGTAGAATATCAGAAACAATATCAATCAAGAAGCAAAAAAAAAAAAAAAAAAAAAAAGCAGGAGGGGGAGCAATGCCACCTGGCAATCTGCTGCTGTTCCTCAGCCGCATAAGTCTGGCATCAGCTATTGGGGTGGATCACCACAGGCACACTGGCTGTAGCTCTAGCTATGATCTGTGAATCGCCTCTGGTAATCCAACATCCATAAAATGCTGTAAAAATAATTTTTCAGATAGAATATATAATCCTAAAGTAAGGAATATAAAGGAGGTGAAAATGTTCTGTATCTCTGCACGTCTTCACTTAACAGGAAGAGTTTAGTGATGTGAAATCTTGATTTAAGGGCAAAATATCACAAATTGTAATTAGGTACAGAGTGAAACAGCGGGTAGTGTTGGTGCCTCACAGCTCCAAGAGTTCCTGCTTCTATCCTGAGCCCTGCTTGCTGCCTGTGTGAAGCTTCTGTGCCTACTGTATTCTCCCCATGTCCATGTAGGTTTCCTCTGGGTTTTTTGGTAAACAGTGATAGACTGGGATGTATTCTGGGGTGTATCCCTGCTGCACATGCAGTGTTCCCAAGATAAGCTCTGAATCCACCATAATCAGTCAGGATAGATTGCTTACTGGAATTGATGAATGACTAAATGAATGTTTATTCAATTCTTCGAAATGACAAGAAAGGTGCCAATCATCCCGGAGTTCACTGCATTGTACCCAGTGAACATCTGTTTTTGAAAAATTGTAGAAACTGTTTGTAAATGAATAGAAATAAGTCATTAGTTATAAAGTCATGGCACAAATGTGATATGATTGAAGCCTGCACAGTCATTAGCGGTACTTATTTCAGCTCATGAGTAAAGAGGTGCTTTCGTTACACTAAGTGCAGGCAAGACACATTCATTCATTAACGCAACCCATGCTCGAGCTCTCTCAGTGCCGCACTCCAGACAAAGAGCAATAGTCTGATTAATGGTGTAGACATCAACCAATGCCATGGACAGTGAAGCCATTTATATAAATATTTCCCTTACCTTAATTGCTCTAATTAATAAGATAGGAAAATGTGTTGACTGGGGCGGGCCATGGTTATATATATTAGTGTGAACAAGCTGGTTTTGACAGTCTGGTCGTCCATGCGTTTATGGGCCAGTTCGCTCTCAGCTGCAGGTGACTCACTGAAACTGTTCCTCATGCCCAGCCCAGTGGAATAAATTATCCGCAATAGGATGGGTAAAGATCGTTATCAAGCAGGAGAATGTGAAATGCACTAATCTCAGGGGAAGGAGTGTAAGGCTTTTTTTTTGAGAAGTGAGGCCAAAAAATATATAGATTTTCTTTCCCTTGAAAGTGAATAATTGTAACAGCTAGGAATACTTCTACACATTTTTATGAGTTGGAATAAAAATAATGTTAAAAGTACATCAAGGAACTCATTAAAGACATAAAACCGGCAAGTTTCCTTAACCTTTATTGCTGTGTGCTTTGTTTGTGCTTGACAGATCATATTTCACCATAACTCATCCACTGAACGTTTAACAAAACCTTGCAGTTTTTGTGCCTTCGGTTTTATTTTTTAATATGACAGACTCATAAGGCAAGAAAACAACAACAACAACAAAGCCCTGGATACTGGAGAAGTGTTTGAGAAAGAGTATACAGTGAGAATTAGTTATAATCCAATCCACACTGCTACTAATTAAAACAAGCTCATTATCCTTGAGCTGATTTGATTGTGTTGTAGCATTCCTAGGCTTGTTCATGTGGGATCTCCGTGGGAGGACTGGGACTGTGTTTAGCAGCTTGTTGGAAACATGAGAGGGCTGTAGATTTTGGTGCCACAGCATGAGACAAAGGGGAAGGTGCTAAGTGGTTATTGGCCCGATGTTCTCTTTTCTCTCAACTTCTCCCAGTGTGCATGAGGGTGAGCAAGAGAGATGAAGAGAGGAAGAGAGAGAAAAGGCTTTTATTTCAATCCCAGCTGGAGTATTATTTTGGCGCTGACAGATGGAATCAAGGCGTTGTTGAAAGGGTCTCGGGGATTGTTCTGTCCTTTTTAATTTCTTCGTTTAAGACGCCTCTGCACTCATTTCATAAGTGGATATGACTCCTGAGTACTTCCTGCATGACGGATAAAGTTCTGAATGGTCAGCTCACTATGTTCGATTGATCAATGGATGACGAGTCTTGTTGTTTTTCCCATCAAGGTCATTCAAAAATAGCACATATCGAGTTGTAGGAGGAAAAAAATGTCAAGGTAATTGCATGTTATTGAAACGAGGTCTTAGATTGCAATAATTATAAATAATGTCAGTTATATAACTTACCGGTTGGAGTACATATTATGTATTGTTCAAATATATGATTATGTAACATTACAACATCAAACATTATGTCAAGTGTTCTGTAGGTTATCTTTGTGACACTTTAGATCATCAGTGCATGACTCCACAAGATCTCTGGGGGTATGCTGTGGTGTCCGGCACCAGGACATTGCCAGCGGATCCTTTAGGTGTAGTGGTTTGCGGGGTGGGGCCTTTGTGGATTGGACTTGCTTGTCTGGTGCATCCACTGGGTGCTCGATCATATTAGGGTCTGGGGAGTTTGGAGTATTGGACTCCAAATTGCCTTCTACGCCCTGTGCCAGCGGACTGTGGTGCACTGGGTGTTCTGTTGCTTTTCTTTAATGGGCAGCATTGACTTTTTTCTGCAATTTGTGCTGCATTGGCTTTTCTCTGGGATCAGACCGGACAGGAAGGCTTTTGGTCCCTTGGTAGGTATTGGTGAGCCTTTGGTGCCCATGATCCTGTCACCAATTTACTGGTAAATAATTGATAATCAATGATCACACTTACATTAAGTAAATTCAGGGATTTAACCTTCTTATTGGTCCTGAAGACCAATTAACCCAACTTGATTAAGAAAACGGAAAGACAATGAACGAATAATGATGAAAAGACTTTTAATGGACAGACCAGGTACAAATATTCTTTGCAATTTAAATGTAAAAAAAAAAAAAACTGATTCAACAGAAGGGCAGCATTTAAGTTTCTATATAGAAATAGAAGAAGCTTTACAGCCTATAACTATGTTTACCAAGTAATTATATTTACTTCTTAATTGTGGTTTTTAATTAGTTAATTTGTATTGACATATTTAACTTACAAACTGTCCAACAAATATTAACACATAGTGTAACTACTATTTTAATATCTTTACCTTTATTAATTTTATTTTCTGGTATATATTGTACGTTAAAGTTCAATATATACCAGAAATAACTTCTAGTTACCTCATAATACACTAGCACTTATTTACCGTGCTGTAAAATAAAGTGCAACCCACAAGTTTAATAGAGAAGAAATTGACTGTCATATATATATATATAAATGTTTCTCTTAAGTAGCTTATGTCACTCTCATGAGGAGTTTCTCAGTCACTGAAATAAGCGCTAATATCGAGGACTAAGAAAATGCACTTCGCTCTATGGGAGTCCAGTTCCAACAACAGTGAATGACATGCTATAATTTTTTTCCCGTTTAAGAGGCGAGAAGATGTTTTAACTCTAATCCTTTTTATGATTTGTTATTTTTCACAGCTCTAAAAGATATCGCTAACATCACCACAGCTGCTTTATATTTCCTCTAGCAGAGAGTATTGTAAATACACAAATTGCCTCATCTAGCCTGTATGTTGCAATAAATACAGAAAGTCAGCATGATTTCTGTTGTACATGTCTTTCTTCATTGTCAGGTTTTATGCTCCCACTTTAGCAAACAACACAATAATTCTCACACCGAGAGCTAGAAGCTCCATTTCATATTTTTTTTCTTTTTTTCTTTTTATACAGTGTCATCTACAACTGACAAAGCTATGGGTCTGTGTCTAATGCAGCCTAGATCAGCCACTTTCCCTGAGAAAATCTCCTCAGTGGGGGTTCATTTCTGCTGAGCTTGGCCAGGCTGCTGAAGAATTTTTCACGGCTGCCCACGCCCTAAAGTTCCCTGATGGTTTCTCTAGAACGTGGGCAGAGTCAAAGCAGCAGGACTCCACAAGCTCTCCACTGTAAAGCCATGTCCAACCACAGCTGGGGTTCAGCATATAGGGAGTCATATCATTTGTCCTGGTCCATTCACTCTGTTTGAGACAGAGAGGTAAAGAATGAAAGATGGAAGAAAAGGAGAGAGTGTACTATCTATATGGCAGTATACATGTGATCTTTCTCATACCATGCTTTTTTTTTAAGTGGAATAAACATTTTAAAGGGTGTGGATTATAAACATATGTGTAAGTGAAACATGGAGACAAACAGAAAGAGAGAGAGAGAGAGACGCAGGTGAGAGATGCGGGATGTAAGCTACTATAGTGCTTGTTTGCTTAATAGATGATTTATGTATCTCGGAGGTCCAGTGATACGCAACTCCTCTCCATCTTTGCATTTTAATAAATCGGATAGGGGGTCCTGGAGGGCAAGCTGCTTCAGCGCCTGCCTGCTTTTAATGCACTTTAAGGTGTTTCACTCTGGAGAACAAGAGCAAATAGCTTCAGGTTACCTCTACTCTCTAAGGACTGCACTGCTAACAGAGTCTAATTTACACAGTAATAAAATGAAGTGGAGTGCATTCCATTAAACAGAAATTAAACAGGGGGGTTTTGAAATTAGCCAGTTGCACACGTGATTTGAAAGCCCGAGATTTTTATAGGCTGTCTATTTTAGATGTGATCTTTTAGGCCGCCAGCACACCAGCTTGACGATTAAATTCATCCAACTGGCACCTTTTTACAGCTGAATATTTTGGAATATAATAGTTAAATGCACTATGAATGCAGAATTACCCACTAATGAATGATGTTGGATTTGGAATTTTGGTTTCGGGATTTCATACACTGTCCTCCATCCCACGGAAGAGAGAATTCAAGGCCATGTCCCAAACACCATAATGTAAACTAATAGCATGCCTACATAGTATTAACACCAAATGTCAAATATACAGTGGGGGTCAAAATTATTAAGATGACATATGCTATGTATTATAGTTCTCCCTGTGCACAAACCAGTGATTTCATTGCATGAAATAACAAATAATTTTTACTGAATCTTTCACTGTCTCTCTCTCTCATATAGTACATATTTTAATAGCATTTATTCTGTTATACCGAAATGGAATGAGAATAAAACAACTTTATTACCTACTCAAATGTGGCCAGACCACAGGCTGACTACAGGGTCCTTCCCTGGGGCTCTGTGAATCTGGACTGTTAAACTTCAAAGCCTGAAAGCAAACGCTAGCTGGCTATGTACAATCTAATCTAGGGAACAAAACTGTACTTGTTTTTCGTAATGATGGTTTATGTTTGTTTTGAATGTGTTTATCTAATTTGTGTATTTTGTTCTCGAACCTGTCAAAAAGACAGATAATGATGGCATGCTAGCTATAAAGTACAGAATAGATTATAAAAATAGTAGAATATAAAAATCCACAAATTGTCAAAGTAGAGGAAATGAATCATCTACTGTAGTTCCTCCTGATAAATACTGAGTTTAGGAATAAAAAAAGTTGAGAAACTCAACAGAACCTTTTGTTAGTCACAATCTAGTGATCATAAGTTCTCAAGCTAAGAACTGAGGCTAAGAATCATTTATCATTTATAATTTCCTAACTTATCAAAATATGACACAAAGATACACATAGGGAAAAAAAAGTCAAATCTCTAAGTGGTTGCCAGTTCATGCGTGAAAATGATTCCTAATACTCCCAGAATCACTTTCTCTCACACAGTTTGAGTTCTAGAATACATTCTGTACGTTCAGGTCATCAGCTGACTTAATTTTATTGCCACATACTGTAACATTGCTGAACCTAGACCTAACCAACTGAAGCAACCCCAGATCATAACACTCCCTTCAGAGACTTGTACAGTGGGTACTATGCATGATGGGTGCATCGCTTCATTTGCTTCCTTTCTTACTCTGACACAGCCATCGTTCTGGAACAAAGTAAGCCTGGACTCATTTGACAACATTACCTTTTTCCATTACTCTAAAGTCCAATATTAAAGATCCTTAACAAACTGAAGGCTTTATTTCCTAAATAACAAATGGCTTTCATTTAGCCAAACAGCTGTTTAGGTCCAATCCCGTGAGTTCTTATCACATTGTGTGCGGAAATGCTCCTACGTTCCCTATGAAACATACTATACAGCAACTCTGATGTCTACTTTTTTTTTTACCTTGCAACTTCATCAAATGTTTTTTTTATTTGCTTGATGCAGGCCTATATATTTTTTTGCAGCTGAAATGTCAATTCTTTTTGGCCAGGTAGGGTATATAAGCCAATTCGTCACTGCTGTTTGCTTTGTTTACACTCTCTCCATCTCTCTCTCCTGATTGGCCATAGCTCCTGACGGTTTCCATTTAATCTGACTTCTTTTGGGTCTGAAGTTTGGGCCTAATGACATTTGCTTTGCTCATTAGGAAAATGAAACAGTATAGCTACAATTAGTCTAATTGGTTTTAAAAGTAGGACTTCTGCTACTTTGCCATGGTTGTAAAACTAATAGAATTGCTGATAGTTTTACTGAATGCTCTTAGGGTTTATTTGAGAATTATATTTTATAATCATATTTGTGGTTGTGGCAAAATATTTGCTATTCTTGCGCGATCCAACAATAAATCAGACGCCGTATAATATAACCCAGGGGTGCACGATGAACAAAATCCCACATAAGCAATGCTTAAAATTCCCTTGCTTGTGGCAGTTGGAAATATTTCAAACAAATATCCAAAATCAAAAGTTGACTTTGCGGTAACTTAAAAGTGGTTATTTGTACTTTCGTGTTCTCTCATGAAGATAAGGGAGAGAGAGAGGGAGCGAGAGAGAGAAAGAGAGAGAGAGAGAGAGAGAGAGAGAGAGAGAGTGTGTGTGTGTGTGGGTGTGTGTGTGTGTGTGTGTGTGTGTGGG
>JAQMYG010000037.1:8918045-8934211 GCA_030014215.1 Clariallabes teugelsi
CACACACACACACACACACACACACACACACACACACACACACACACACACACACACACACACACACGCGCGCACAGAAAACACAATGTCCCCAGCTGAAGAGTCCTCCAAATACAGAACCATGTTCCTGCAGTTCCTGTTTGATTGTGATGAGCCCCCATCCTGTGTAGGTTCTGAAATCTGCAGCCTCCTGTCCCTTTAAAGCAATCACAAATCAACAGCATGGCCTTTTCCTTCTCACTTTTCATACTTTAAACAGAAAATAAGGACTCACAACACAAAACAAACATGACAGACACATGCGCGCACACACACACACACACACACACACACACACACACACACACAAAATGCTTACACTTATTCGTATTAAGATGCACTTAATATATTACTTTATAAAATTTCAAACTACTGAGAAAAAAAAAGAAAAATTAATAAACATGATTTAATGAAATACAAGAATAGAGTGGTGCTCTACTAAGTGAAGTGCAATATAAAATCTAAAGGTTAAAGAGTAAAAATAGAGGGGAAGCATGTGTGAGATACAGAAAGAGAGAGAGAGAGAGTGCGGGAGAGAGAGAGAGAGAGAGAGAGAGAGAGAGTAAGAGCATTGATTTTTTTTTCTGCATTCTTTTATAGCTATACGACATGTGGGAGTTATGGGTATGATAAGAGCTTGTCATACTGTGTGTATTTGTTTGTATGTGAGTTCTGCTTACGTCAGGTAGTCAGGGATCTTCCGCCTGCAGTTCAAACACAAACATCCCACCAGCATGACACACTCTGTAGCTGTCTCCCATGGGCATCCCAAAACCCCCTGGGGCTGTGTATGACACATGCCTGCTGGGTGAATAATTTCTCACGCCCGCTATCTGGCTACTCCCACTGCATTACACTGACATAACTGTTATCTTACTTTCACCGATTATTTCTTTGTCTTTTCTTTAGTTTTCTTTTTTCTTTCTTTTTATTACAGTATCTCAAAGTCATGTGTCTGATTAGCATAAACTTATGCCACTACCACACTATAGAAAAACTGAACTGTGCTTTGCAATTGTTGCTCAGTTTCACAAGAACTTTTGTAATATTCCGAGTTTATGTTTCTTAATATGGGGATCACAGGGGTGGGACTTGCATAATCTCAAAATATACAATGTTTAATTTTAAAATCAAAAGACAATAAATATGTCATTATATCGCTCTCATTTTCAACATAGGTTTGAAATAGATAAAATAAGAAAAAAAAAAGGTAAATTACAGGATGGTTACACAATGTGTAGCACTGCTACCGCACCTTGGCTGCTGTGTGTGTGAAGTTTTTGCGTTTTGCTCTTCATGGGTTTGCTCTGGGTTTTCTGGTTCCGTTCTACCTCTTAAAAACATGCCAGACTGTCTATATACTAAAATGAATTTAGAAGTGAGTAAGTGTATGAATCTATGTCCATGGTGCTCTGCAATGCTCAAGTGGATTCCCAGCTCGTGCTCATGAAATGAGGAGCAAACATCTGAGTTAAAAATGTACACTAAATAAAATTCTGATAAAAAAAAAATGAATGACAAAAAATAGAACTATATTTCATGACTTGAATTTCAGCGCCAGGTTTCAAAGTTTTATAAAATTCAGAAACTTTAAATCCAATTTTTCAGTGCAGCAGTCCATTTCAAATTCATGCTCGCTTTTTCAAAACACTACATCATTGGCTCATTGACTGAAATGGTGGTGATTGAATCTGTGCTTCTCTGGTTTTCTGAAGACTCTGGGTGTAATGGACTGGATAATGCATTGAATTCGAAATGGATTGTGCAACCTAAAATTGAACTAAAATTTTCTACACCTGCTTATTATATGCAAATTGAAGCCTTGCGTTCAAATTTGAGCCGTGGAATATAAATCAAGGCTTAGTTAGGACTATGTAGATTATGTTCATTATTTTACATTATGAAGTTAAATTTATGTAGTATTATGAAAATTAGCTATCTTTAATCAGATGTCCATTTAATGCTCACTATTAAATATTTGGTGACAAACCAATAATAATAGAAACATGTACAGTACATTAGTTTCATTTGTTCATGCAAGACAGTATTTTAAATAAAGCCTTTGTTTGATTTCCTGTTTAACAGATTGTCATCATTATTGTTATTGCTCATCAATTAAATAAAGGATTTAAAAGTCAATGCTATAAAAATTTGTATATAGTTTATGTAGCACTGTAGCTTAGCACCTCTGGAGTCGGAGGTTTGATTCCCACCTCAGGTCTGTGTGAGTGCAGTTTGTATGTTCTTCCCATGCTGGTTGGGTTTCCTTCCACAGTCCAAAGACATGCAGAGTAGGCTGAAGTGTGTGTCCTGTGATGTACTGGCACCCTGTCCAGGGTGTACCCCGCCTCGTTCCCTGAGTCTCCTGGGATAGGCGCCAGGTTTCCCATGACGCTGAGCAGGATAAGTGGTGTAGAGTGAGTGAGTGAGTAAAATTAACTTTATTGTTGACCTAAATAAGCAACTAAATATAAGTCTATTTTGACATTTTTTCATTATTATTGTTTACCAACAAATAATTTAAAATAAGTACTAAACAGAATTCTTATTGTAAACAAAAGGGAAGTCTTCGAGTTTTGCACAGTACTGGATTTAAACAGATTTTGGCATCAAAATGCTAAACATCACAAAAATCTCTCATCTTTCTCATTTGATTGCTTTTCATTGTTGAACTTTTTTGTGATTAAAACTAATTAATGATCTCGAATAAACTGGGTGCAGTTGCAATTACTGGGTAGGAGCAAGAAGGGTAGATTGAAGATTGCTGTTAGTGCCTGTAGTGATGTACTGTTTACTATGTGATCACTATGTGCTTTTTAAAAATAGCAAGATGGTGACAGTAAAGGAGGACGACACGGTGTCTGAAAAAATCAGCAGATTTTTCCAGCTGCTCCAGCGCCACTGAAAATGTATTTCTGTATATGCTGATCCAATTTTTATCTTATGCATTATGAAAACAGAACAAGTTTGCAGAATGCAAATCTTAACCACACAATAGTCTGTAGAATAATGTAGTTGTATTTCTAGGTCAACTCTGGTCACATTCAGATGTACCTTATGATTAATTCTTCTTTTGTGTTTGTCACTAAAAACAAACAAACAAAAACAAATAAACAAACAAAAAACAATTATACATGCAATAGCCTACCCTATACATAAAACAAATTGAGTTTAGATACAAAATGAAGGTATACAAATTTATATTTGAAAATGAGTAGTTATACAGTACATACTTATCTATATTAATAAAACAAAGGTTATTATTGGTCAGAACTCGCTCTTTTAATGATATCTTTATGTTTCATATATTGGAGGACCCGAAATCAGTCTCAGAAAAATTTCCGTCCATACAGTACTGTATATCTGTATGTCTGTCCAACCGATTTTGAACTGGCTGAACTGAATTCACTGAAATTTTGCCAGTCCTTTGGTTTTTGGTTAAATCTGCGCCCAAAATGAAATAAAAATGTTGAGTAGAAGAGACATTATATGCAGTTTTTTGCTAGATTACCTCACAGCAGCCATCAATTTTGGGACAAATGAATCACTTTTGCCTTTGAAGAGGATGTGGCTATACAGTACATGTCGCTCAACAGAGCCAATCAATGTGATACTTTAATTTGTAATACCTGAACTGAGAGTATTATGTATATATATTAAGTTAAATATAGGTTAATGTAGGTTATAAAGTAGGTTATATATTAGGTTAAGAATAAGATATATTGGGTTAATTAGGTTGGGTTAAGACCGTAGTGGCACATATCTCATTCCATTTTTCCTGGGAACAGCCCTTTATCCATCATGTCCGTGATCAGCATAATATGTTTGACTGTGGTCTCTTCAATTGACTGACTTCATGAATAAATTCAGTGCTATCAATTCAACCTAATTCAGCGACCTTCATTCCATGGGCATCTTCAACAACTCCTAAATAATGACATTATTCAATCCATACCATCCAAGTCAAAAGATGAAAGATGAAGAAGAGGAAGATCAAAGTGCTGACATTTTCTCTGCTTGCCTGAAAGTGAGTAGTACTTCACAGATTTCACATTTCTCTCATTCATAAATGTCAAGGTCTCTCTTGTTGATCATGGAATAGCCAGTGCATATGTGCTCAACTCTAGTCACCCTAAAAATATTCGCTCTACTCTCTGTCTGATACCATTTGCAGGGGCTGAGTCTTTCTCCCGTATCGTTATTATACACCATGCTTCCGTGAGACATATACTGTGGTTATTTTTGAGCTCTTTGAATAAAAAAGTTGTCTAGGAAACCTACTTCTGCTTCAGGTGTTTGTCGTTGGTCTTTCAGCTGCTCCCAGCAAGGGATCGCTATGGTGGACCACTGGATCTGCACACAAGCCTGACACAGGTTTTTACGCTGGATGACCTTTCAGACACAACCCTCCCATTTTATCGGGGTTTGGGACCGGCACTACATCCAGTGGCTGGGGTTAGGGCATTGGCTGGGAATTAAACCAGGGTCTTCCGCATGGCAGGTGAGAAACCTACCACTGAGCCACCAATGCCCCCAAATACAGAGTGTGGTAAGTAATTAAAAAATTTTTTTAAACCAAAATCACACCCACATTAGTCTGACTGTCTCATTTAGGTGCCTGAATCAAGGTTGAAAGTACATTGAACTCAAAAACCAGATAAATCAAATTATTCTGTGCCTGGAGCACTATTGATTGGAGATGGATCAGACATTCATCTAAGCAGATGTCTGGAATCAATTCTTGTCCATCCAGGTTTATCAGAATCTGCCAGCTTTGTTGTCGCTGGTAATTATTTCATAATCAGGATACAAAATTACTTTCCAAAACTTTCATTTTACAAATAAGAGCTGATTCTGCTCTGGGATTTGAGTTCTCGTCCAAAATAAATTCCTGTCCAATTGTGTCCACAGAACCAGCAGGAGCGTGGGCTTTGAAGTCACTGAACAGCGAGGCGGGCCTGCAGAGGAAGAGCCGACTCAGCGATAACATGGCCGCCACTGCACTCTCCTCTGTGAATCTATCCCTGCTCATTAGCCAGCAGCTTCGCGATTCATTCCCAGAATGGCAGCATGGCTGGAGTGCTAAATAAACCCAAGCTTTCTCTGGGGCTTGAGGGCCATCGTCTGAGCACAGACTGTCAGTTGGGGTCTCACTAATCTTGGTCTTAATTTGCAGGAGCAGGCCATGAGCTGCAAGTAATCATGGTGTTAATTTGTGCTCCTGGGTCCAAGACTGCTGCGTGAGGCGAAGTGCCATGAGCTGCCAAGTGCAGATAGGAACTCAAAGAGAGAGAGACAGAGAGATTATGGAGAGTGAATGTGTGTTTGGGTTCATTATGCTAACAGTATAGTCACTGTGGCTGCGAGTTAGTATCAAAACACACATAAACACACATTTTCAAATAGAAAATTAGGTTAATTGCCATATTTCACTGGCACCAGGGTCTCACAGATCTTTTTATGTCCATGCAAGTTTCTTACAGGTTCACCAGTTTCCTCCTGCCTCTCAAAAACATGGCAGGTGAATCGGCTAGACCAAATTGACCTTGGCTTTCTTTCCAGGGTGTACTGTCCCAAGATAGTCTCTGAATCCACCGTGATCCACTCCAAGATAAACTGCAGACTGAATAAATAAATAAATTTACAATTGAATTTTAATCAATGGAAAGAAGTCTACATCTCTGCATGTAAATCCTGATGATTGTACAGTTAAAATTAATTTAAGAACATGCAAGCATATCTTTTACATAATTGTTCGTTGGAAAAAAAGACTTCACCTAAAATTTGTAATGTAATACACCTTTGTCAATGGCAATACATTTGACAGTATTGAAGATAATAGAGTACCAAAGCAATATACCATACTGTACAGCTACAGTTACACACATGTGACCCTATTATACTGTAATAATACAATAATCATACAATTTCTGTAAGTTTGCTTTAAACTAGAGAGCAAAATAATTTAACTGAATCTGTAAAAGGACTTCATTCTAGAACTATATAAAAAATGAATAGGTTTGCACAGAGCAAACCTTCTTCTTTTTCTTCTTCTTCTTCTTTTTTTCTTATCTTCCTTTAATGTAAATAAAGAGTTCACAGTCCTTTACAATGCTTTACAGGGCAGCACAGTGGCTTAGTGGTTAGCACTGTTGCCTTGCATCTCCAGTGTCCGTGTTCGATTCCTGCCTTGAGGTCTGTGTGCATGAAGTTTTGCATGTTCTCCCTGTGCTTGGAGGGGTTTCTCTGGGTACTCCGGTTTCCTCCCACAGTCCAAAAACATACAGATTAGGCAGATTAGGAGCAGTGGTAGCTCAGAGGGCTAAGGCACTGAGTTACTGATCGGAAGATCGGCGGTTCGATCCCCAGCTCCACCAGGGCCACTGTTGGGCCCTTGAGCAAGGCCCTTTACCCTATCTGCTCCAGGGGCGCTGTATCATGGCTGACCCTGCGCTCTGACCCCAGTTACACTGGGATATGCGAAGAAGGAATTTCACTGTGCTGTAATGTATATGTGACAAATAAAGGCTTAACTTAACTTAATTGGTGTTCCCAAATTGCTCGTAGTGTGTGGCTAGAGATCCTACCACGGTCGGAAATATGGGAAAGAATGAAATGGACGCTATTCATCTCCACGGTCCCTAGTTGGACTACAGAGGTTTCTAGGTGGAAATGGAATCAAGTGTTTGTTGACTGGGTGAATGTTGACTGGAGGTCCTACCACAGTCTTACAGTAAAACGGGAATAAATACAATGGTAATGATCATTGCCCTCCACAGTCCCAAGTTGGGGAACAGAGGTTCCTAGATGGATGGATGAAGTTTTACAGAAGGACAGTTATTAAAACTAGTAAAAGTATAAATGATATAGCATTTAATAAAAGTAAAAAGTAACTGAAATAGAATATTAGACTTAAATCTAATATTAGTATATTCGAACATTAAAAGATATATGATAATTAAATATTGGACTCAAAATGCAAAATGAAAAATAAAAATGTTGTATTTGTATACATAAGGGGAGAGGGAGACATGTCTCATTATAGGCTAGAATTCAAAACAATACAAGTCTCAGAAGACCCTGAGATCCTTGCATGTAGCATAATGCCCTTCCTTCCTTCCTTAAACTTCGCACCTTTAGCCTGTAGAATAAACAAGACCTGAGCTGCATATTTGTTTAGGCAAAAATGACAACAAAAGACCTACAAGATATATCATTTTGCTCAAATGAAAAACCCTCTGCACATCCTGTTAGTCAATCAGCTTGCACCGTTTTACATTTTAAATCGAGGCACGTATGAGTAAGAATTCTGCAAATATGCCATAGAGATTAATTTGTGACCTTTAAAATGTGATCTGAATTTGACAGTCACTTTTCTGATTCGATGTATTTTTCAAAAGAGACGAAATCCTGAGTATCATCTAATATTTATGCACATTTATAATTTTGTTGTCAAATCAACAGCGTTCTCCAAGCATCTTGCCAGGAGGAAAATTGCACTCTTACTGTGCCGGGTTACTATCTTGCCTGAATAGTTTTTTTTTTCCCCTCGTACCACCCATCATTTATGGTAGCATTAAAAACGCCCACTAGCGTTTGCATTTGTTTGTGCATTGGACTGGTGTGTGTAATTGAATTACACACAGTGGTGTACGGACGGGTTGTTTTGCCTCCTTATTCAGAACTGTTGGATACCTTTTCCATTTTTAGAATTTGGTCTGGTCATTGGCTCGTGTGCCATCTGGCCCTGTCGGCTGTGATGAGTCATCATCTGTCGCAGCACAAGACTTCCAACTCCCACCACTTACACGACACTGCCCGGGCGTCACCATTCCCTGGATAAAAGTCATCGACGTTGTTGAATATTATTCCTCCGCTTTCTGCTCCATTTTTTTTTTCTCTCTGCGTCTTGTGTTATCTCTCTTCGCTCTCCATGCCCTCTCCCTCCATCTGCTTCTTTTGCTTCATTTTTCCCCCAACCCTTTTCTGTGTATCTCTCTAAATCTGTGCCCCACCCCTTCCTCCTTCTGTTCTCTTCTCCATTTTTCTCTCTGCCTTATCGTCTTTAGCCCTGCCATCCGGCTCCTTATTTTTTTCACGAGATGAGCTCCTTATCAAATATGCTTTGTATTACCTTTTAACAAGCCCTATCTTTGCAGGATGCCATCCATGTCACTTGCCCTCTGGGCTCCCCTGGAGCATGTCGTTGTGTTCGTGTTCGTGTACGTGTTAGAGCTTCATTTATATTTCCACTTGTATCATTTTTACTCTTGAGTGAAGCCCATCACATATTCATTACAACATTCATCTACATCTAGGCACAGTGTGCTGTAGTTGCTCTGGCTGCTGGAAGGATTGTGTTGTTTTAATGATTTTTAGCATGGGGCACTGGGCTTGTCTTTTCTCGAAAAAAGAATACACATAATGTTTATTAATAGGTCATATGGTAAAGCTGTCTTCTGGCAATGTGCTTTCAAGGTTATGCGTGAGTCATGCCCTGGGAGAGTCTTTTTTTGTCACACGCGAACAGACTCGCTCCACTGAGGCACAGCCTGTAACAAACTCTTCACACTGTCACTGTCAACTCATACTGTATTATTACAGAAAAACGTGCTATGCACACAGAGTTCACTTGACAGGGATGTTATATTTTAGGACTCCTATTTAAAGAGACTGCTGAATCTTTGGAAATTAGCATGCAGAACAGAGACAGGTCTATATTCCTTGACTGTTGTGTTTTCTTACTGTATTAACTTCTTATCTATAAGAACATGAACAGAAGTTGATTTTGTTCTTCAGACATACTGAATATGATAATATGCTTTTGTCAGAGACAGTATATACTTCAGACAGAGAGAGTAAAGGCTAAATGTTGTTAATATATATGGGTATGGTATGGGTTGTGACCCAATGTCAGTATCCGTTCGTGCTTTAAATATTTATGCTTATATCTGCATTTGGCTTTAACGTAAAGTTGACGTAAAGTTCTTTTCATTAAATATAAACCTTACGACTCTTTCCCCAGGAACACTGAAAAACATTGGGATAAATTCCACATGTACAAATGCCAGCTGTCAGCAGGTTCACTGAATACTGGCTTTGACAATGTTTCAATCTCAGATATCGATGTGTAAGAATTTCATATAGTGATGTGCATGAGATCATATTTCTTTGAACCCGCCTAAGATACCCTGATCAGCCATAACATTAAAAACATTATCCATCTAGGGTTTGGGTTTCCCTTGTGCCACTGGGGCTTGGCTCCACAGAGCCTCTGAGGTGTACTGAAGTGTCTGGCTCCAGGACGTCGCCAGAAGATCCTTTGGGTGCTGTGGGTTGTGTGGTGGGTCCTTCATGGAGGTGAACATGGAGGTTTGTCAAGTACATGCAATAGATGCTCGATCAGACTGGAGATTGGGGACTTGGTCTGCGGGTTTTGGGATTGTTGCCTGTGTGTGGAGGTCAGTGGTGCATTGGGTGTTCTGGAGCCTTTCTTTTATGGCCAGCATAGACTTTTTACAGTCATTCTTGCTGCATTGGCTTTTCTGTGAGATCGAACCGGACAGGCTGGCCTTTGGTCCCCGCGGGCATGTGTGCCCATGATCCTGTCACCACTTTACTGGTATATAATTGATAATCAATGTTAATGTGTTATGTGGTGTTAATGTTAAGGCTGATCAGGGTATATTCTAAGCTAAAACACATTTAGCTGTTTCTAGTTCTCAAAATACCAAACTATCTGACTTTTTTTGTTGTGTCCCATAAAATCCCAGGCCAGATAGACTCTTTAGTCTCAACCAGCTAAAAGTAATTGTTTATGTTATCTTGTTAGTTTAGAATACATCATCTTCAATTCCTGTTCCAGGTAAGGTTTACTGTAACTGCAAGGTGCTATGGATAAGACATCTGCTACAGTAAATGCTGTAAATGTAAATGATTGAGGATATTGTTGATTAATAATGTGATCCTAATGAAAAACAAATATCCTCATTAGCCTTCAATTAACTAATATTAGACAAAATCACCTGCTGGCAGCATTTACATCAATTTCACGGCATGAGTTTAGCCATGCAGATTTTGGAGATGTTAAATATAAGTCTGTTAATTTAAATGTACATCCTTAAAAGAATGTTACATATTCTCTCATCTACATTACTGTTCCCATTTGTGTGATGTGTGATAATCAAAATAATTTTTCAACCGTCCTAGATAAGGACATACAGTAAAAACAACTTCACCAGTGGCCTATACACTGTGTTAAATGCAAAGATATAATCAATCTAAGATTCCCACTGGGTACAGTGAAAACGACAGGTAAGCTTTTTTTTGCTTTTTTTATTTGGTTTGTCTTCAATGTCATAAAATGAGACTTTCCAGGAAAAAAAAGTAATCAAAACACTGTTGGAAACAGTTTCTATACAGATGCAATAAGCATTTTCAATCTCACTGCACAACATCAAACATTTGTTAGTTCAGTCATGAAATATTTGGTGCAATATTTATCTAAGGCAGCAAATCTTCTTTTCCAGAGAGGGCTTTTTTTTTTTGTACTTGTTAGAAGAGGCAAAAGTCATATAAAGTACTGATATGGTGTCTGTTCCTAATGAAGAACTTGAAAGATATGTAAGATTCAGATTGTGCACTAACAATATGCAATGCATGCCAAATAATGCTAATAGCGACTGATACTGTTTATGCTGCCTTGTCAGATATAATACCATGCAGAGGATCTCTAATCATCAGGTTGATTTCATAAAAATAGTGTTTAACCGTAGTCAATCGTCATTGTCAGTTGTAGGCGTACTTTAGCTTTTTTTTTTTTAAACGTAACCTTGTTGTGGGGGAAGAAATATGATTCCTCTGTCCATACTACTTTATATGATGGCTCAAGGGTACGAGATTAGGGCTCTTTACACCAGGTTATGCAGTGTTATACCCTGGCCTTGTATATAAATCGTTTCCAAAGAGGAGCTCAGTCATAAATTCCATTTTTTTTGTAAAGCATAAATTCCCTTTTTTTGTGATTTGTGAAGCTCCTACTGTATATGCAGTTGTTGTCTGGAAGGTCGCATAAATATCAGACTAAATTTGGCGCGTTTCTCAGTCCAGTCCAGACCTTTACAGTATTTTATTCTATAATCGCATATGATTTTGCTTGACACATCGTACACTCTGCATAGAAAAAAAAAAGGCACAAAATGTTATAAAGCAAGTTACATGTGTGACTTTTGGCATAACTTGGCCACAAAAACCTGCAGAGAGCAGACCCCATTTTAATGAAGATGACAGTATTAGAGCAGTATCATGGTATCATCTCATATTCAGGGCTCTGATATTAGTATCATAATGACCTAGTTGATTCTGATTCACTTAAAGCAGTTCAGAGGCAAAGGCAAAGCACACACGAAGTCAGGCAATCAGCACCCTGTCTAAACTAAGCAGACTATGCAGAATCTGCAGACATAACACTTAAAACTGAAATATCAGATAAGCAGATTTTTAGAAATAACTAAATGAAACATTGGCAGTGAAAGCGCAGACTGACCTGGAGCTGAAACAAAGTCAAATCTGTAATACTGTATGAATGTTACCAGGGAAGAACCAATATAGAACCCAAAGATCCCTACAACAGAGTTTCCTCTTTCAGAGATGATTCCAAATAGACGTGAAGAGCCTTTAACTTAAGGAATTAAAATTAATGAGGAATTTTAAGAGTGTTTCTTGTTTTGCTTAAGATATTCATTCATTCATTCATTCATTCATTCATTTATTAATTAATTAATCCATCCTTCGCTCCCTCTCTCACTTCCTCCCTGCCACCATCCATCCATCTTCTTTAATTAGCACCCCAGACCCCACAAAACCCACATACCCACCCATTCAAACCTTTGAGTAGCCAATCCAGCAAATGGTACAGTATGTTTTCAGAAGGACAACGGAGACACAGGGACAACATACAATAGAAAACAGCCAGTAAAACCCAAGCTAAGGAAAAAGACCATGAATTTGTCTCCCATGCTATCTTCCTTGTTCTCACACTCAACTTGTTCTCAACATTTTTTCTGATCCTCTTTTTACATTAAGTATTTTAATCAGGGACCTTACCATTTGCTTCATCCTGCTTTAAGGTACCGATTGTCAGCTATTCAATCATAAAGATGAGACTATCCATTTTAAACTATGAACTAATTTCTTAAACAATCCAAATCATTTTATTTTTTTCACGATGTTGTTCTGTCATTTTCCCCTCTTTCCTCTCTTGCAGTATTGCTACAGTATATGGCAAGCTGTAGGTATGTACACTGTGTCCCTTATAGCTCTGCAACTCATGCTAAGCCTGTACGCCTCCGCTGAGTCGTGCTGCTTGATTTCACGCTACCTCCTCAATTCTAATTTGATAATTAATCTGTTTCATGATGGCATGGTAAAGGAAGTAGTTTAAAAGTGCAAAAGTGCAGTACAGTACCTCCATGAATCAGAAATTGAATTCGAGAGACCAGGGGAGGAAAATATTACATTCATCAGCTTTGCACCATACACCTGCACTTTCCTGGAATATCATGCATGCTCATGAGAAGTGTTGGTCTACACTTCTGTCGAGCGGATGAGTTATATCCCAAATAAAGTCTAACCCCTGTGTGCTTCCCTGCACTTTACTACAGAGGAGACAACTCGGCAGGAAAAGCCATGAGGCAGCATTTTCCTGAGTTAATATAGCTTTCTCATCGCTCCTCTGAGACCCAGAGAATCCGCTCTACCTGTCCGCTGCCTCGATATCTGCCCATTAAAAGCTAGAGCCTTGACTGAGGCTGAATAATTCAGAGCTGCTGCTCCCTGGTCAGAGTACAGATGTGTGCTGATCAGACAGTCTTAAAGGGGTTTTGACAGCACCCAGTGGAACTGAGAACACAAGGAGAGAAAGTCACCACAACCCTGACACGGAGCTTATACATTGGATGGCGTCAGCACTTTACACAAATCTCAAAATGGACCCTCCCTTCCTCCCTCCCTCCAAAATAAATAAATAAATTAATTAATTAAAAATGCAGCATGGTTTTGGTCACAGAGGTAATTCTTATCTAATGTTGAAACCAACATGTTCCCAAGCATGCAGAAACATGCATGGAATTAAGATCTTACAGTCAAACTGACACATAATTGGACAGACCAGCAGACAGACACACACTTGCTTCAGCATGTTACTAATTGGCAGAGGAGAGCTGGGACTAAGCGTTCTGTGTTGTACCAGCTGCACCACTCAAATCTGTATGCTGTTAATGAGAACAGGTCTCTCTCACACTATCTTTCTATTCTCCACCTCTCACCTTCTCTATCTATCCTACTATTGTGGCTGCTTACGTAGTGTCTCATGGGCATGAAATAATTATCCTCATGTACAGAGCTGATAATCAGAACCGTGGCAGATTCAGAACAAACCGTAAGTCTGAGGGAGGGATAATTTATGCTAGCATTCTGAAATAGTCATTTATTTCGGTGGGAACCATTAAACCGAATCTCGCACACTCCTAGTCACAAAATTCAGTTTTATTGTCTAAAGCACTTCCTTGCAGCGACTGGGGGATTCGGCACGAATGTGTACGCATCAATCATGTGAACAGAGCTGAATATTTATTCGGTTGTTGGCCCACAAATTCAAACATTTGCAATTGCTTTCCCCCGGAAATCCTTCAATCACCTGTGTGCTCTCGGTGAAATCATCAGAAGCTTTGAACATGCATGACTCATCCAGGTTTTACAGGAGCAGAGTTTCCCCCGATGCTATAATCCGTTACAGCTTGCTCCTTTAGCTTTATTGCACCGTGACTGGCGTGATTTATGCATCGTACTGCTCATATTCCCCACTTCAACATTGGAGATGCAACACTGTAATGATATCATACAATTTATTTAATGTGTTTTCCGTTCATTAGATTGCTTGTTCTGACGATTCTGGAGGAGATACAGAAATTAAATATACCCTGAGCTGGTACAGTAAGACAGAGGCTGGAAATCAATAATAGTGTGTTGTAGTGTAGGAGAGATTTATTTGTCACCACTAAATTCCAGTTCTTGATTTATTATAATCAACCTGCACAAATTAATTTATTTTAATCAATATTTAATTACCATTTGTATCACGTGCTATGTAAAATGTTACAGCAGAAAATGAAAGCGGAGGCCGGACATACCGTATTCATGTGTTTATATTTGTTCCAGTGTGGCTTTGTGGTCATTTCTGCCCCTAATATTTCACCAGATGCAGTAGAGAGTCTGAGGAAACTACAACGTGGGAGAGCTGACCTCTCACAGAAACAAGAAATGAATTATGCAGTGACATTATGTAATACTATCAGTTGCTGTTATCCAAGTCGTAGTCCGTCAGACACAATGAGAGAGAAGTGGAGTACAATGAGAGCAGAGAAGTGGAGCAGTAGGGCTCATGTGAAGAATGTTACAGAGCCAAGTAGTGCATTTAAAGAAATCCTGAAGCACATTAAATACATTTATACAGTATATATGTGATGTGTTTAGCAAATCTAGTGAAAACTGTTTGGTTGTGCACTATATTTACATGTAAAGAATTTGGCAGATGCCCATATCCAAAGTGACTTACAGTTTGTGATTGCTTTGACGTCTCCATCAATAAATATATCCTTATCCTATACTGTATATCTTTATTTTCACACGGTGTTAACTCAAATACTAAAGAAACAAATGCCATTTAAATATTGCCAGTGATTCAGCTGCATGTACATCTAGAGGAAGTTCATTCCATTAACTAGAAGCCAGAACAGAAAACAGTCCAGACATATGTCTTTCTCATTCCCTGAGAGATGGTAGGACCAGTCAAGCAGTGCTGGAGGATTGGAGGGAATATGGTACAGTGTGAAGTGTGATAAGTGCTTTGAGGAAAGTAGGTGCTGGACCATTTTTGGCTTTGTAGGCACACTTCAGTGTTTCAATGGACGGTGGGGGTGGGGGTGGGGGGTCTGGGGAGATATAGGAGAACTTAGGAAGGTTGAAAACAAGGAGTGAGTTACGATAGTCCAGTCTCAAAATAATAAGAGAGTGGACAAGTACCTGAGTGGCCTTTGTGGAGGGAGTCAATTCTTGGATGAATGGATGAATCCTTCTGATGTTATAAAGAAGAAATTGACATGACTGTGTAAGGTTAGCAGTGTGAAAGGAACGGGACAGGATAACTTGAGTTACACAAAGGTTGCATGCACTGTGATCTGAGAGTTGTCGGGGGATATCATAAGGTCCTGAAGAGGCATGAATCACCTGGGATGAACACCAGTTCAGTTTTGTTGAGATTTAGTTTCAGTTGTTGAGCTGCCATCCAAAGATAAGAAGTCTGTCAAACATACTGAGATCTGAGATGAAACATCAGTGACTGGGACAGGAAAGGAGATGAGTTGAGTGTTGTTTGCATACCAATGGTATGAAAAACCATGTGAGGATATGACCTCAGCAAGAGACTAGAATAGAGGAAGAACAGATGAGGACCACATACTGAGACTAGTGGGACACCATTGGAGAATCTGCATTGAGCAGGTGTGGATTCATACAACTGACCTTCTTGACAGGAGCAAACAATTGCTATGTTGTGCCACAAATAAGAAGGCTTGCAAGGATGGACAAGAGAATCTCGTGGTTTACCGTATCAAACACTGCTGAGAGGCCCAGGAGGATGAGGACAGATGACAGTTTGACCGATCTAGCAGTATGGAGCTTCTCAGTGATGTGCCGCTTTGAATCCAGATTGGTTAGAGTCATTGATGTTGTTGTGTGAGAGATAAAGAGACATACAGTGTCTCCTGTCACACACACTGACATACAGTGAATTTTAGAGAGAAAGAAGAAAGTAATCCCGGTTCTTATTCGCTGATGTCTGCTGGATTGAGGCAGGGTTTCTTTGAGGATGGCAGTAACCCATGCCTTCTTAAATACAGCAGGAAAAATGAACAGATGATATGAACTAGTTGGAGATAGTCTTGTGAAGAGATCTGGTGAAATGGCCTGGAGTATTGTGGAAGGGATTGGATCCAATGGTCAGGTGATGGGATTGGAAAATGAAATGACATACTGGATCTGTTTTGAGGGCAGGTTGGAAAAATGTGCTA
>JAQMYG010000037.1:8937993-8951774 GCA_030014215.1 Clariallabes teugelsi
TAAACATTATATATACACTGTATAAACAGTGTATATATATATCTTTTGAAACCAAGAACCAAGGACCTTGCCAGCCTATTTTTCCCCAGACATACTCTGTGAACTAGCATGGTACAATCTTTCTTTGTATTTGTACACAGTGAGTGGCTGCATCACTGAGCACTTCTAGCTTTCTAAGTCAGGAAGAAAAGTGCAGCATGAGTGAGCTTGAGTACCATGCCAATCTACCCTCAGTGTGATAAAAAGAGCACATCATGCTGGTTTGCCACCTACTCATATCTTTAACAGGCCCCGATCACCTGGCCTCTCTGCTGGGTCTCTCTCACAGAACTAGAAGCTTTCATAGATTGAACTGGTGTAAAATAATTTACAGATGGACCACTATTCATTTTTACTCTTCCCTTTTTTAAAATTTAAAATTTAAAATCAAAGATTCCAGCTTAATGACTACCAAGTGCCTCTATTCAACACATTCATTTCTGTATTTCTAACCTTACATTCATCATGCAGCATGTGTTAGCTGGGCGAGACTTGTGTCCGATAACAACCTCTAACAATTGATCTGGAGTGCGTCCGCATAATGATGCCTCTTTAAGTTGGGTTAAGCATACAATCGTGCACAAGTATTTCCCGCAGCTCAGTTTGCTGCTTGGTCACCAGCTCAGCTGAAGTCCTTAATGAGAATTTTATGACTAACGTAATAAACCAAGTGGAAAATATGTCAGCAGGTGACAGCAGGCATGGAGGCTTGTTGAAGGACAGATCTGTCAAAGCCTCTCTGCCTGACTCTTATGCAGATGGATTGAATGCAGTGGCATAAAAAAATAATTGTCCTTGAAACATATTCCTGAAGCCTTGGTGATATATCTCCTGCTCTTCGGCTGTGTAATTGAAGCTGACCATAATAAATAAGTAATACAGTTTGCTGTCTGGACAGCTATGCTGAGGATTGAACTGATATCATGTAAGTAAGAAAGATACAAGGCATAAAAATCAGACATCTAATATCTTATAACACATGCACTCCGATACACAAGCCCACACACACTGCATGGGCACGGCCACACACATTCCTCATATCGTGTGTTTGGACTGGAATCTTTTTTTTTTTCTTTTTTTTTCTGTGCAGTTTTACCTTTTCAGTCTTAAAACCCGATTCTTACGATATATAACCACTATTCTAAATAGTTTCTTATCATAAATTCTTCTTAATGATTCTGATTTATTCTGATTATATACATACATATACACTGAAATTATTCATTGTAATATTAAGTGCTGGAAAACACTGTTAGCAAACATAAAATCAATATATAAGCTCTTTTATTAGCATTTCTAATGGAGTACAATGTAATTAATAATTTATTCTTTTGAAGTACTGTACTTAAATCATTATATTATTCTTTTAAATCATTAATTCATTCAATGCATTACCAGTGGTTTATAGTAATAGCTCGGCATTAAAATGTCTTGAGAATGGTTCTACTTTACCCAAATATAAATTGTTTTCAGCTGATGAATTACATTAGAACCAGAGCTAACCAGATAACCACTCCCTGAAACTTAGCAAATGCACCTGTTACAGCCCAGCTTCATATTTACTGGCTTGAAAATGCCCATTAAATCATTGTTTTTACTTAAAATAATTGCATATACACTTTATTAAAAAAAAAAAGCCATAGAAATCCTGTTGTGATTGCTTCTATCAGATAATTGTCTAGTCAACAACAGGACAAATTGATTTGTAATTGATTATAATATGCAGAATATATATTAAAATTTATTATTTTGTAATGTGAACTATAGGACAAAGAAATGGTATTTTTAAAAAAAACTAATTTATTTTTGCGAATTTGTGTAAGTAGACAAACAAGATTTATTTATCTATAACTCAGATATTTAAATGTTGCTTTTTTTTCTTTGGCACCAGAATTTGAAAATTACTAGTAGATGGATAAGTAATAATAAGTTCACCTATCAGTGTGAGACTAATAACTTTACTGAAATCATTCAATATCAAATTATTATTATTATTATTATTATTATTATTATTATTATTATTATTATTATTATTATTATTATCATCAGTCAAAGAACAAAATTGTATACTGTTTATGGCTATTGTGCAAACCATTCACAAAGCAAGTTATCACTTATGCTATAGCAGCTGGTTTCCTCAAACACGATTTTGTTATTGACTCTTAAAGTTATCATTTTTTTCTAAGAAACTCCTTTCATAAATATTAAATGCACAACTCTTGAATGACTATGTGTTAAATAACAACACGTTATTAATGCATTTATTATTCCACTTAGATTATGTGCAGTGTCTGCTCATACAGTACAAGTGTGAATGAGCTGTTATTCTAGACATACTGGAGCAAACCTGCAACTGTCTTGTAGCCTGCACTTGTAGTTATTAATTGCAGCTATTAAAATAAAAAACTAAATAAAAAAAATCATCAGCACCTTTTTTTTAATCATGTTTAGTCATCAAGCAACACTGCAATGCAGGTACTGTATGCTTTAAATGGACAAACACAAATATTTGAATTTGTTTTACACAAATATAATCATGGTCTAGTTATGAAAGCAATGTATAGACTTTATTGTGTTAATGATTATCATAAATGAGGTCGGAATTGAATTCCTGTTATAAGTGCACATAATATGTTATTAATTCAATTCAGTTGGAAACTGTATGATATCATTCACATTTATGTGCACAGGCATATGCAGTCTAAATTAGAATGGAAATACAAAGCCATTTGACGTTTCCTTTTCAATGTCTAAACAGGTCTGATTCTGATGTTATAAAAAGTAATAGCAATTCTTCCATTCATGACTGCACTTTCTCATCCTCCAGAAATCAAACTCCTTCACACAATTTCATTTGCATGTGAATTTTCACTATCATGGATGCAACCATGTCAATCAAATACATATGCAAGAATGCATTCTGCTATAAAGTTTAAATTATATCTCAAATTACTGTATGTGCTTTCATAGAGAGGGTGGGGGTGGGGTTGATATACAGGACCAGTCAAATGTTTGGACACACCTTCTAATTCCATGGTTTTTCCAGATTTTTATTTCTTTCCACATCATAAAACAATCTTGAAGGCATCCAAAAATTGCAATAAACTCCTTTGAACAGTTTTTAGTGAGATGTATCTGCTACTTATGCTCTGTAAAGTGTTCATAATGACTATTAATTGGTGATATTTGAGGCTGGTAACTCTAAATATGTAAATGGTAACGCAAATGCACTTGACAACACTGTTCTTGTTTTAGAACAGCTGACCAACTGTAACAACAACAAAACATTGAATTAAAAGATGTGTACAAACTTTTGACTGGTACTGTATGCCATAGTACAAAAATGTCTCAAGATTTTAAAAAATATCGCATATTTAATATATGCATTGTATTTTACAATTTGATTTTATTTGTTTTATGATTTGCAGAATATGCACATAATTCATTTTTAACAAATGGAAATATAATACTGTATCTAGTACATGCCAGTATGGATTTTTTTAAATACCATAATTCCTTATGAAATATGAGTATAATGTGGGCATAATTACCATTTCTTACCCTTTCTAGAATAACTAGTCTTTATTTTGGTATTGAAATTGGCAGCAGATACAGTAGATCTAACAATGTAAAAGAAAACGCAAATTTCTATTATGTAAAAATGAAACCAAGTTAATCATTGCAGATGTTTTTACTTTTAATGTGATAGAACAAAATAGTAAAGGAGAAACTCTTTAGGGTCTTTTTATAATGGTGCATGTGATCATATTTAAACTCATGTTTAAAAGCAATGAATATACAATGTTACAAACAAAGTGAAACAAATAAAGATCAGCTGTTGCTGTTAAATAATCTTCACGCTTTCTTTACTTTAACATTATATTGAATGTCTCAACAAAGAACTTACACAGTATTTAAAGACTGTATTTTGAACAGGATAGGGGGAAAAATCCAGTTAGAGTCATTATTAACAAGTAGAGAAAATAGGGAACTAAAATGACTACCATAAATAGGATGTTTCTTTAAAATGATAAAAGAGGTTTCGAGAATATTTGGCCCCAACTGGTCATGCCATGTATGGAAAAATGATCTCTCATATTCTAATATATCTAAGAGATGGGGGTAGTGTGGCAAGATGAAAGACTTTCCTCTCTCTTCCCTGTCTTTTTGTTTGGCATGAAAACAAGACAGCTTATCACCCAAAGAACATCATGGTGAAACATGGTGGTGGCAGCATCATGCTATGAGCTGCTTTTCTTCACCTGGAACTGAGACTCTAGTCATAATAGAGGGAATCACCAGGGAATATCTATTTAGCACAAAACATTCAGAACCTTGATATTCAGAATCATTGACATTTGAAACTTTGTTTGTAATAGGCTAAATTATATAATCTACTGTATAATACATCAGCAGTTTACAGTATGAGGTGTTTCAAAGCAACCTAAGATTTTTCATCACTCACACTTTTTCATGATGAAAAAATTATATTTATTGCACCAGTGTTGAAAATCATGTCAGCATTTGCCAAACATGCCATCTCTTTTTCCAGCTCAAAAGAAACATGCAAAGCTAATGTTATTTCAGCCTAACAGCATTTCAGACTGAATTACATAAAGTGTGAGTGGTTGGGAGACAGAGTGCAAGGCATGTCAATGTGATTCTCACTTTTGATATGGTAAGTAGCTGAACGAGGCCTGGCATAATGCTGTAAGAGCAGACTATATTAAGTGCAGTGTACCTGTTTAGCATCATAGACTAGCATGAGTCACTTGAGAGATGGTCTGTGGCTGAAAGCGTTCATTCAGAAGGCTCGTGTTAAGATCAAGATATGATAAAAAATTGGGTGCTTTGCTATACAGTAAGTAAAAAGATATAAAAGATGGTAATGATGGGAGCAACCACCCAGGTCATATCCGAAAATAATGAAATGATTATCATTTATTTTCATGCAGGTCAGTTGCTACTTTGTTTATTTTTTATAGCACAGTAGTGTTAGATTTTTTACTCTAATGGGCAGAAGATTCATTTTCTGTAACAGCAGCTCTGACAATAGTCCTGGCCGCAAGGTTTATATTATTGATGTGCTCGGTGTAATATGATATAATTTCTATTATAACAATTTACTTGGTGACCCATATAGCAGACTCATCATACGGATAGATTAAAATGTGTCTCCAGTTTTGATTTGATTAATAATAAACACAAATCAGGTTCATATAATTTGGGAAATGTCTTCCTGCTGATGGCAATGTAGTTTTAAACCCTTCCTGCACTTACATCACTAAGCCCCCCTAACCTTCCCTTTCAGTCTTTTTGATCTCTGGACTGGATAAAGCTAGAGAGCTGTTTTCGGTGTTTGGCCACCTCCTTAACAGCTATATACTAACCATTATATTAAAAAAATAATAATAATAAATAAATAAATGGAATCATGCCAGGAGCTGATCCATGTCTGGGTCTTGAACTTCCAACCCATGTGGGCCCACAGAACCTCATCTGTCTCCCTCACCTTCTCACAGACATGCTCACACAGTAGAGGATTTGCTTGGTCTATTTCGAAAGTCTTGTTTTCCATCAGGGACGGAAGTGCAGGTGGAAGCAGGTGCAGATCCCCTTTAATCAACATTGTGAAAACCACAGACATAAACAAAAAGGAACAGGAGCTATGAGCTGTGGCATACAGTATATCATTCTCAGGCACAGCAAACAGTAACTTCAACAAAGGTGAGAAAATGTGAAGCATAAACATGGAGCTTAAATAGACAGACTTATGAATGGTAAACACCAGGAGCCAGGAGCACATGGTTAGGGACATGGGACTTGTGGTGGCTTATACTGTAGAGGTAGTCTAATACAGGACACATCTGGTGCTTCCCTGACACACTCAATTTCTTTATTCGGAATGCAAAAGGGTTTTTTCTTTTGACTTCTGCACTGGAAATTAATGCAATGATGTCTGTTCAAATATATTTTCTTCTCCCTCTCATGCATTCATTCTTCATACCACTTGTCCTGTATAGGGTCACAGAAAGCCTGGAGCCAATTCCAGGGGACTCGGGGCACATATCAGGGTACACCCTGAATGGGGTGACAATCCATCGCAGGACACAAGCACACACACACACGCACACTCATTCACACTCTCACACTATGGGGAATTTGGAAATACCAATTAGCGAATCTGCATGTCTTTGGATTGTGGGAGGAAACCAGAATACCCAGAGGAAATCTACCATGCATGAGGAAAACATGAAAACTCCATGCACACAGACCCGAGGCGGGAATCAAACCTTTGATCCTTGACCTTCATTAGGAAATTTTGTCTGGTGAACAAGGTCATATTTATTACCCCCTTTGCTGATGATAAAGGTCAAAAGCTTGAAAGCAAGGGAAAACCATTATTTATTAATTTTTGTTCTGTAATTATTTTAATTGATAATAAAAGATATTAGAATCTCAGTATGCATGCTATTTAGACTCATATGACTAAATCTTTTCATGCACAGCTGGTTAGTGCGCTGTTATCTTCTCAAGCAAATTTAAAGTGCAGCTAAAGAGCTCTCCAAAACGCACCTAAATCAAACTGGTCAGTAGAAAAGGGAAGCCATCAGATTCGATTAAGTCAAAGATTAAAAGAGGCATGGCTTTGAAAACACTACAAACCTTCAGGTCTATTGTAGTTGAATACCTGCTTTAGTTTTCAGCACTGAAGAGGTAGTAAGGTGATACATACTGTAGTGAGCTGTGGTAGGGCACCAAGAGTCTGCCATGGTTTAATACATAATAAACCTTTACGAAATTGATTGGTGTGCAATATCTCTTCATTTTACTTTTTGAAGGCATTTTGATATAGTATAGTCTCACATCACTTTTAGACACCAATCAATCAATCTGGTATAATATTATTTCCCTGTAAGTGAAAGGTGATACATAATTAAATTCAATATCTTGTTGAACAAGTTTGTTATATCACTTCAAATGTCTGCAGGTATTTCTATATACTACTTATTCAATGAGTAAAAGAGCAGATAAAGCAAGTTAAATAACTGCTGTTAACCTCGACACTCACCAGCCATTTTATTATGGACACCTGCTCCCGTGCTTATTTATTATCTGCTTACCCAATCATGTTGCAGCAGCACCTTGTCATAAATCCTGCAGGTCAAGAGCTTCAGTTTTTGATGTTTATATCAAACATTAGAATTGGAGAAAGTGACATTGACCATGAACATAAAAATATTTCTGAAATGCCTTATGGCCATAGACTTCCATGCACAACTGTGTCTATAGATTACGCAAAAATAATGTTAAAAAACATACAGTGAATGGCTATTTTGCAAAAAAAAAAAAAAAAACATGGTCAGAGAAGAATAGCCAGACTGCTTTGAGCTGACATGAAGGCTACAGTAACTTAAATAACCACTCTTTAGTAAAAGAAAACCGTTTGGAGCTCACAAGATGTCAAAATGTATTAGGCAAGAGCAGGAGGCTGAGGCTTCAGTGGGTACTGGTATTTCAGATCATATTAATCAACCCCATCATATTGACCTCACAATAGCAATCATTCCCCAGACCCATGATGAATCTAGTTGAATTCATGTCCTTCAGAATGAATAAAAAAAAAGATTTACACAGCTGAGTGGATGTACGAAGAGAAAAACCAAGAGAGGGAAAGACTAAACAGATGAATTTGCATGTAAAAAGTAGTGTAATGACAAGTTCATTTAAAAGTGTCATAGCCTCAGGTGCTCATTAAGCAGCTTATAGCCTACTATTAATAAGAAGCAGTGTGGAGAGCCGAGAGAAATACAAGCAAGCTTCAATTAGCTTTTCAGCGTCAGATGGGCTTTTCACCATTATTCCCTTACATTGTTCAGTTTATCTGACTGCGCTATAAAAATAATAGGGTTCACTTATTTTCTGCAAGTCAGCTCAGGCATATCTGACACCATTTTATGCGGGGTGCAAAGATTCCTAGGAAACTCATGCAAAACAGGCTTTTTGAAGTACATAATGACAAAATTATAAAGGCAGTTACATAAAATAGTCATATTAGACTCAAGGATAATTAACTATAATTAACCGATTTATCATTAGCAATAGCGAACTGACAGGACTGACAGTGACATTTGATTTGAATTTCCCATTAAAATTTCAAAGCATCCTGATGCATTCATTTTTTTTTTTTTTTTTTTTTTTTTTGAAAGTCATGACCGCTTCTTTCAGAAATGCATAAACTGCACTGGCACAAAAGAAACGGTGGTTAAAAGCAGAAGTCCATCAAAAGGGATAGACAGAGACTTAACCTGACAGTTGATAAACAGCATAAAAATACAACCTCTAAAATAGCTGCAGAATTGAATCATCACAGGACAGAGTCTCAATAAAAACTGTACAACAGGTCTACTACTTTGAAATTTATTGCAGGACTCCACGTTTATTTCCAAGGCCAATTCACAAAGAGGAGGAGAAACACCGGAAGCCATGTGTGATGTCCATGTCGAGAGAATTAATTATGCTAAAGTGCTGATTATAATTAAGGAATAGTGATTGAGTAATCTTGTTCACAGCTTACAAGGTGATCTTATTGTGCTGTGGAGTGTCTGTGTATTGTTCTGTATTGATTAGACTTATTACTACTCGTTTGTTGTTTATATGTGGTTTAGTGACTTGCTCTGGGATAGCTAATATAAATGGGCTGGTAGGACTAAGCCATGTTTGTCAAGGATAAAACAATACCACCACCACCAACAACAACAACAACAATAACCAGAGAACAATATAATGCTTTGTTTTTGGATCAGATATTCTGGTCCAATCTGATAGACTGCAGCCACTAGTACAAGATATAAACATATGGCATTACTTATATAGATTAAAGTAAAGAAATTGTAACAAATGTTCAACTGTGACAGGCTGCAAAGTGCCTAATGACAATTAAAAAATTGGTCATATGTTGTAACAACTTAAGCAGCAACCTCATTTCCCCTCTCATCTGTTCAACCACTCATATTCCAACATCACCAACATACTAATCTGTCATCATCTGCACATGTTTCTCACTGGTTCTTGCACTACCTTAGATGTTTTTTTTTTTTATGCTTGAATGATTTGTAGGTCACCATGTGTGTTATAAAAAAAAAAAAAAATCTCTGAAAATGGTCTGTAAATAAAAGCCAAAAACTTGGCAAAAATCAGAACAACAACAACAACAACAACAAAAATCATTCTGAGACTGCCTTAAACATACAAGGAAGGCTGGCACCTTGGAAACAAAATATGAAGAAATGAGGACTTTTGCACACTGCTGTATGTATCTAATGATTTGTATTATGCTTAAATCAGTTTAGGTGTGGTCATCGTTTTAGTTCCTAACATTTAATGTGACCGAAACAAAAGAATAACCCGAATGATCAGTTAAAATAAAGATATTATATATTGAGGTTATAATAAGTTATGATAATAACTTATTATAATGTCATATCACGTTTTTATTTAAGGGCCCCATAACAATTTCAGTTAAAATGTCAATAGACTATTGTTTTTTAGACTATTGTGTAAAAAAACAAATGCAACAGTATCAGCAATGGTTATGAGAAATGCACACAGAATGATATATATAATAATAAGGATGATTGCTTTCTAAAACATGCAGCCAATCAGTTCTAGTTCAGCAGGAGTTGTGAAAGCGCAAATGAAATACAGTCACAGGTACAATGAACACGAGTGGGGTGGTTGGTCTTGTCTATAAAGTGCCTTTGAGAAATGTACAAAAAATAAAACAAGCACATGTTGAGTTATTATTATTATTATTATTATTATTATTATTTGGTTTAAATGAAATGGTTACAGTTGTACAGCGTAGTACTTGGAAACATGCCATGACCCTATTTGCTCATACCCTTAAAATCATAAATTAAAATCATAAATCCGTCTGACTATAAGGGTATACTCACTCTAGGCAATCTGTTTCCAAGCAAGTTTGACCCTAAAAGTCTAGTTCATCTGAGAAATGTGCTTACCCTGTACTGTGTTCAGCATTCTGTGCCCTGGTCTGCCTAAAGAAGTTATCTCAGGCACAGATCAGTTGAACTGAGACAAGATACTCAACATGGATCTTAAACACTATGAGGTCAATTCTGCAGCTGTCCCAATTAAGAAAACATGATGATTTAAACAATACAAATGATTTACTAAAAATCACTGCATTGCATAATTGACAGATTCATAAGTCACATGAGAAGGTCATGTGTCACCATGCTTAAAAGAGCCAAGCTAAATAAAATCATTAATTCTATAGTGCTATGCAAGAGTGCTTTACTTCAGCACACAAGGCTGCATAGTGATGATGGGCCTGGAACATTAAGCGCAGTGTGAGCGCAGGACAATGGGGGAGTGGAGACAATCATGCTTGGGCAACCTGTCTCTAGTATGAGTACGTACTTAATCTTGATGTGGACCTATTGCATGTCCAATCTTTCTGAAGTGTGTGGTTATAGTGGGCTGGGAGGACTGTCCTGCTTGAAGTTTTTTCCCTCTATAGTTTTGTGCATTTTCCCCCCCTTCCATTTAGATGGCTCTATGTTTACGAGGGTTTTCCTGGTGGAGGGGTAGAGGGAGGTTGTCAGTTTTTAACAGCTTGTAAAGCCTGTGCAGACCTGCTTGTAATTTTAGGCTTTAAAATAAACTTGATTTACTTCCCCTGACAATTGCTCTGCATGATCATATAACGACCCCGTAGTAAGCAACCATTTATAGGAGCAGGTGCATACTTTCATGCAAGTATGCACCGCTCCCTCATAATGTTTGTACATTATCTTCTAAGATGTCAGTGCCCTTGCGCAGATTCAGGATTTTCATATACTGCATTGAGTGCTACTGTACTCTCCACAAAAATTATTCACATTATCCTTTGAGGTATAAAAACTAAGATAAATTATTAACGTGTTTTTATTTTTGTGACTATAAGCTAAAGGCAAATAATTTGAATGAGCATGAGCAACATTTCATATTAACTGGGACAAATAAAAGCATTTTTGAGGTTTTGTGGCTTGGAAATCATATCATCCTTGGGCTTGTCGAGTGGTGTTTATATACTTTATACAGTATATACTTCACTATTTAGCACTTAATATCGCTCAGCTAATATGTTATATCTTATATAAGCTTATACTTGTATTACAGTACATTCTACTGTATGTTTAATAGTGAAAAGTAAGTGTGTTTCCATACACACATTGAGAAGTGAATTCGCAGGATTGGGACTAAACAGGTGTGTGGGCATAAGAAAACCACTTGTTAGTGAGTCTTATCAGAAAAAGCATAAGATTGCATTAAAAAAGCATACAGATTGGACTTTGGAGCGATGGAAAAAGGCCATGTGGTCTGATGAGTCCAGATTGACCCTACTCCACAGTGATAAGTCCATCAGGGTAAAAAGGGAAGGGGTTGCTTCAGTTGGTCAGGTCTAGACTCAGCAACATTATGTGGCAATAAAATTAAGTTAGCTGATGACCTGAATGTACTGAATAACCAGGTTATTCGACCAATGGATTTTTTTTTCTTTCCCTAATGGCATGGCCATATTCCAAGACTTGCATGAGGAATAATTTTCATATAATAATGGCCTACAACATTGCTGTAATCAAAGCTAAATGTGTCCAAATACAGTATTGAGTGTTTGACTTTCAATGCATGTATACAGTTACAGATCGTTTATCGTTTATAAACGTGGTACTAAAAATACATTTGCTTTTTATACTCTTGTTATATGTGAATATATGAATAAGCTTTATAGTTTTAAAGCTGATTTCACTTTTGCACAGAGACATTCCATAAGGTAAAACTTTATTAATGAACTACTTTTAGTTTTGCTCAGTAGCAAAACTTTGAGTTAAATATCGCACTGCTGCTCCCTGAAGCTGTATGTGAGACTAAGAAGGGAAAGAATGGACAGTGAGAAGATGTTTGACAGTACATTGTACCTGTGATGCAGAGAGTGAGAGAGGGGTGGGGCGGGGGAGTGTGTGAGAGAGACAGAGAGAAAGAATAAAAATAAACATGGCTGCAAATTTTGTCCTTCAGCTGCAATATCTTTCATTAAAGTATGTCGGCATTCCTGGTTTCTATAGGACAGAAAAAGAACTGCAGAGCATGGTATGTGTGTGTGTGTGTGTGTGTGTGTGTGTGTGTATGTGTGTGTATGTGTGTGTTTTTCTGTTCAACTGTGCATCTCTCCCACTTGCTCTCATCTATGTGCCTCAGCATACTCTACAGCTGCTTGAATAAAGCGTTCATTCAGCAATAGCAAACACGACCTTACAAATTAGTCAGCAAACAGATCAGCATACGAAAACAGATCATGGCACCATCACATCCTCAAAGTGGCAAGATTTGCACTGTTCGAATGCGCGCACAAAGCTGAAGAGGTTGTAAAGTCTCCCAGTGCTGTTTATTTTATCAGAAAAGTAATGATTAAAAAAAAAAATGATTGTAATCGAACAAGCACAGCACCTTTAAGAATGAACATGTTTCATAATCTTGTTTGAGGACATTACATTATTCTCCACCTTACTGTAAAATATCTTCGGACATGATGCTGTGCCTTGGTTTGTGTGTCTCTCTGGTAATTCAGTGTGAGTAATTTGTTGCTATATGTAATAATTCTCACAGAATCATCATTGCAATCTGTTTACTAAAGAACATAAAGTGCATGAAGATTAAATATTGATCCAAGGTTCTGCCCAGATACACACAGTCCCTGAGGCTCCGCTGAAGCCAGACAAGAGAAGGGATGGGTTTCTCTTCTTGGAGCAAGTTGTTTGGTGAGCCTATTTTTACAAGCTCTGTGAACAAGTTGGAGCAGAAAGCAATTACTATCAAATGTCTCTGCAGTGTCCTCAGGAGAGATTACATGGTTGGAGGCAAGGTTTATGCACCAGAGGATGCTATTCCTGCAAAACACAGGGCTTTGCCACCTGCTAGGAAGATCCCTGTGTAATCCAAATGCACTGATTGAAAACTGTGATACAGGAGGTATGTTCAAAATGAGTCGACTGAACTCATAGCTGTTAACTGCAGTGTCACCTACCTCTGATTAAGGCTAAAAGATGGCTGTGTGTGAGCGAGGTGGTGATTTCCTTCCTGGAAACGATTAACCCGTAGGATATAAACAACTGAAAATGCTTCAATTCCGTGTAAAGTAGGCGAGTGAGTGGGAATGAGACGAGAAGACTCTTTTTGCAGTTTATCACTTCTGGAATGGCACGACTTACGCATGGATGATTATCCCTCAGGAGGTTTGCTTACTTCCAGCCCTCATTTAACACAACCTACACGCCTAATCAAGGTCTTATGGAGCATCTGGAGAATAGCAGCAGGTGTGATATATTAGGGCTGAATGTATACTCCGCATTGGAATATGTGATAATGAGCAAGTAGAATGTGTGTATAAATTGGCAGGGGATGTATGGCTCACTAATCAGCAACTCGAAACCCTGCTGTCCAACAGAGCACAGGGAGCACCGATTGCTAATTTCCAAGAACAGTGTGGCATCTTGAAATAAAATTAAGCTTCTTTCAGGTGAAATCTAAAGTGCCTTCATATAATAATAATAACAACAATAACGATTAGTAACCATTATAATAATAATAATTATTTTTATAATAATAATAATAATAATAATAATAATAATAATAATAATAATAATAACAACAACAACAACAACAACAATAATAAT
>JAQMYG010000037.1:8977823-8995611 GCA_030014215.1 Clariallabes teugelsi
TCAACTCAGGGAGTGTGGAAAACCTTGGGTGGAGTTAAGACCTGGATGTGCTGGGTTGGTTGTGCAGGTTCATGACAGAATGTACATTTAGGCATTTTATTTTTAACATTATGTTTTCATCTGTGAAAATTTCCCTCTATAGACCTAATGCCTCAATCCTCACTAATTGCAATCTATGAAAGTGCATGAAATACAGTATAATAATAATAATAATAATAATAATAATAAAGCCAGAGAAGTGCTTTTTTATTTTTATTTTTTTTATTTTACATTTATATTACTAGCTAGATGAAGATGTTACGTTAGGTTAAGCCCTTATTTGTCACATACAGTATGCATTACTGCACATTGAAATTCTTTAAAATTCTAATTCAATTACATTTTTTTTGTTACATACACACTCATACTTCCATGATATGCAGCAAAATGCTTTTACAACTGCCCATGACCTAAAATAAAAAATAAATAAATAAAATAAACTATAGTATTCGAATAAAGAATATATAAAATATGAAATAAGAGAAAAATTGATAAAATGTAGAAAACTTTTAGCTGTAAAACTTCTTCACATATTCCTACGTGGGGTCAGAGCGCAGGTTTAGCCATGATACAGCACCCCTGGAGCAGATAGGGTTAAGGGTCCTGCTCAAGGGCCCAACAGTATTATTATTATTATTATTATCGTTGTTGTTGTTGTTTTAATGATTTTTAAATACAGAAAAAAGTATTATATATATATATATACACAGTATATATAATATATCTATATATATATCTAACAGTATATATAATATATCTATATATATATATCTAACAGTATATATAATATGAGTATCTAGATGAATGTGATTTGCTAGCAGCTAGCAGCAGAACAAAATGAGTGTCGCAGGGCTAACTGGGAATGCAGGGAGCTGCTTGAAATTGACAATATTGTGATGCAGCAGCTATTAAAGAAACAACATAATTCTTCACTGGCATGGGTTGACTTCTTCATGTATGGACACATAAAATTGAAAAAATCAAGATCAGGTGAGGAATTTTTCAGCTGTACGGGTTTAGCCCGTTATGGTTTTGTATTGCAAATACAGTACACTTACCATCTCTCAGCAGGATGTCACAAAACTCAAGGCTACGATACCCCCCGAGCAGAAACACTAAACTTAGAATCCTCCAATTCTACGATTCCACACCAATGCTAAATGTGACGTGTGGCAAAATTGAAGATAAACTTGGTAGCCTTGCAGTCAGGAAAGTGTTTTTGCTCCCTGAAGGCTAACACAGAAAGTCTGAGAAGGAGCGACTTCCTGCAGGCTATTCAAGTGCTCAACTAGAACATGACATAGGACTCAACAGATTGTACTTGCCTTTGTTTCCTTCCCACCTGTGCTGGAGCTCACTACATTACTCACCTCATTGCTCATACGCTGCTCATGTCTTGCTACAAATTCAAGGACTAACTCACAGTTTAAAACATGAAGAACAACACAGCTGCTGGCACACTACTTCATTCCATACCTCATGTTCTACTCATACTGTCATACCCACATGCCATGACTTACTACTTTATATTGCACATTCTGCACATCCTGAACATTCACATTCTGCACATTCTGTTTAACTTATATGGTTATTTATATTTTTCTATTTATATATTTTTTTCTACTGCATTTTTTTTGCAAATTGTAAAATTGTAAATTTGTATACTTACCCCATATTTTTTATTTTAACATTTCTTTTTCTCTCAGTGCATTTTTTCCCCTAAAATCCTCCAATCTTTCCACTCTACCCTACCTCTCATAAACAGTCATATACGCATTTCACTGCATGTCATACTGTGTACGGTCATGTATGTGACAAATAAATTTTGAATTTGGTTTGATTCTTGGAGACACTGTTATTCCAAACCATGAAGACACCTACAAATTCACCTGTATGTTCCAGGTACTGATCATCTCTGATTCCATGGTGCGAAAATTGGCAGAGAAGAAGGTGCTCTTCAGTGTATATACGCTCTGTAAATTACTGGTCAGCTCTAGAAACATGACTATGCCATGTCTATGGGCAATCCCTGTTGCCATGTATAACTTTGATGTTATCAAGGGGTCTGAGACAACAGTGCAAGCTTTTAACAGGATGATAAGGACAGCTCTCACAAGACATTGCATGCACCACTCAAAGAGCTCTACAGAATGTTTCTATCTCTCCAGGAACGTTGGTGGAGGACTGCTCAGTTTGGAGACAAACAAGAAGAGAGATTGTAGAAATACTTTCTCAAGATTAATGACATGCTGCAACAGACCATCTGTAAAACTGAAAGGAATCTCAGCCCACTAAACCTGCCTCAAGAAGGATACCACCTACGGTATGCCACCCCTCAACAATGTATAGCAACTTGGAAAAACGAGGAACTCTAGCAATTGTTCTAGCACTTGCCTTAGAGCAAATTGATGAGAGAAGCTTCCCTGAATGGCTGTGAACATCTGGAATATATGATGGCACTAAGGGTTTTCCGTTAGCCATTCAAGACAGAGTTGTCAATGCAACGACATATAAAAGAAAACACATAGAAACCAGACGTAGTTCATTTTCGTCAACTCTGCAAGCAAACATGGGAATCCATACAACAGATCTATTGTGGGTGCTTGTCACTCTTGCAAACAGAATAAATGCAGTGGCACAAAAATGTTGCCAAATATGTGCATCTGACTTAAGATGAACAGTATGGATTGGTATGGAGGTCAAATCACTGTATTATACTGTAAGTCTAAGCCAAACAAAATTCTCAGCAATAACAAGGTGAGACTACTGTGGGACTCTGAAATCATCACGCACTCAGCTATTGAAGCTAACAGACCAGACATTGTTCTGATCGACACGCAGGCTAAAAAGGCTGTAATTATCTACATCGCCTTCCCACCAGACAAGAAATTAGTTGCCACAGTTGCCGAGAAAAAGAGAAAATATCAACCTCTGAGCTGAAAGACATTTACCAGCTGCAGCGAGCCGAGATTGTCCCTGTTGTAGTTTCAGCAAATGGATTAGTCACCCGTGACTGGATGGTTGCGAAGGAGAAGTTGCATTTACAAGACCAGCACTTGAGAACTATGCAAAAAGCTGCCTTATTAGGCACCGCAAATATTGTTCAGAAATGTTTGAGTGCAGAATAATAGTTGCTTGTGATTAGCAAGAGCACAAGACATCAAAACCAACAGAACAACAACAACAATAATAATAATAATAATAATAATAATAATTATATGTAAATTAGCACAGTTTTAAATATTTGCATGGTTTCATATATTTCACAAATATTATACAGCAAGAAATGACTATAGAAAGAAAGTGTACTGAGGTGTGATACCTCCTAAATAAATAAAATAAATTGTGAGTGATTATAGATAACTATAAGCAGTGCATGTTGTCTGTGCATTTGTATTCCAGTTTCCTTAGGGAAATTGGTTTATTTTTCTAATGTGAGTGATTTATATTAAAATATTTATATTTATGCCAGGACCTTTCCTCCTTTGTTCAGGAATAACTTGCTTGGCTTCTGAAAGGCACTTTGATGTCTAGGGTGACTTTATTATTATTTTTCGATCTGTCTGGGGAAATATTAAAACTAAATAAAAAATGCACACAGGGTAACTCAGCTATTGTTACAATTGCAATTTTCAAACCTGATTAGTCACAAGGTGTTGATTGTTAATAGTTTTAATACATTAGCTTTTATGAAATAAAGATTCATTCTTAGGAACCTATATGGCAAATTTAAATAATGTAAAAATGTAATATAATAACCTGATAAATGTTATGCAAGTGTTAAATGTTGGGAGACAAGAAGCCTTGCTGAAATTCCTTATTATTAAAGGCAACTATGAATAGTTAAAAGCATGCTTTCACATTGGTTAGTGCAGGATAAACACAAAATTGTCATTTTTGTTCAATTAGTTTGGTGAAGTATAAGAGAAATAAAACATTTCAGGAAGTATGTACGTACACATTTATTAGGCATTAAGTATTTAATTATTAATAATAATGAAACAACACATCCCAAGTAACTAACAATCGAGTCACATTTTGATTACTTGCCCATGAAGCATTACACCTCACGCATGTGTGGCATTTATATTTTGTCACGTTCTGATTGCTATCATGCCTGAGAAATGGTCTTGTTAAGTTTGACTTGTGACTGTTTTAGCAGCCATTCCATGAACATATAAGATGAAATGTAGCCTGAACTGGGCCATCACTCATTTGCTATCTATGAGATATGATGCAGGTGTCAGCCCAGAATTGTATTTATTTTTCTTTATGAAATTATTATGCATCAGCTCTTTACATCTACTGTATAAATGCTATTCTACCTCCTATTTAGATTTTGAAGTACAGGTAGGAATATTTCTGGAACAAAATAATGTTTAAAGTCAAATGTAACCAATTTAAGTATGTATACGTATGTACATACTTAAATTTAGGCCTGAGTTTGATTCCCAAACCACTGGATGCAATGCTGGTCCCAAGTCTGGATAAAATGTAAGAGTTGTGTCAAAAGTTGTGCCAATTTGTGTGAGAATGTTTGTTTTGAGTGCCAAAACAAACATTCTTCACAAAATCTTTCAACCCCATACAGAGAGTGATTAATAAACCATTAAAAGGGTTTATGTGATTTTTTTTTTTTTTCAAATTGTATATACTGTATATTTGAATTTCTGCCCTGTATTGTTCAGAGTTGGTACATTTCTCAAAAGATCATGGCTCAATTTGTGAACAGAAGAGAAGACATGGACAAAAGAGGGAAATCCCCTAACAGCATGTCTTTCGTTCAGCTTTAGGAATGCAACACTACATTAATTCTCCTGGGAAATTCAGCTCGGAAACTCGGTTGAATTGGAACATAACTGATTACTCAATCTACAATTAAGCTCCACCTTAGACCATATTAATTTGCATTTTAATCTGTCAATATGACATCTGAATGAGGGTGTATAGTAATGTGAGGAATGCACTTAAGCAGTGGAATAAAACAGCAATGCATCCCCATGTGATTGCTTGTATATCAAAGCTATTTGAAAGCAGCTGTGTGGAGGTGAAGAGGAAATAGAGTGGCAGGAGCAAACTGCTTCATTCATTACTGAACAATAGTGCATATGCCAGCAGTGAACACTACCACCTGCTCCAACACTAGCACCTGCAGCCAAAACAAGCACTCAGAAACGTCAACTACACCATAAATCTTGAGGATAGAAACAGAGAGAGAGAGAGAGAGAGAGAGAGAGAGAGAGAGAGAGAGATATTTGTCTAATACCAACGAGTCAGTGTATCAATGTTAAATGTGCCCACAAGCTAAATATAAAATGTTTTTCCTCCAGCCATCTAAATACTGGACATCTACTCAACAGGCTATGTACTTTTTCTCTGAGAGGTCAAAGCCCACCCGCAATCCATATTATCATAAAATAACGAATCAAAGAAGTCATAAAATCAATAAAACAAAAGAGAAAAATGACATAAATGCCATTCATCCTCCTACAACTCATAGGCTGTTCTATAATGTGTCTTTATACCAAAGTATCATTGAACTCTCAAATGTAAAAGGTCAGAAGGCAGGGATGGACAAATCACTATCCCACATGGACAAATAGGCTGAGTAGGTTGGCAGTTACAAGTGTTTTCTGCTCTTGTATAACAAAGAGAAAAAGAGAAATTCTTACTTTGGTTGGCACAACAATCTTCATAAAAGACTAAAAACATTCTAATTACTTTCACCCATGTGGCACGGTGGTGTATTGGTTAGAACTGTCGCCTCGCACCTCTGGAGTTGAGGGCTCAAATCACACCTTGGGTCATGTGTGTGTGGAGTTTGCATGTTCTCCCTGTGCTTGGTGAGTTTCCTCCTGGTACTCCAGTTTCCTCCAACAGTCCAAAGACATGCAGATTAGGTTAATTGTTCCCAAACTTGGCTAGTGTGTGTGTGTCCTGCAGTGAATTATATATAGTAAAGCCAATGCAGCATACTGTAAATCACTGAAAAAAGTCAATGCTGGCCATGATATACAGTAAATGCAGCAGAACACCCAGTACACCACAGCCTGCCATGCACAAAGCCCAAAAGGCAAAGATTGCACTGCTGCCAACCCAGCTCCCAAACTCCACAGATCCCAATCTGAGCACCCATGGGATCTGTCGGACAAACAAGTGCGATCCACAGAGGCCCTCCTCCACAATCCACAACACCCAAAGGATCTGCTGCCAATGTCCTGGTGCATGCCCCTAGAGGAGTGTTATGGCTTACAGCTGATTTACAGTACCAGTCAAAACCTTGAACAACGACATAAAAATTTTTTGTCCTTTTTCTTTCTTTTTTTCCCCCACAAAGTAGAACCATAAAGACATCAAAACTATGAAATTACGTTGAAAGGCGGCACAGTGGTGTAGTGGTTAGCACTGTGGCCTTGCACCTCCAGGGTCCGGGTTTGATTCCCATCTCTGTGTGCATGGAGTTTGCATATTCTCCCTGTACTTGATGGGTTTCCTCTGGGTTCTCCGGTTTTCTCTCACAGTCCAAAGACATGCCGATTAAGCTAATTGACATTTCCAAATTGCCCATCGTGTGTGTATGTGTGTGTGCCCTGCAATGGTGTGGCACCCTGTCCAGGGTGTACCCTGCCTCATGCCCTAAATCTCCTGAGATAGGCTGCATGCCCCTGGTGACCCTGTATATAGGATAAAGCGGTATAGAAGATGAGTGAGCGAGTGATTATGTTGTAAACAAAAAAGTATAATCAAATGTTTTATCTTTAAGACACTTTAAATTAGCCATTGTTAACCTTTATGTCTTGTACACTATTGGCAGCCAACAGGTGTTCAGTATACAGTATAAGGAAAGTCTATCAGACTTCTGGAAAATCACTCCTGACTACCACATGGAGCTGGTTGAGAGAATGCCAAAAGTGTGAAAAGCAGTCATCAAACAAAGAACCTAAAATATAAAACAAGATTTCTTTTTTTTATCTAACAATTATTCCTTGTGTTATTTTATAATGTTAATGCGTTTTGCTCTGAGACTTTGCACATTGTTTTGCTCATGTTTGGGCATTGCTCATTCTGGCTACCTGCATTTAGCTGTAATTAATTCTGTATAACTTATACACTTATAACACCTCGTACACTTCTATTTCAATTCTATTTTATTAGCAACCTTGTACATATAGTAATTTTTTTAGCTAAAAATTTTCTAAATTTGTATAATTTTCTATTTGAATAGTCTATAATAGTAATTTTTCTTTATTAATTGTACTCGCTAGCGGAATTCATTCTTTCAGGGAAACCATTGTTTATGTCAAGGACGGTCGAATAAGCATTACATTGCATATCATAACTGTGTATGTGACAAATAAAATTAGAATAAAAAATTTTCTATTAATCTGCAACCTAAAATAATTCATTATGACACATGGTAAAGCAATCTATATTACAACCCTTAAATAATGAGGTGAATCAAACTTCTGCCTGGTAATGTAAGAGGAATAAATAATTTCACGTTGTGTTGATTTAAGTAAATAATAAATTGGAGTTGTGAGTAAAATCTGTTTCATATCAGACATCACACCATGTTAGTCACTGATTATTTACATTTAACAGCATGCCTCCTTGTGTTTTATTTCTTACTTAAACTGCTCAAACAGGCAACCCTTTTGAGAAATGAAATCCACTGCCTGTTGTGCTTTTCAGTTGTCTGAGAGACAGACACATTGTTTTTAGTGAAACTAAGATGTTGGGTTAAACAGCAGACACCGGTCTGTCAGCATGGACTGTTTCTTTCCATCATCAAAGCGCTGTGGAAATTAGTAGGAAAACAGGTTGTATCCTGCTGTCTGGTGTACTGCTCAATTGTTTTATACAGTATATACAGTATATCATTTGTCATCCCCTATCTTTGTCTGTGGTAGAACACACCACAACAAATCAATTCAGAAGCTTGAAAACGATAGTCTTTTATTTTATTTATTTATTTTTTAACTGGAACACCGAATCAATGAGTCTTCTGACTGACAGGACGATCTCAGTTAAGATGGTTCTATCATCAGGTCTGTAAGGAACTTACAGATGCAAGCTTCCTTATGCAAGCTTTAGAAATAAAAGGACTGGAAAATTAATAGTTATGGATTTCTGAACGAGATTCCTTTCACTTACAGTATAGGGAAGCACAGTTGTATGATCCTACAGAAAATCTTAAAGGGATTCCTCTAAGGAAAACATCAAAGCACACTTCTGAGTTTTAACATTTTTTAAATAAGACTATTGGACCTGAAGTGTAAATCAGAAGTATACATTCTCATCAGCATTGCCATTGAAGGAGTTCTACTTTTTTTTGACTCGCACTGCATATTAACTACATTGTCATTTGACTTTTATCCTTTGAAAAATAAATATCTGCTCTTAAATATAGAATCCTGAAGGTTTCACTGTAAATCTATTCTAATAATTTGTATTAATAACTTTAACACAACTTACTTTACTGAAGTGGGTGCAAACCTCTTTATAAAGCTAAGTAGCATCACTCTCACTCACTCATCTTCATATCACTTCATCCTGTATTCAGTGTTGCAGAGGGCCTGGAGCCTATCCCAGGAGGCTTATGTAGGGGACACACACATACACTCAATCACACCCTATGGGCAATTTGGGAACGCCAATTAGCCTAATCTGCATGTCTTTGGACTATGAGAGGAAACCAGAGTACACGGAGAAAACCCACCAAGCGCGGGGAGAACATGCAAACTCCATGCACACAGAGACGGGAATCGAGCCTGGAGGTGCAAGGTGACAGTTCTAACAACTACATCACCATGCAGCCTAAGTAGCATCAATTATACCTAAAATCCCTGAAGAGCCACTAAAAGAGCAAAAGGACTTTAACACTATTAAACCTTTACGGACAGTATTTCCATTTAAGTACATGTACAATACTGTACATCTAGAACCACCCCTAAATTGAGCCACCCCATATTTTGCTTCCAACGAGCCACAGCCCATTTTTTACCCTAGTCTTGAGGCTTGAAGGACTTTTTTGGATTTTAATTTGTCACATTTTTTATTCTTGTTTTTAGTCCAGTCCCTGTACCTGACCAATTTCAGAAGAATGTTTGTGTTTGTTAAGCCACACAGTAACATATAAATCATTTAATGTGCAGATGATGACAGATGATCAGGCCAGTGATTAGTATACTGACAATGCTCAATGCTGAGCAGACAAGAGGGGAAACGAGATTGCTGCTGAAGTTGTTACAGTACATAAACAACCAATTAAAATTTTTTATCTTTAGGCACTTTGCAGCTTTTTGCAGTAAAACCTTTTTATTTTCCTTCAATTTAATATACACAATTACTCACTCACTCACTCATCTTCTATACCGCTTTATCCTGTATTCAGGTTGCTCAAGATTTTTCCTTTTTAATTTAGGTCTGTACTGTATATTTACAGGTTGTTGTGTGTATGTACCCATAGAAAAGAGCATCTTCCTATTATGTGTTATATTATTAAATATAACACATTATATTATGTGTCCTTATTAGTGTTATAACTCATTTGGAAAGCATAAAATCAAACATATTTTGTGCAACACTTTGTTTTTGTTTTTTCTCCACATATTGTTTTCAGAATCCAACACCAGTTTCTGTTTAGAACCTTAAGAAATTATTCCAAGAAGGATCCTTCCTGCTAAAAATATAACCTTGAAAAGTCATTGTTGAAGCTTTTCCCTCCAGCATGCCACGTATGATCGTTTTAGCATTTTGAGGAAAGTACATTTATTTAAAAAAATTTTTTTGGATAAAAATAAAAACCTTTTACAAACATGAACATTTGAAGGGTCATTGAAATGTTGTTTTCTAACTAAACAGTCTTTGTACGACTCTTCATTTTTGCACTCATCTGTTTCCCCTTGTTGAACAAATCACCATGCACAAGCTCAACCTATTTCACTGGAGAGCGCTGCATGTTCATTCCAAACCATACTGGCTTCACTCAACCTAAAAATTGCACTGAGTGCAAGTAATTAACGATAGGAAATAGTTTGATCCCCTGACACTCTAAAGTATTATGGGATAAAAATAAAAAAATAATCCGGTAAATCATTTTGGATATACAGCATGTTAATGAATATAATCTAGAGCATCTACATAGACAGTGGCATATCCAGGAATTAATTTTTGGAAGGGATGAGGAAATATGCTAAATAAAATCACTGCATGATCTGTATAATTAAAAGTGTGATAAGTGCCACATGCTCATGCATTTTGGGTGGATGCCAGACTGCAGTAAAAGCACATTTTACCATCAACCAATCTTGCCATATTAATAATGTTAATAGGTGTAGGAAATAAAATATCTTTATGACACTTCTACTGCAAGTAATTAAAATAACAAACTAGACATACAGCAGAAATCCTATCTCATAAAACCAGATCTACTGGGAAAAATGCATTATTCTTATTGGATAATCCTTACCATAATGGCTGATAGCCAATAAAATGCAATTAAACAGTTTAACGGAAGCACTCGTTTGATGTTGACCTTTTATGAGCATCATTAAAGAGTAATTATTGTGCAAAGCAACATTAATTGATGCATATAGTATAATAAGCTGTGCTGTATGTCTATGTTAAGCATCCTCGAATAAACATTATAAACGCTCCTAAAATATTTCACCTAAATCCAAACACCAGTTTCACAAAGAGCTATCACTTAACATGTCTGGTCAAAATTAAGAAAAATATTTTTATGACTTGTCTTGTTGGTTGCAAACCACAATCAGGTAATTGAGAAGGCAACTGTTCTTTAAACACACACACCCACAACACACCCTCCTCCCACACAAAGCTAGTAAAAGCACCACCGCAAGCCTCTTCCTGTGATTATATCCCAACAATGTTGCACTTCATGACATCATCAATGTTGGCAGGCATGTCCGAGTAGTCCACAATGAACGTAAGTTAATTAATTACCACAGAAGGACTGAACAAGATTGAAAGTCAGCATTATGGCCCCAGGAGGCCGGTACGGAATTGATAGTGTGTGTAGTTTATAACTGGAGAGTCATCCCCTATTTAAAGGCAAGTTGAGTGACATTTGGGTGAACTTTGCAGGGCAGCAGAAGCGATGTACTAATGAATGTCATTCTGAACATGCTGGGCCATGGCATTTGACTGCTCTCTTTAGTGGAGATGGATACCGCTCCCACACTGCAACCTCTCAGTTCTAATCAATCGCTATCCAGAAAGATGGCGCCAAATTAAAAACCGGATTTCTTCTTTTTGGCTACATTGGAAATAAAGATGATGGCTTGTCTCATATGCCCCTGATAACCTGAAGCGCTTACAATAAGAAGTGTGAAAGCAACACTTTGATTGGTATCTTGTGAACATGATTCAACATATTCATTATTTTCAGTCAGTATTTCTGAGGAAGTTTTTTTTTTTTTTTTTTTTTAATTGATTCACTGTAAATATTTGTTTTATTCATAATGCATGTTTGGTGAGCATTTGGTAAAATGATGAAATGTGTAAATATGTATATATAAAGCGTTCAAGTCCAACCAGGACTTTTGGTTCTGCAGAATGATGGAACATGGTTGTGGGAGTAAAAACTCCTCTCTCCTTTCCCCTATATAATCCCTCTGCTACACTAATGCACTTATCCCAGTGTTTCACTACTGCTTAGAGACAATTATCCAAAGTTGAAAGTTTTCTCAGTTTTTCTCAGCTCAGAGCCATAATTGAACTGCTTGCTTCACACCACAAAAATGTTGGCCTCCCAGGAACCCTTTTTTAATGGCCCAATCATGTGGAATGACAAGGAGCGAGGTCAGGACTGTACGGGGTTTGCAGCAATATCTCCCAGCCGAGTTCCTGTAAGGTGCAAGTGGTGTTGGTGAATGGTGTGTGTGCAGTTCCCATAGACTGATGCATCACTTCTGTAAGTTGGTCACAAGTTATCTGTTGTTCTTGAAGGCTCAGACATTTCACATACTGAATGTTCACAGGAATGACTGAAGTGGACTCTGAACTGCCTAGGCTGGGATCTTCATTTGTAGACATACAAAGTATTTTTTTTTTTTTTTTTTTTTAATATTTGCACTATTCAAACTATTCAACGCTCATCAATGTGCTGTGCTTGAAGTCTTCTGTAAAATTCAGCTTTATACCTTCATTCATATGCAATTTTATCAGAAGTCCCAGTTTGAAAACACTTGTGCAAACACTTGTGCAAACACTTGTTCTATGGGGGAAAAAATACTGATTAGGAAGCACACTGCTGTGCAGTCAGTGGTCCCTCAGGCAGTTGAAGCTCTGGGTTGCTGATCAGAAGGTTGGGGATTTATGCCCCACCATCTCTGGGAAAGGTCCAGGCTCTTAATCCTTACTGGTCCCAAAGCGCAGATGAGAAATGAGAATGGTTGGCCTGTCAACCCGGCCCCGAAAACAACAGAACCTGTCACCTGAAAAAAAAAAAAAATGTTGACTTCCATTTTTTAAAAAAAAAACAAAGAAAGTCAGGATTCTAGATTTTTCTAGGTTTTTTTTTTCCTATGAATGTGTTTATTATACTGCAGTGCCCACTGCTATAATACTGACGTATTTATAAAAAATAAAAAATAAAAAAAAAGATCTGAAGGACATCCCACCTATACAGGCTTATGTAAACATTCTTGTTCTAACGCTTGGTCTTATAATTTATATAGTAATAATTCATTCAATGGGACTAGCATAGCAGCAACTCAAAAAAGTTATTTTATATTTAACGGAGGCTTTCTGTAAGGACACAGAAACTATTTAACATTTACAAAAGGAGTCATGAGTTAGTCAAAACTTGTCATTTTCCTCAAACAATTCCTGAGCAATTTTTACTGTGCGGCAGGTGCATTACCACACTGAAAGAGGTCACTTCTATTAGGGAACGCCATTGCCTTAAAGGAGTGTACTTGGTCTGCGGCAATGTTTAGGTAGGTGGTAGGAAAGTAACATCCATATGAATGTCAAGACCCAATGTTTTCCAGCAGAACATTGCCCAGAGCATCACACTGCCTCCACAGGCTAACCATTTCCCCCCAAGCTGTGATGCACTCTGTGTCCTGGCACCTTTCTCTCATAGCCAGGATAAACTTTTTCAGATATTGTGCTGCAGTAACTCTTCTGTAAGATCAGTCTATATGGGCCGGCTTTCAGTCCCCACAAACATCAGTGAGCCCAGGACCTTCCGACCAGGTCACCAACTTTCCTTCCTTTGACCACTTTTTGTAGATACTAACCACTGCATACCCCGAACACCTTTCTGCTTTGAATAAGGCATCTAATTATTGACAAATCAACTCTTGCCCCCTTTTTTTAAGCAGAAGAAAAAAAAAACATATATTTTTTTATTACATAGAATTACATAGAATTAAGTACATTATAAACATTATTTATGTTAGTGATATATAAATACATTTCATATTCAAAAATGACACGACTAGATTGTTCTTATTTATAAAAATGCAATAAAATAGTAAAAATATACATTCTTTTTTTGTTGATTTTTCTCTTCATCTTTGCCGAATAGAAAAAAAAGAAGTGTATGTCACATTGCTTCACACCACTGACTAGTTGATTGTTTTCCTATAAGAGAATTCCCTATCATGTTTTATCCCTGACATATAATGGCCATGTAAAACACACAACATTTTCTTACAAATAGGGCTATTAATCGGGATAAAGGACCTCATTACATGGATGGGTAAGCCATCAAGTTTTTTTCTTCATATTGGCAGCAAGTGAAAATGAAGTAAACTAATTACTTTTTCTTGCTTAATCACATTTTTTTCACATTGTTTAATCTAAGCTCTTAACTTTTCTTCATTTCTTTCCAGTGTTCCGTTTCGTGTGAACACAAAGAGGTAAACAACACAAGATTAAATAAAGACAAAAATGCTATTACATCTCCTTGAGAATCCTCTTCCACACTGAACACTGCCATGCTGTTTCCAGAACCTGTAGTCACTTTACAGAGAATAAAGCATTTCCAGATTAAAGGAAGATTTTTCTAACACTTTAATGTGTATTACAAACTGTGGTTACATATGGAACTCACTTACTCTCACACACTCATTGTCTATACCACTTTATCCTGTACACAGCATTGCAGGGCACCTGGAGCCGATCCCAGAAGACTTAGCGCACGAGACGAGGTTCACCTTGGATGGAGTGGCAATCCATCGCAGGGCACACACATACTGTACATACACACTCTCGCATGCTCATTCACACACTATGGTCAATTTGGGAATGTCAATTAACCAAATACGCATGTCTTTGGACTGTGGGAGGAAACCAGAGTACCCGGAGGAAACCCACCAAGCACGGGGAGAACCTGCAAACTCCATACACACAGACAGAAGTGGGAATCAAACCTGGACCCTGGTGGTGCAAGACGACAGTGCTAACCTGTAAGCCACCATATGGAACTATGGTTTTATTTTTATCTTTTCTTATACACTCAAACAAATAACCATAAATGACACACCATAAATGTCTGCGTGTCTTCCATCAACTTTATGTTTAATGTTTCTATATTAGATTTGTGTTATTATTGTTTTTGCTTGTTTTTGCTGTAAAGCACTTCGTTAATGCATAATTTCTAAAATTGCTATATAATAAACTTTGATTTCATTTCATGTTTTCATTTGCATGGGTAAATATTCAACTATTTAATGTTTATTAAAATGTTCTCCACAGATGAAAAAGAGTGAAAGCCATCTGCTTTAATTAACTAGACACCAACAATCCCCTTTCATTTGGCTGTCCATGGGCATCCTGTATAATCATGGCCTAGCCTTCTCACACACACAAGCGCATTACATTAGATAATGTTATCCTGTGAATTTCAAAGATACCATCATTAAAAAAAGCACAAGCTGTTCAGTGTCCCATGAGAAGTGAATTATCTGCTAATGAGTTTGTTTAGTATAAAAAAAATGTTGAAAAAATATATAGAATTAGGATATTGAAAAAATTGTGATACAGATTGAATCCATCCATCTAAAAACCTCTGTAGTCCAACTATGCACCATGGAGGCCAGTGATGACCATTATATTTATTCCCATTTTGTACGACTGTGGTAGGACTTCTGGTCAACTACGCATTCACTCACACACTGCGGGTGATTTGTGAACCCCAATTAGCCTAACCTGCATGTCTTTGGACTTTGGGAGGAAACTGGAGATCCCTGAGGAAACCCACCAAGCACGAGGAGAACATGCAAACTCCATGCACAATGACCCAAAGCAGGAATCAAACCCAGGACCTGGAGTTACAAGGCGACAGTTCTAACTGCCACCACAAATTGAATCGGCACCAAGGTGTTGTGATAATATCATATTGGATGGTCCTTGGTGATTCCCATTCCCAATATTTACACTTCTGATTGCCGTGAAACACAATTTTAAGTACCTTAACGCCTGTGGGGAAACTCATGAACCATCAGCTTGTGTGTCAAAGTTGGTTGGGTAATACACATATATTCCTTCTGTAGTTATGTTTCTGTTTTGACCTCTAAATAATGGTCTTGGTCACAAAATATAACACACACATAGTTGCATCTTAATTTAACTGTTAGAATATTTCACTTTCTTCAGTTTGCAACATTCATTCATTCATTCAGACATTAGTGCCAGTTTTTAGTGCCTGGGCTAACAGTAGCTGAAATCTTTCTCTGTAGGAGTGTGCAATTAATTTAACATACAAGTAATGTGGCAGAAATGTAATTACCACTAAGGCACACAATAAACAATAAATACATATCTAAATAAAAAACAGTTATTGTTAGTTACCTCCCGCTTTATGTTTTGTCTTTATAGACCAAATTTACCGTAACCCTCAAATTTCAGAGAACACCAGCTATGTTTAATAACTGAGGTTTAATCATGTTGTGGGTAGTTTCACTGTACAATATTCTTTTCAGCAACTTTTTTTTAGCAATGCAGGAAGCAATTTGTCCACATTTCCCTCCTCCATCTCGTCACACAACCCCCCACACACTGTCAAATACTGAATAAAAATGATGCCATCTAAACTAACTAAATGTGATCGAGTGTCAATTCTAATCCTCAATAAAGTAGTGTCCAAAAAAGCGTAATGTGGAAAAGTCATTTTCGAGACATGCCAGTGACACAAATAGGCCAAATGTAAGCATGGAGAGTTCAAAGCCCAATTTTGTGTCACTTTCAGTGTTACCAACTCTTTTTGTACTTAATGCATGCTCAAAAATTTTGTTTTGTTATGACATTAATTGGCAATATGATTGATGACATGATGACATACTTGGTTATTGTGATGCAGTGGTGGTCAGTGATTGGCTATCAGGAACACTAGTAAGCCATGATTAGTCACTGAGAAAGAGTGTAGATCTGTGATCTGTCTTTGGGAATCAGTGGAAAATCCAGAATTAGGTGTTAGAAACAATGGTCATACAGTACATGCCAGTGCTGCCAGTGATCCAGACCCCCTCTGCCCTCTGGACCTGTCTCACTCGTCCTGGTTGAGTCACTTCTGGTTGGAGATCTCGTCGCATGGATGCCCTGTGTGGTCTGCCTGGGATGCGTGTGGTGACTGGGGACAATTCCACTTTTCCACGAAGACGGTTCTGGCTACGGCTGATGCAGACAGCTGTTCTCTGAGGACTTGTGACTGCAGTCGCTCAATAGTTCAGGACTGGAGTTTCCTACAGTCTACCCGAGCCTCCAATAACGAATTGGACTCCATATTAACCTAAACACATCACCTGTTATACTGAACTTCCAGTCTCCTAACACACAGTATGACTGCAGATCAATCTCTTCTATCCATTATCACTCAAATGAGGATGGGTTCCCTGTTGAGACTGGTTCCCCTCAAGGTTTCTTCCTATTGCCATCTCAGGGAGTTTTTCCTTGCCACTGCCACGGTCGTCCTCAGCTTGCTCATCAGGGACAATCTTATCTTTTTGATTTATACACATTCACATTTCATACAAACTTAAATAATTCTTTTGATTCTGTAAAGCTGCTTTGCAACAATGTCAATTTTTAAAAGCACTGCACAAATAAAATTGAATTGAATTGAATTGAATGATTGGTGGTTGGAACCAGTGTAGGTCAGTGATTGTTCATTGGGATCAGTGGTGGTCTATGATTGGTCAATGGGACAATGTTCATAGTGAGTGGATTGCACAAGCACAGAGTTTTCACCAACGTTAAACTCAAAACGTCACTAGATTTGTTTCTCAGTTAAAGTTGCTAAAGTGGTTTAAAAAAAAAATACTTTGAAAAAGTAGCTAAGTTTGCCAAATTGTTTGCCAAATTAAACGGTCCCCATGAAGAAATCAAATTTAACCTTTAGAGCTCCACAACAACATAAAAGTGCCATTTTATCAAGCTATATCAAGTGTCCAGTTAACAAATGAATAGAAAACAGAAAGTTGGCATTCATCTGTCAGCTGTTGCTCAGATCATCCCTATAAACACTGCTGCATCTATTCAAATACAGTGAAACCTCGGACTGCGAGTAACGCGGTTTCGAGTGTTCCACAAGACGAGCAAAGATTTTTAATAAATTTTGACTTGAAAAATGAACAAGTCTTGGTTTATGAGTACTGAGTATCATGTATCACGCATGCACTTCTTGTTTTGACGCCGAACGTCACGTGATCACAACTGAGCCAACGGTTTTTCTCTCTCTTGTGCTGCGGAATTGTGGGTAATCGTCTCCCCTGCT
>JAQMYG010000037.1:9032528-9043398 GCA_030014215.1 Clariallabes teugelsi
ACCCTCAATTGCTCAGATGTATAATGAGATAAAAATGTAAGTCGCTCTGGATAAGAGCGTCTGCTAAATGTAAATGTGCACTGTTAGATTTATAGCACATACATACTGCATAGACAGAGAAAATATTCAATTGAGCTACTTTGTTGTTATCTTTTGTTTCATTGTTGTACCAGAATAAAAATAAATTCCTATCAAACACACAAAATAAATAAAATTCACTTTTTTCACACATTTATCTTTTAATTAAAATGTATTTCAAGTATTACAAACATGACAGTAAATCCTCATGCTTTTCAGAATTGCATATACAGTATAGAAGGTCCTCTTTAAATTCCATATCATATGTATTTCCATATCACATCTAATCTCCATTTACTATTTCTACATTACAATGAAATCTCTGAAAGCACAGCTTTATGATATACAGTACTGCAAAATTCACACTTTTATATTAAAAATATAATTATAGAGATGATAATGTTTTAATGTTTTTTTTTTTACCTTTGTATAAGTAAAAATAATCAATGACAGTTGAACATTTTGCACAGATCTTTACCTACCTGTATAAATAACACTCATTTTAAGAGACAAATTAATTCCCTGCCTAGAGTGATAACTTGCAACTGAGCTGACAAAACAAACAAACAAACAAACAAATAATAAAAATACATAAAAAATAGCAACTAAAAGAAAAACTTGATTAGAAAAAAACAAATACATATATATTTTTTTTGCTTTTAGTTGCTATTTATAATCTATTATAATTTATAATTAATAATATAATTTATACTTCATTATAAACAGTGCAAAATTTAGACCTGAATGAGACCATGGCCATGCTGTATTTTAGTTGCACGTTCATGTCGACAGTTTTTTTAGGCAAACATTGTATAAGCGCGCCAATGGATGTGAATTTTTATTAACAGTTACAATCAATTACCCCATTGTTATTTTGTAAACAACGCTCATTTTTATTGTTGATGAAGTTCCTGTTTTGTTAATTTTAAATGTTAAACATTTCATTAAATGGACATAAAATTGAATAAATGTTTTTAAATGTTAAATAACTTATACTCATCACTGGAGGCTGATTACTGTAACTAATTATTTTCAACCAAAATCAGTGTAGTGCATTTCCAGCAAATACTAAGTACATAAATAAACATAGAAACAAATAAATAAATAATACAAATCTGCTGTTATTACGCTAATAACACTGATTTCTAGACAAAAGGGATAAAGGCAGTGCAGTCTTGATATATAGCCTTTTAAACATGTCAGCTCAGCCCCACTGCCTTTGCTATAAAAAAGTAGCATTTAGTGCCACAGGGAGACCATTGGTTTTTGGATACCATGGAGATGGCTGGCACTCTGCCTGTGCCAACCAGCAAGATTATTCATTCACTTCCTGTGGTCTGCTTTCCCTTGAGACAGGCAGCAAGAGAGAAGAAATGTGAGGTATATTAATGCACATTTTGGTGGACACTCTTAGGCTAATGTCCTTCCTGGCACTGGGACAAGTTGGACCAGCATGCAACAAACTTAGAAAACTGCTGATCCCTCCTGACAAGCACTGAATGCCAAGACAATGTTTCATGAAAAGGAAAGAAAACACAAACACAGATACAGTTTTATTCCCCATTAACAAATATTTGATTGTATACCACAACTGTGCAGTAGAGAAACCGGGAAGGAAATCTCTGTAATGAAATGATTTATATAATGGAAGAAAAAGTGATGATATAAAAAATGTTGTAACTTTAAATGTTGAAATGTTTATAGGTTACATGAATCCATCAAGCCATGAATGACAACTAACAAATGTACATTGATTTTATGAGATAAACTTTATGAATGATCATGTACTTTTATGTAAGTTGTTATAAATTGTCATCTATGTAGATTGCCACTTCCCGCAGTCTGTTCTGAAAGTACAAGTAGGCTTTATGATTTTCATTTCAGTTGTATTTGTATAGCGTTTTTAACAATGGTCATTGTCGCAAACCAGGTTTACAGAATCAAATGTCAGTACTTCAAAACTACTAAGGCAAAACTACATCAGATATCTTTATTTAAAACTACTGCTGAAAGTCTTTACAGTGATAATGTTCTTCTAACTGTACAAGGACATTTTGACAATTTGGAGTAATAAGACATAAGTACTATCCATGACTCATCAAGCACATGTAGCATCATGCATCACTGAAGAAGCTCTGCAAAAACTTCACAAACCTTACAACAATAAATGCAACATCATGTTGTAGTACAGTATACATGTATAACTATGCTAATTAGGTTACAAGCTTAGTCATGCTTCAGCAACATCAGGTGTTTCACTACTGTATAAACAATATTGAAATAACCATGTTGCAATGCTTTATATATTAATGTTTTTTTCAGGAACCATGGGGCTGGGGTCAGGGGAAGATTTAGGACCTCTGCTTGTTTAATTGAGAGCTCTACTTCTTTAATGAGGACTCTCAAATTTTAATGAGAACACTTTCTTTAATTGGGGCCAAAATGTGTGAACAGAGCCACTCTTTGGCAAATGGGTGACAAATTAAAAGGGGGAAAAAAAACAATGTAGTGTCTTACTGATGTGTTGTACCATCGTAAGTCAAGGCATATCTTCTACAAGTCTCTATATATTTTTTCCAAAATATATTCTCTCAATGGATGTTTTGATGTTAGTGTGTAAAAGCATACATCGTTTAAAAATCTTCCATAAGCATTTAATTGGTTTTCTGATCTAGTGATTGTGAAGGTCGTAGCATTTTTATCCACAATAAACTATTTAGTGAGGCTTAGTGAGCTGGGAATGGGGTGGAGTGATGCTAGAAGAGACTGATCCCTTCCTGACAGAATATATTCAAATATTATGTCATGCTTTAATTTACATTTTCATGCAAATTGTAATTCCACTTCTTAGCTTCTACGTTAACTTTCATGTTAAATTTTTTTAACAGCACTTACTGTATATTTTGCCTATGTCTATGGAAATAAATTAGATGCCATTCTAACCATAATTTCCATTAAAACTCTTAAAAACTGGTACACTTTTGTCTACTAAGCCTTGCTACAAAACTAGCCCAGTTTGGTGTACAACCCTGGCAAGTTAATTTTTCTTAGACTTTTTCTCTTTCTCTGGCTTTATGCTGGATCCCTTCTTGCCCTTCAACCCATCCTTTTCTCCAGGCTTGGGACTGGTGCTGAGGTTGTCCAGTATCACCAATAGTTGGGTATTTATATCGGCACTGGGTTATTGCCAAAGGTCCTAACAGTGGCAACCCGGCGGTGGAGGGATTTGAGCCCAACTCTCCAATCACCAACCCAGACCCTCAATTACCACTGCCCCGACAACTTGTATGTTCTTAATAAGTACTTGAAAAGACATCACAGGGTCCTCCGAGTGGCGCAGTGGTAAAGCGCTCGCCCTATCATCCAGAGATCGCTGGTTCGATTCCCGGGTGACGCTGTAACCTCTCACAGCCGGTGGTCTAGAGAGAGCTGATTGGCCGAGCTCTCTCAGACGGGAGGGATGAGAGGTACTTCGTGCTCCCACATTAATCACGGCTCTATGCCATTCGGGGCGTCTGTGAGTTCGCGCATGCGCAGAGAGCGAATAGCGCTGTCCTCTGAGTGTGTTATGCCGCCCCTAATGGTGCATGAGCGAGCAGTTCGAAAAGATGCGGTCGGCTGGCGTCACGTGGTTCGGAGGAAACATGTGATAGTCTTCGGCCCTCCCGGCTGAGTGGTAGTAGTAGCCTTAATGTGGGAGCCACCTAGTGACGGGGAGGAATTGGACACGTCTAAATTAGGGAGAAAATCGGGGGAAAAAATCACAAAAAAAAAAAAAGAAAAGAAAAGACATCACAATTGAAACATCATTTTTTGCATGTTTTTCCACTGTGTGTTCTTGTCATGTTCAGCTGCTGCATGTCACAGTTATATGCAGGTGTGAAATAGGCTGCTGGTTGTGTATTTACAGTGGCAAATCAACAGGGATTGTAAGCAGGAGCAAACTGCAGAAAACAAATAATGGCCCATGTATTATTCACAGCACAGTTGTACTGGGTCGAAGTCACAATTAAGATGTGATTGCATGGACGAATGACCTGGGGCAGTGGTGCATGTGTAATTTTCTGTATGCATATGTATTTCTGGGTATTGGGTGCTAAAAACGAGGTGAAGATTATATAAACGATGTTCATTAATCATTCACTGTAACCTCAAGTTTAATCTGGTGCTTCGGTGACGCATCAAGCTTAATTGGTATTCTGCAGTACAGTGAGTGACAGGCAATCTCATTTGATGATCTAATTACTTGCATGCGGTCACTCTACATCCTGTTCTAATTGCCCTACTGATGCAAAAAGATAAGCCACTGCCAAGCTTGGACAGCGTGGATGTGCCTCTGCTTGTGCCTGATGTTTCTCTGATAAATAAACAAAGTGATATGATCACCAGGCTTGGTACAAGGTTTGACAAGAAACTAGTGATTTAGGCAATCAGGATGATTAATGTTGATAGCGCTTTCTTTGTCGAATCTTCCCATAAAGCCAGATGTTGCGTCTTACACAAACGCTCTGATAATGGTTGGCTAAAATGAACTATTTCCATGGCCCTTTAATGACTTATTGATGTTGTAATGGTGTCTTTTCACACCCGGTTTTTACAGCCTAAACTACAGTGGCCCATAAGTGCAAAACATATTGACAAATCCCCAAAAAACATGCACCAGGAACCTAGAAAAGACAAATCAGGAAAAAAAAGTCAGAAAATGCAACAACAAAACCAAATACACAATACCAAATCCAAACACATCATCATGAATGGGAGTGGGAATGTGATTCGTACTGATTGGACACATCATTTGACCATCACAGGGTCTGTTATCTACTGTAGTTTCCCTAGCAAAAACTGATTATGGTAATATACTGAGAAGTAATTATTTCTTCTGAATCACTGTTTTCCTTTAGAAAAATTTAGGCTCAAATTTCTTTAAACTCAGAACATCCTATGTCTTTCCATTTTCTGTGGTCTATGATACTGATGCATATTGTAGCTAATGAGAATCAAGTATGTGATGTTTAGGAAAGACCTACACTTTGGGTTTTGCATTGAAACTATTATGTTTTGTTTTTTTCATTTATTTTTTTATTTATTTGATGTTGGGTTTTTGCATGATCTTTTACATCTAAGGGCCTTACATCTAATCAACCACTTGTATAAAAGCAAAGCATCACCAAAATATTTCACTTTCGCAGTAATGCTATAATGACTCACGATGTCCCGGTCTATGACAAAAAGCTCCCCCCCATTAGTACCTATCAGAAAATTATCTACTCTGTCTCAGGAAGTGGAAAATTTTGTGAAATTAAAACCCCCATTACACCGAACTATGTTCCCACAATGTGTTCAAAAAACTGGCTGAACATACTGTAGTAAGAACTTGTACAACTTGGCAGGAACACAGTAGAAACCGATAAGTAGTATTGTGTCACGTGACGTTGAGCTGATGTTTTTTTTTTCAAGCATGGTGAAGACGGGAAACATTACATGGTGTTCAGACTGAGTTGACAATAGGATGTCACTATGTTGTTTCTACGTCAATGGAGTTGCTAACTGGCTTGTGCTATGGCAATGGTAGATCCATGCCACGTTGTAGTTTATGTTCTACTGGTGTGTATAATGTTTATGTCAAGGTCATGTTTAGAGAATTTTGTATAAATACTGGATCCAATTCCTGACAGTTTGTGATGGAAAGCACTGTGCATGTCATGGTATTTATACCAAGAATGTGACAGGCCTTTGGTAAGAGTGTGGTGTGATCAGATTGGACATGGTAATAACCTGATTTTATCTCGGACCTGGTAGGTGCATGATCATGTGCCTGTTAGGAAATTAGTGACAACGTGATAGACGTTTTAAAAAACTTGACATTGATGTGGCTAGGAAGTAGTTTGAACTTCACAAATACACATTTTTTTTTTTCCATTTTGACCCTATTCCCACTTCATTCTTCAACATTTTTAGGACACAGTGGGAACTTCACAGTATTCATCAGAGTGTGACGGGGGCATAAGGTTTATGGAAAGTAAAACCTGCTCTGATACCTTAGGTGTAAAAGCACGTTGGGTACCTGGAGGAAAAAAAAGATTCTAAAAAGATTTTAGATTTCTGGAAATGTTTCCGTAGTAGAAACATTGCAGTATCTTCTTCTCTCTGTCTCCTTTTAATTAAATTTTAAATTCAATTAAAGTTTGGACCTCTCTCCCATCTTTCACGGATGACCCTCAGCAGTGTTGTATGACCCGGTGATTCGCACACTTCATGACTCAGTGTACATTTAAACGGCAAGAGAAGAGGCAGGAGAGCAGAACAAAAGGAAAGAGATGGAGGAAGCGAGAGAGATCTATGAGTTCAAAAGCACAGTAAAAGCTTAGCTTAAGGTCGCCGACGCTTCGTACTACGCAAGGCCTGTAGAGCGATTTTAATGATAAATGTCCTCTGCAGTCTATTAGTCATAAGCAAAGTACAACCATGAGTCCCATAACCCCATCACAAATATAAATCCGTGTTAAAGGTCTTTTGCCTAGAAATATTATTAGTAGCTGCACAGAGGCCACTTTCTGTCAGACTCCAAGGTGATACAGAAACAAGAAATTCAAAATGGTGATGGGTGGCTCCTTCCTAGTTCTGAAATTGTTAAGAATGTCCATTTTCGAATTCAGCTTTAACATATAAATGATAGTCATTTATTTCCGTATTTTGCTTAGATAGCTGGAGAGGGAACAGTTAGTGAACCTGAATCTTCTATTGTACTGAACACGGGATGGAAGCTCTCGTTCTTGCAGCCTCATATAATAAATTTACAGTGTCAATAAAAAGTCTTTCTAATCATTCCCAAGGCATCGCAATTTACACAACGCAGACTGCTATAGAGACATTTTTCTTTTGTAATTGACTCTCCTTTACTTCTCAAAGCTTTCTCCCATGAGAAAGAAGAAGAAGAAGAAGAAGAAGAAAAAACCCAACATAATGTTTATTTTGCATTAAATTCTCTATTATGGGCTGAGAAAAGCGATGGCTTTTCACAAGATGCCATGTGTCATTTGTATTCATGTCTCTTACCTGGAGTGCAGATGTTAACTTCATATTTTGCTCAGAAATTTTGCCTTAAAGCCATTAAAGCCTGTGAAGTAATGCATGGCGGGTTTATCTCGATCACTAATGAGGTTTAACGCATCTCTGAGAAGAGGAGTCAAATGGAGATGCTCAAAGGAGAATATGCTTTTAAACCCTGTTCACACAGAGAGAATCAACAATAGGACAACCCCATTACACCCACCACACACACACACACACACACACACACACACAGCAGGAAAACGGGGGATGTTAAGGTGGTGTGATGCCAAGCTGAGGTGATAATGGAACACAGCAGCAAGTGGTTAAAAGGTGTTTCCCCGACGTCATCCTAACAGGTGTTTTACAACTCTGTCTTTTTTGTATCATTTCTCTCCCCGTCTTTTTTGCTCTCATTCATGCCTCTGCAGAGCATATGAAGAATTTATTTTAATAATCAGCAAAGTTACTCTACTTGCAGTCTCGCTCTGCTCTTCAAGAATACTTCAGTGTATTACAAGGGTGTTTTATGGTCTCCACTTTCAACAAACCTTGGAGTGCTGTTCTGTTAAGTCCCATCACAATACTTATGTTTTTCTATGTTCAAACATCCATGATAAATTAATTTCGTCAAGCCAATTAAGTACAGTATAAGTGTATTAAAAAGTTTATTACATTGATGAATTTCCCCGATATGGAACCAACATCGAGCAAATTAACTATGATTAGGAGTACTGTGTTTTTTTTTAATTCAGTTTTTCTGATGAACATTAGCTTTTCCTACAGCTTGGATACAGTAGCATCGACTTAATATACACTCAAACTGACAATTTCACATCGTACCTATGAGCGCTTTTATGCAATCCTTACTTGACTTTTTTTCAAGTGTCCTCAGGGAGAAGAGTCACAGATTATCACATCTACAATGACATCACTAGACCTATGTGCACACACACACACACACACACACACACACACACACACACGCATACACACACACACACACACACACACCCCCTCTCTCTCGCCCGCTCTCTCCCTCTCTCTCTCTCTCTCTCTCTCTCTCTCCAACTCACACACTCACATACACACACTCTCTCTGTCTCTTTCTCTCTCTTACACAGACACACAGACAGACAGACACACACACACACACACACACACAGAAATCCACGTTTGCTCATGTTAGAACCGGTGTGGGGCTTTTTTTTTTCTAGAGTTGGGCCCATAGTTCCAGTGAAAGGAACTCTTAATGCTTCAGCATACCAAGACATTTTGGACAATTTCATGCTACTACTTTTGGGGAAAAGTTTGGGGACGGCGCCTTCCTGTTCCCACATGACTGCGCACCAGTGCACAAAGCAAGGTCCGTAAAGACATGGACGATTGAGTTTGGTGTGGAAGAACTTGACTGTCCTGCACAGAGTCCTGACCTCAACCTGAAAGAACACCTTTGGGATGAATTAGAGCGGAGACGGTGAGCCAAGCAGCTTTCCCAGAGGAGTTAAAACTGTTATAGCCGCAAAGGGTATTAAACCCTATAGATTAAAAATTGGATGTTACCCAAGTTTATATGCATGTGAAGACAGGAGAGCAAATACTTTTGGCAATACAGTGTATATAGGTGGCTAAATATTCTAAAGATGCTATTATTACTGAATGAGGTTAGGTAGTTGGTATTAATTAATACAACATGCAATAATAATTAATGTATTAAAATACTAATTTGTTCAAGCCTTATTTTATGGCCCTGTTGGAGTTATGGAGTAGGACACTGAGTGACATTAAGTATAACATCAAAAGCCCACAGATGGGGTCTTAATTATCTTAATTTCCTCAGTGGATCGCAAATCTAAAGCAAAAAATCTGTCGACATTTATCTATTTTTTGACCATTATGCAAGTATCAGAGATGCTGCACTGAACAATGTTTTTGCATTGTAATACAATTAATGTACATTTCTTTTCTCCTGTGATTTTGTCCGCATTTGATGTACAGTTAACAACGCCCTGTTTAAACAGGTCCAACATTTATGCTTCCTAAATCTTTTTGGTTAATCACAAATCCAGCTTTGAATAGCAATGGACAAATTACTTGTAAATGTAACCTTAATCAAATATTCATGACACTTAATGGACCATGTTTATTAGATAAATCCAATTGTGATTACCCATCATATGCTTATCTAATAATGAAAAACATTTGCTTAATAGAGATCTATTAAAAACTCGTATCAGTCAGCAACACAGACAAATCAGATTGAAAAAAAAAAAGGTAGACTTAAATACTTTAAATTGGCCCTAGTTGTGAATGTGTAGAAACGAGGGTGTATGTGAGTGTGTGTGTGTGTGTAGGTGCCGTACACCCAGTCTTATCAGGATAATTACTAAATCTTTTGGGAATATAACCAGAAAAAAGCTTTTACTGAAGGTGAATGAAAAGTAATATCGTGACTACCGTACAAGGTCACTGACTAATTTGGGAATTTGGGGTATTTGAAAGTGTGCATAAAACAATATAATATATTGTAGGTTCTATTATGTGCTTATGGCTGTATGGTGATAAACAAGATCTGTCTGTGGAACTGCAGCAGCTGATGCGGATTGGTCAGATAGTCTTCAGGAGGAATTTATTTCTGGGTTTTGGTTTCTTAGTAACATGACATGCTTTTTTTGTCTTAAAGAGAGACACAAAACAATGCTCGTGAGTCAACTGTTTATTAACTTGTTTCTCTGACATTTAACAATAATGTAACATTTTTAAAAAAGTAAATTAATTTAAAAGTATCACGTTTGATAATAAATACTAATTGCAAAACTTAGTATTGCAAAACCTTTTAAATGTGCTGTTATTCTCCTCCCTTTAGGTGCATACTGTACAAGTTTTTTTTTACTTCATTTTTTTTTTACTTATTTATTTGTTTGTTTGTTTGATTGATTGATTGATTGATTGTTCATCTGTCTGTCTACTCAGAAAATATGAATTTATGGCAAACATCTGAAAGTAAGTAAGAAAGGAATAAGATAGGTAGGAAAAAAGGAAGGAAAGAAGAAAGGAATGAAGGAAGGGACTTTCCCATCATGGAAAACATATAGTGATACTGTACTGTACATACACAGATTAAGGCCTTTGGAGGTTTGCTGTGGTGCTTGGAACCAGAATGTTTGCATCAGATCCTTTGGGTGCTGTGGATTGTCGGTGAGGCTTCCATGGTGCATCACATGGGTGATTGATTGGACTGACACTGGCATCCTAGGACTCTTTGGGCCCTGTGTGCAGCGCGCTGTGGTGCACTGGGTGTTCTGGTACCTTTCTATTATGGCCAACGTTGACTTTTTCTTTTTTGTGCTACATTGGGTTTTCTGTAGGATCGGACCAAACTGTCGTCTTGCAGCTCCAGGGTCTGGGTTTTATTCCCGGTCAGGGTGTGCATGGAGTTTGCAGGTTCTCCCTGTGCTTGGTGGGTTTACTCCGGGTACTCCAGTTTCCTCCCACAGTCCAAAGACATGTAGGTTAGGTTAATTGGCGTTCCCAAATTCCCCGTAGTGTGTGAATGAGTGAGTGTATGTGTTTGTGCACAGTGGATTGGTACCCTATCCAAGGTGTACCCAGTGTGGATGCGGACATATCATTCCACTAGTTTTGACGCGTATCTTTGGTTCAGGTTCGTTACTTACGACACGAAGTCCATTGAGTTCTTTGTCTCTCGTATTTTATTTTCCAGCATCAAAGATTCAACACT
>JAQMYG010000037.1:9053410-9066495 GCA_030014215.1 Clariallabes teugelsi
GAATGTAGAAAATAAATCACTAAACAAAAACAAAGAAATTTGCAAGTGACCCCAAACTTTTGAACGGTAGTGTATGTCTTTTGAGTTAAGTCAATTTGCTATCCTTAAAGCGGTTCTTAGGACTATTTTAAAAATCTATCTAAAGTCGTTAGGTCTATGTCATTTGCAAAACATATTCAGGTGAGTTTTAGCACTATGATTTATACAAAAATTTGGTAGTGTTACATTATCCTTCCGACATATACTGTTAGCTCAATATTTCTGCAAGTCAGCTTACTAAGACTCTGATGAACATATTTAAGCAGAACAGTAGGAATCCCATCATCTATACCGCTCTCTCCATGTGCATTTTTAATGTAGTGGCAGAACTGCTTAGCGTAGCATAATGAGAGTCAAAAACTGCTATTGCTTCTGAAAAGAAAGGAAACAGAAGCTCTAACAGCCCAACAGCTGGGTCGTTATCATGTTGTTCACTGTTTATTGCATTAACATATGAAACACACAAATACAGTTTGTTCTAGGCATCCAAGAGCCTTACACACACCTCACTCCAGTGCAGCTTGAAATAAAGGGAAAGAAGAAAAGAAGAGTATGAGCATCACATCAGCATTCAGTGAAACTCAATGTGGTCTGTGGAAATTCACTTGGATTGCAGAACGTCTTGATTGAATTGCTTTTTATTAAGTTATGCATATCATGCATTGGGTATTTGTTTAGCTGATTCAGTGCCACATCAAATATTTCTTTTCACGCTCATGGTACAACTAGATTAGATACGTTACTTCACACTCCAGTGCTGCTAGGCAGATCCGAAACTCACCTTATCCAGGCTCCCTAGAAAATATTCTGCTACACTACAGGCCACAGTTTTCAACTGCCTACAAGATAAATATTACAGTCAGTTCAAAAGAAATGTACAAAAATATCAGATAAAAAAAAAACATGCACGTCTATTATTACATTACGACATAGATTCTTAGTTACAAAGTAACATAACATCTACTTAAAAACACTGATGCCTTATGTAGAACCTCCATTAAATAATAGTAATAATAATAATAATAATAATAGAAACTACAGTATAAAATAAATGGTTTAACAGGATGTAAATAATTGTTAATTGGTTGCATGACTGTAAAATAAGGGATAGTTTGCACATGATTATTAACTCAAAATGTGTAACTATTTTTTTTCCTTTCCTTTATTATCCCCTTGTTGGCATCTAGTACCACTAGAGAATCCTGAAAGCGTCCTTATTAGTTAATATGTGGTTGAATATTGAAGATTGCTAGGTGGATTGTCCTGGAAAATATGTAACAGTTACAGACCACTTATTCTCCCTATTAAAAAATATATATTACCAGCTGCTTATTACAAGAGCTGTTGTGAAAGTAGGGCCAAAGTGGGCTTATTTTGTTATCTGACACGGTCTTTTAAATTTTTGGTAGAGTAACTCTTCCTCTATTCAAAGGTACTACTCAACATAGTCTCCATCACAAGTGATGCATTCGTGCCATCGCTGAACCCAACTCTCGATTCCTCTTTGAAAACCCCCTTTGTTGCAGTTGATGGTCTCCCACTGCTACAGAGATGACACCAGTGAAAAGAGCAATGTGCACAGATGGATGAAGTTTAAAGAAGGAAAAACTACCATTGAAGATAAACCACTCAGTGGGAGACCATCAACTACAAAGGGGACTTTCAAAGATGATTCAAGTGTTGGGTTCAACAATGGTGCAAATGCATCCCTTGTGATGGAGACTATGTTGAGTAGTACCTTTGAATAGAGGAAGAGTTACTCTACAAACATGTGCAGAATTTAAATATTTTATTTTGTTTGTTTGTTTTTTTTCTTGGATGTGTTGCATTTGTCTCCCGGTTTTAGTATCGTATCCAATTTCCACCTGTCATTAGGGCACTCCCACATTAAGGCTACTACGACTAGTCTACTACTACCAGCAAAAGTGTTTCCTCTGAGTTATGAGATACCAGGCAACTGCAGATTTTTGAGCTTCTTGCTCATGTACTGTACTGTTTCCAAACTGCTCACAGACACACATGACTGGATAGCGTGATTGATGTCAGAGCGCTAAGTGCCTCCCATCCCTCCCCTCTGAGGAGGCTACATCATCACCCAAGATTCAAGCTTGCAATCTCCAGATGATAGGGTGAGCTTGTTACATCTGTGCCACTTGGGGACCCAGTTTTGGCAGTTTGAATGACCTGAATGATGTCAGTTACTAAAAAGTTAAGCTCACTTTTGCATTAGATTTAGTACAGCCCTAGAACATACTAAACACTTAACACATACTTAACACTACCTATTTAATTACCTTTTACATTACTGTACTGTAGCAAAATGCTATTTAAATGCTATTGTACTGAAAACTCTTTACTTTTGTTCTAAAAGAAATTAGAAAAATTTATTAGCGCTTACCTATTAAATAACATTATTTTCCCCTTATAATGTATATGTCAAAATAATTATTGACACATATATTTTTCTCTCAATTTTCAGTAGCTCTGCAATGATGTCCTGTTTCTCTTTGGTATAAATATAAGGTTAAAATGGATCAAATATCTTTGTCGTTCATCACCAAAAAAAAAAGGATGCTAATATATGGATGATCAGGAATGTAAATTACATTTAAGACAATATTACATTTACCTTGTAGATTAAGAAAGCTTACTAGCTTAAGCTTTTGTTGCACATATAAAAATGAAGCATAATTAACTAAAATCTTTTTGTATTATAAATCTATTTTATTAAAAATACACAAATGAAACAGTATTTTGTTGATGCAATTCCTGGAGAAATTGTGAAGTAGGGGTGCAATGTTTTCCTGAGCAAAATACTGAAAATGGCTTGTTTCTAACCCATATGGTTACAAAGATATGACATCATTTGTTTGGCTCTATGAGGGAACATGTTTATTTTGTGTTTTTTTTTAAATATATTCTTTTTATTATAACTCAAAAACAGTGCATTTTAGACCCCATGTATCTATCCCCGTTGATAATAAGGTCAAGCCAAATGTTTTGATTTAAGTTTTGTGGAAGTGAGTGCAAACTTGAGGGAGATCCATATACAGTACCTGATCCAAAGTGACACCAAGGGTATTCTGGGAAAACCACTGACCCAATTCTGTAATAGAACACCACTCAGAGCATCTGTACGACTCGGATATTTTGCCGGATAGAAATTGGCATGCAATAATAATAATAAGAGGAAGAAGAAGAGAAAGAAGAAAAATAAGTAATTGCAATAATAATAATAATATAGTATTACTTTAAACCCAGCTAACCAAATCCATTTAGCATCATGGAAAATGGAAAAATGTTAAAACATAAGAGCAAACTATTTCATTTCAGTTTGTATCGTATAGTAACCCGTTTCAGAGTCTTGGTGAGTAAATTTTTAGCACAGTATGGGAGCAGGGAAAAAAGAGCCAGCAAACTCACAATGTATTCATAAAACAGATGCTTTGGCAAATGGATGCAATCTAAAAATTGCCACTTAGTGTCCGTCACCGGCACTAGCCACTGTCCTCTTTCATTCCCTTTGCTCTCCAGCTCATACATGCATGTGAGAAAGTCCATCAACATGGCGGAGTTGTTATGATTAAGGAAGCAGCATGCCTGTTGAATTATGTATATGCAATAGAGTCAGAGATCACTGAGCTAACTGTCAATGACAGCTATGAATACCTGGGAAGAGGCCAGAGACCATCTGACATACACATTCTCTCCTTCTCCCTTCCTCTTCCCTCTCTCATCTCTTGCTCTCTCTCTCTTTCTCCATCTGTACCTCTATTTCTCTCTGTCATGAATTTATGACAGAGTTACTCTATATCCTTACCATAAAACAAAAATTTTCAACAGTTTTACAATTGTTTTCAAGTAGCACCTGTGGCCTTTGCAGACAGAAATAGTTTCCATCCAGACATTTTATATTTCACATTATCACTAAATCATGAGTTGGGAATAAAACAGGTCAGGGAGTTTAATCATAGGGAAATAATCAATGTTGAGAAGGGAAGATGCAGCTGAACACAATGTGGTTTTACTGTTAAGAATGTGTTGTTGAGTCAAAATGAAATGCAGGTGAAACATTACCCAGATCACATAAAAATGTCAAACATGTATTATTATTATTATTATTATTATTATTATTATTATTATTATTATTATTATATGAAACATAGAAAATAATTATTTTAATTGTAGCATTTACTGAATAATCAAAGTTTATTTGTGAGCTCTGCCTTAACTAAAACGAATAATTTTGTTTCATTTCATTTCCAGAGTAAAATCATCCCAGACAATGAAAGGAATATCCTGGAGTGATGTAATGGCTTTAAACGCTATCACAGTGCTATAATGCTTTATAGTGGCTGCCTCAGGGAGGAGTCATATCTGATCATTACGGACTGAAATCTCATTCTGCTGATAATCTTAAAGCTTTGTTTGCATGTTTGTATGTGGAAGACAGAGCATGAACACTGTGGGCCATCTGGAGGATCAAAGAGCTTTTTTTCCCCACTGGGCGCATCCCTCGCTCTGTCATTCTCCCCCTCATTTTATTTCTCTCTTTCATTCTCTCTCCTCCGAACCCTATCTTCTGTCACTGTCCTTCCAATTCCGCCATGCCCAGATTTCTGACAAGAACTTTGCACAGGAGATAACCAAGGCAGGGTCAAACACTAATTGAGCCTGAATTAAATGATGTTATTAAGTTGACTTTTAATGCCAAACTCCAATGACATGAGAAAGCTATAGTAGTGTGCATGCATGCATGCATCTGTGTGAGCGTACATGTGTGTGTCTGCGAGAGAGAGAGAGAGAGAGAGAGAGAGAGACGCACTCACAGGCACTTAAGAAATGTGCCACCTTCAGATAAAGCTTCCTTTATACAACACACACACACGGGGCTGATGAATGCAGAAGCCTAATTAGTCAAAATGGAATCAACACAGACCAGGCTGGAATACAAAATGGGGGTTTTGTGTGTGTGTGTGTGTGTGTGTGTGTGTGTGTGTGTTGTGTGTGTGTGTGTGTGTATGCGTGTGCGTGTGCGTGTGTATGTACATGGTTAAGTGCTGGCCAGAAAAGGATCCATTTTCAGTCACTGAATGCATTAAAAATCTATATCTATTTAACAGAAAATCAAAAATAATTAATGATTTAATCAGCTGGCACTGCTAGATGTAAATGTATTTCATGCAAATTTCAATTACGGCTCAAACTATTTTAAGTAATCCCCTTTAAATGACATTTAAAGTCATTTAACATTATCGAATGAGCTCTTTTGAAAGTTTCAGATCTAATATTTTAAAGATACATTCTTAGCTAATCTAAGCTAAAATAAAATGAAAGCCGAGATTTTACCATTTCAGATATTAGCAAAATATTATGTTTAAAATCAATTACAGTATTTTACCTTTGTTTCTCAAACTTTCATCATTCTGTGCACAGAATTCCAGTTCTGCCTTTGACAAGACTGATATACTGTACAGTATTTTATTTATTCATTCACTTTCAGTATCTTTGTCCTGGTCGGCCTTGTACTGTATTCTTGGATCCTGTGTCGTGGGAACACAGGCCATGAGTCAAGAATTTTTTTTTTTCATTTCTAGTTTTCTGTAAAGCTGCTTGAGACAAAATCCATTTATAAAAGCACTACATATTAAATAAATGACCAAAAATTAATTATTGACTTGAACACAATCTGCACTGGACTCCAATCTATGAAAAGACACCATGTGCACACTCATTCAGGTCTATAGGCAATTTACCTCAGACAAACTATAGGCTGGTAAAATTTTAAGGCGTTAGGAGGAAACTGGAGTAATCCCCTGGATGAAGGTAGAACATCTGGAAACATGAAAACATGAGGAGATACATTGCTCTGTAAGAAAGATCTCTTTTATTTTTTCATTCATCACTAAATTTTCAAAGCTAGAAACCTCATTTTCATTACTGCATTCACACCTTTCTGATTGGCTTCAGTGCCATTACTGAATAATACACAGTGTTTACTAAAAGAAATGTTTTTTAACTGAATAATACGATGTTAATACCTAAACATGGGGGAAAAACCGAAAGTGTTTTACTTAATAAGGCTATGGTTTTCCAATGAACTACATGCATTCTCAACAGGATTTATACTTTTTTAAACATTTAAAAATGTTAAATAACATTTGTGTTATTTATTTTTAGTTTTAGATAAATTGATTTATTAAAGAAAGACATACAGTACATGCTGACCTTAGAACAGAATTTTCTCATTTAGTGGGAGACCTTGAAGGAGTTTAACAAGATTTATATTCAGCGCATGGTTGTCTTTTTAAAAGTGAGCTTGGTTAGAATGCTTTAGCTGCTGATGAATAAATATCTTGTAACTGTAAACTTTATCACAAAAAAAATATCGAAATCTATTAAATGTTAAGCCGCATTAAAATTTCTATTAATTAATATTATTTACATTAAACAAATGTACTCACTAATGTTAAATAACAAAACAAACTGTGTAACCTTATCCACATTTAAATGCTAATGTCATTCTGAATGTAATGTACTGTATGGCAATTTTTCTTCCTGCCTCTTGTAAATACATAGAGGGATTCACTGTAGCTACTGAATAATTTGTAGTAGATGAAGTCAAACACTGGACTATAAACTATTTCTGATATGTCTGTTTTTGAATAAGGAGACCTCTTGTAAAATGCACTTTTAAGTCATTTTAGACATTCATATGGGTCTACATTGTGTGTGTGTGTGTGTGTGTGTGTGTGTGTGTGTGTGTGTGTGTAAAAACAAAAAATATGAGAAAGAAATCATTCTCTGCTTTTTGTCTTGTTTTTTCCCCTCCATTTTTCTATTAGCGTGTTGGAAGAGAAGTGAAATAGATAGATCTGAGGGATATTTCAGCTGGAGCATTAACAGACTTAACAGTTAACTTGATAAAACAATATATATAAAATATGGGAAATGTACAAATTTTAATCTAGCTCTTGAAACAACCTTAAATGAATAAACTAGCATAACTTGCATACAAAATTGCTTATTACCATAAATAAAATAACATTTTATTACCTTAAAGTGTTTCCAGTTCTTGCGTAAAAAGGCTTTAACATTTAATTTATTCATTTATGCATGCACACATGCACACACACACACACACACACACACACACACACACAAAGAGAAACACCTACTTAGAGTAATTTTCTCCCTCTTAGAGGGACAGTCACTGAAAATCAATACAAAGTTCTTCTGACAGTTCATGTTGATTCTATGATAAAACAATGCAATCCTGATAGGAGCGGCCACTTTCATAACTCAACAGTACAGCACTAAGCTGGGCACAGAGGATCACTGAATGGCGCTTAGTTTTACTAAATTAGTAAACGAATTGAACATGGATGGAAGATTTTTGGACTTATGTTCTGGACATGTTTAAGCTCTTTTGGTTTTTAAGTTTTTTTTTTTTTTCTTTCAAAAAAAAAAAAAAACTCAAGTATATGTACATGTATATGAAAAAATGGACATTAAAAAATTAATTTATTAAAAAACTTTTTTTTTTGTTGAGAATTTGCATAGCATATATGACGCACTGCATTTGCATGCATTGCCAGTGGGCTTTTATGTTGGTTAATTTTGAGGAGATAATCTGTATAAACAGCAGGAGACAAGTATGAGATCGCAGCTCTCAATCACTAATTATGCTTCTGTAAATAATGTTTATTAAAAATAAATACTCAACCCAACCCCCCCCACCCCCCCTTTTCGCTCTCTCTTTATGGTGATTCAACCACTCCACACTGCCAATGTGCAAAAGGTGGAAATGGGGATACAGTTACCATAGTAACAAGGTATGCTAACCAGGACCCTCATAGGATGAGTGGATATTAGAGAATGGCTTGGAGCGTGTCGTCCACACCTGCACAACAGTGGTTAAGCACCGCTGAGAGAAGAGAGACTTGAATAGCAGACCTTTTATAAGACTCATACTTGAAATGTCTCCGCTCTAACTTCTATTAAAATGACAGTCCAAAACAATCTTAATCATTTCTACACAAACTAGAATTCTTAAGAAGCACTCATACAGAAGTTATGCTTATCTGCATGCTAAATATATAATTCTTATGGTCAATTTCACATCTATTACTTTGATTTAATTGCAAATGTATTTTCTCCTTTAGTGTCACACTGAACATAATTAAATTAGCCTAAAAGTAGAAAATGTACTGTGTATGTAAAAAAAAAATTCAAATAATCATACTCATAAAACGTTTTGTGACATTGGTCAGAATTTTTTCAGGCAAAAAAAAAAAAAACATTGTCAAGTAAGTAGTAATCAGAAAAAAGAGCAGGGGCTAGCAAATAGCACATTAATAGATAATACGTAGTTAAAATGATATGATAATAGTTATATACTGTCAATCCATTCATCCTTACATTAACTATACTGGTTATCCCATCTACAGTAGGGCCAAGTGGCTCCTGGAGCCTATACCAGTGAACTCAGGGCACAAGACTCACACAACCAAACATTAACTATAGGCAATCTGGAAATGTCAAATCAGTCTATACCACATGTAATTGGATTTTGAAAGGATTTTTTTTTTCTTTCACATTTTGTCCATCTCATCCACCATTTTTTCTTATTTTTATTCATTGGTTGGGATTTCTAGAACTACATTTCTGCACTGTTACAGTTTTGGTCTGTCCTTTGGGTCTATTTGCACCATGTCCGAGTTTATAAGGTTACACTTAGAAAATCAAAAAATGCTGTCTAAAAACCTAAAACATTGTATGTTGGTTTGCTCCCATAGTTGGGCTTATTCAACTGGATGCAGTGCCGGTCCCAATCCCAGATAAAACAGGAAGGTTGTGTCAGGAAGGGCTCCCGGTGTAAAAACTGTGCCAAGTTGTGTGCAAATCGGATGGTCCACTGTGGCGAGTCATCGATAGGAGCAGCCGAAAGCAAAACAACAAAATTTGGGATGATTCAGAGTTTGTTTTCTCGCTGCAGTCTAACGGCAATAGGTTCGGCTTAGAACTGGATAAAGACCATCTTGCTCAGACATTTTTAGATCGGTTGATTTGGTTCACACCGAGTTTGATTGCCATGTCCTCAGCTTCCCAATTGAATTACACCACAGGAAAAACAACAACAACAAAAAAAAAACACTAAGGCTCAATTCAAACTGACTTAACATTGTGTATGTAAATCTCACAAAAATACTTGCATGCAAGTTATCTTCGGCATCTATACAAACAATATACATTTTCTGTTACAAGCATACAATTGAATGCTTCTGTAATGAAATTTCCATCGTCATGCCCAACGCTATCACCAATTGCTAAGAAATGTTACCTCCTTTTTAAACACATCTAAAATAGTCCCTTTATGAATAATGAAACATGTATTTAAAATTATGGCATCCAAGTTATCTTCAGCATCTATACAAATAATATAAATTTTCTGCTACGAGAATGCAATTGAATGCTTCTGTAATGAAATGAACAATGTGTGCATTTTACAACATGTAATTAAAATTATTGGGCTTATGAAATAATCTTATCTTCTCTGCAAACGCAGTTAGGCTTGGATGCCACGTAGTTTGCATTATGTGGTAACGAAATCAGAGGTATTTTTTTAATTTCAGAGTATGTCTGGAGTCTGGCACAAAAAAGAATACCCATGTTACCAACCAATGTTTCTACATGATATGCAAGTCCAAGTGTGTTGCAACATATGCTTAATATGATTTCTTTTTCTGTTAGACTGGCTTGTAAAGCACTCTTATCAATCCTTATCAAACCTGAGCCATGTGGAATCTGAGAATCCCTCAGGTTTGATATTCATGGTCTCTTGAACGCAGTAGATCTAATTGGTCTCACTACAGAGTGTTATTATGAAAAGAGTAGGTTTTGACTTGGAGCTCATGTTTCTCTCACACAAACAGGCAGATCAATGCATTAATCAGTAATGATTAGTTCTAACTAAAGCAAGGTTTTTTTTATTAAGTAGTAATTGTGTTAAAAAGTTTCAATGAGAACATCGGTAGTGATGGTTGGCGATGATGGCAGCGGAGGACGGTATCCTTTCACGGACAATCACTAAACAGTGCTCAGACCTGCTGGGGTGTCGAACAACCCCACATTTTTCATCCTTATGCACTGTTGCATAAATGTCACTAAGCATTCTGTCTTACTCATATTTGAAATATGCCAACGTATTAAAAGCTTCAGACTTTCTAAAATGTAATATGAGTATATATCAATCTCTTCATATGATAGCTGTCATATACGCATAGGCTAAGCCTTTAAGCTCCTCTTCAGGGCCACCAGAGTAGTGGAAGATGTGGGATAGATGCCAGGTTTGGAGTGGGCAGAGCAGCACATGGCACCTCACACTGTCCAACATTACCTTCTGCTGAGAAACAGAGAGGAGGACAGACTTCCTTCAATTTCTCCTCATCTTTATTTCTATTCTCTTCCAATTCTAATGCATTGCTTTTGTCCGTTAATAAATAAAAATAGAGAGTAGACTGATTTACTGGTATCATCATAATGTATTCCCCAATGCACCACAGTCATTGATTTTGTAATTTCACATAACAGCAAGTTTGGCCTGTTTGTGTGCACTGGTGTAATGCACACACTCCTCACAGTGCACACTGCCATGTTGTAGCATTTTAACACATTCAAGAGGAACCAGTAGCTGTAGTTAATAGCAACAGATATTTGAAGTAGTTGGCAATAACTTACATGCACATTCATTAATTATGCTTTTATTAATATTCTATTTTTCCTTTTCTTTTTCTAATGCCTTTTTATGTTATTATTACAGCCATTTGATTATGTTGAAGCCCAAACATTTGTGGACAACTGCCATTAAAGAAATATACGCATATGTGCTTGTTGAATATTACATTCTAGATTGTGTGCCCCTTTATTATTATCATAATAAACTCTACTATTCTGGGAAGGTTTTCCACTAGATTTTGCAGCATGGTTATGGGAATTTGCACATTTAGCCCCAAGAGCATGAGTGAAGTCAAGCGCTGATTTTGTGTGAGGAGGCCTTGTACACCGACAGCATTCCAGTTCATCCTAAAGGTGTTTAGTGAAGCCGAGGTCAGGGTTTTAAGCAGGCCTCTTGAGATCTTCCACTCCAACCTTGGCAAACCATTGAACTTGTTTCGTGCACAGGGTTGAGCCTCTAAGTTCCAGTGAAGGTGAATCATAAAGCTACAGCATACAAAATAAAAAATAAAAAAAACACATGGCCATGTAGTGTATGTTAGAACCTAAATAAGGAATAAAATACCTGGGGTATGCTGTTGTAGGAAAAGATGCAACAACGGGTGGTGTAAACTTGATTATTTTACTATAATAGTTATGTTCTATTCCTCTCCACCATCAATGACTACAGTTTTTTTTAAACATTTTATAATTACAATTCTTCTTGTGGCATTTCTCAAAAACAGACTAGTCCATATAATCATTTACATTCTTGCAGTCTCACCAGCCCGTCTTTTATACTTTTTATCATACTAATCAACCTTAAGCATACCCCCCCTCACCCCCCCCCACCCCCCCTCATGGGCATGGCATTTTTGGCCCCAAAAGGCACGGCATTTTTATTAACTTACACAGGTCATTCAAATCACCCCAGTCAATACTCAATACTACCGCAAATAGCCTCCATCACAAAACATGTATTTGCACCATCGCTGAGCTGAACCCTTGAGTCTTCATTGAAAATCCACTTTGGTGCAGTTGATGGTCTCCCACTGTTACAGAGATGACACCACTGACAAGAACAATGTGCACAGATGGATGAAATTTAAAGGAGGGAACACCAGAATTGAAGACAAATCATGCAGTGGGAGACCATCAACTGTGAGTACAGGGATTTTTCAAAGAGAATTTGAGAGTTAGTAGTGCAATGCATTGGTTGTGATGGAGACTATGTTGAGTAATACCTTTGTATAGAGGAAGAGTTACTCCACCAACATGCGCTACTTGAACAACCTATTTTTATACAGCTCTTGTTATAGAAATACTACTGTATATCCTAAACATATCACACATAAATGTAAATAAGTATAAATATATATAAAGTAAATAAATTAATATAATAAATACATAACATAAAAATAATGCATTAGCGTGATTATTAATTATGATTAGAGTGATTATTAATAATGCATTTCTTTGTCTTTCGACTGTTCCCTTTCAGGGGTCGCCACATCAAATCATTTGCCTCTATCCAGCCCTATCCTCCTCATCCTCTTCTCTCACACCAACTAACATTATGTCCTCGCTTACTGCATCCATAAATCTCCTCTTTGGTCTTCCTCTAGACCTCCTGGCTGGCAGTTCCAACCTCAGCATCCTTTAACCAATATGCTTACAATCTCTTCACTGAACATGTCCAAACCACCTCAATCTGGCCTCTCTGACTTTGTCTCCAAAACATCTAACATGGGTTGTCCCTTTGATGGACTTTAAGGGATGGATTTGATGGATTCTTTATCCTATCCATCCTTGTCACTCCCAAAGAGAACCTTAACATCTTCATCTCTGCCTCCAACTCTGCCTCCTGTCTGTTCCTCAGTGCCATTGTCTCTAAGCCGTAGAGCATCGCTGGTCTCACCACTGTCTTGTACACCCTTAATTTCACTCTCGCTGATACTCTTTTGTCACATAACACACCTGACACTTTTCTACACACATTCCAACCTGCCTGTACATGCCTCTACACCTCCTTTCTACACTCTCCATTGCTCTGGACTGTACTTAAAGTCCTGCACCTTCTAATAATGTATTAAAATACTGTATACCTGTCAGTTATATTACCAGAACTACTGTCAGAGATTTAATTCACACGTATTTACACAAATACGTATTTACGAGCCATATACTGAATTAACGGCGGCACGGTGGTGTAGTGGTTAGCACTGTTGCCTTGCACCTCCAGGGTCCAGGTTTGATTCCCGGCCAGGCTCGATTCCCGGCTCTGTGTGCATGGAGTTTGCATGTTCTCCCCGTGTTTGGTGGGTTTCCTC
>JAQMYG010000037.1:9071749-9084771 GCA_030014215.1 Clariallabes teugelsi
ATATATTGTATTAATAGATGTTTGGTGTACATTTGCAATGGAATTTCTTTAGACAACCATATGCAATGTCACAATATTCTATACTGTATATTTTAGGGGCGAGAACATGAATTTACATCAGGAGAGTCAAACCACTCTTTAAAGTCTGCTCCAACAATTCCCAGGACTAAGGGTCAGGACTCTGTCTCTGGCTAGTTCATGTGTGAAAATCATTCCTCATGCTTAAAGAAACCTTCACAAGTTGACCCTGATGAATCTTGGGATTGTTCCCATGAAATGCCACAAACTTTCAGTAAATGCTGCACCGTTTCGCCACACAATAAATAAATAAATAAGTTAATTAAAACCACCAGAATGTAGGAATGGTAAAATAATTTTTTAATTATACTTATTTATTATTATTATTATTATTATTATTATTATTATTATTATTATTATTATTATATGTTTAAGCTCTCAAGGTGAAACATATTCCCTTTTGCCTGAAAATCATGAAGGTTATTATAATGGGTACATTAAAATGACTGATAATTACACACCCATGGGCCTAATTAATTAACAATATGCTTCATATTTCTTCTTTTTCCCCCTTCTCTGCCTCCCAGACTGTTGGTTTTTATGAGACAGTTTCCTCTTAATCTGGATTGCAAACAAAATTGCAAATATATTAAAAAGGATTATGAAATATAGGTTTATTCAAACTGTATTTGCAATGTAGTTCAATTGAGCACAATTCGATTACCCCTCTAATATAATATTTTTATTTTGTTGCTTTTCTCAACCATGGAGTGATAGATCGATTCCTATTAGACTGCTATATTTTCAGAACTCAATCGCCATTCGTCCAGAAGCTGCCTGGAGTATCTGAGAACACTTAATAAACGGCAGGCTGTTATTGACTTCAATTTAGAGAAAGCTGCTGAATGTTTTTCTTCCATGGAGGCCCAGAGTACCTCCGGGAAATCCAGAATTGCCATAGGAAACATATTACCACAGGTCAGAACCTCCAGTTTAAAGGATTTATTGCCAAGCCCCTAATCATATTTCACCAATCTCTGTTCCCTTTACTCTCCCTTCTGTGGGGTTGAGTACAGCACTGATAGTCTTTCCATGTCAATCTACTTCAGTCTTTCTCCAAGCTTCAAGAGCATGGTTTCACTTACAACTTTTGGGACTTAGAATCCTCAATACGCTTCTGTCACTTCTTAATTGAAAACATACTCGATATCACCGCTGTATGTGATGGCCCATGCAATGCTTCCCTTCATGGCTAACCTCTAATGCATTTACTGAGTACTACAGGTGCTGAAACATGTAACAAGCATGATGGAAGATGTTCTTATTTTTAGTTGAAACGCTCATATTCCTTCTCATCTTAACTCTCCTGGAAGAAAGCCATATTTCAAGTGCACTTAATTTAGAATACAAGTAGCAATCACTCTTGATTACTTTGTTAAATCTCATAGGAACTGCCTGAGTGAACAGAAAATTTCCCCTGTGTTTGATAAAAAAAGCATGTTTTACAGATATATCTTAGTTTGAACCTAAAAGTATAACAGAGCCACCTTCTCTCACATAACAACTTTGCCGTACAGCCAAATGAGAGCATAAATCTTAAAAACTGAATGTTATTGCTATTAGCACTGCATCTTTATGAGTTGGACGATATAAACTTTTGCAGTTTGTATGATGGAAAGACTGTGGTGCAGCCATATTCAACACAGCAGGACGCTTATCAACAGCAGTTCTGGCCTCCTTCTGTCAATGCTTAATTAATTTACTTGACAACTCCTTAATGGTTTCCAAAAGAAAACTCAAAACGCTGATTATGACTATCTAAAAAAGGAGGGGCGGGGGATTTTATTTTTCTGTCTGGAATCGTTCAGCTGTTGTTATCTGCTTTGGGTAAAAGTCAGCCGGATTCAGGGTCCCGTGCATCTCTTTACCAAACATCAAACACTGACAAAGTCTCTTTTTAGTGCTAACTGTTGGCACAGCAACGCAAGGATAATGAATTCAGAAGTGATTGGAATGTTAATTCTACCAGGCCCATCATATGTAAATGTAGCATTTTCACATCATAGAGGTTTTGTATGTATAAAGAATTCTTAAAAATGGTGAATTCATTATTTCGATGAAGAATTACCCACTTCTCATTGACTTGACTGACATTAGTCAAACAATGCAGAGCACAGTGTCTGAAACTATGTGACTGGCAGAGCACACACACTCTCTTTCGGAATTAAAATAAGTCACAAATCAGCCTTCAGTGCTTTCCAATTTGCACGGCCCGGCTGGAGCGAGGGCTGCAGCTCATCTCTGATTGGCAGTGAAGCCTTAGATTTCAACTGCTGCTGCTCTATTGGGTTATGGCTCACTTCACCATAGATCATAGCCCCAACACTAGCATCGGCATTGCACTATTTCTAACATGGACTGAAAATACTTGTATGTCGTAAGTTTAATGAGTTGGGTGACCACAGTGTAAATCCAAGAGCATCATCTACAAGGCATTATCGATGAAGCATCTCTGCTGACCCCCTAGTTATTATACATCTATTTCAAAACTCGGAGGATTAATTAGAATAAGGGCAAAGGAGCACTGTCAACCAGTCTAAATCCTCTATACTTGATGGCAAATTGCCGAAGGAGGTCGACAAATAATTAAGGTCATTAGTTTATAAAGGAGAAGAACAACTGAAGCTGTATCACAAACACAACATTAATCAAACAGGGATGGAAGCATTAATTCAGACATGCAAAATCAATCACAATGGAAATAAGGACTGCAAATATAATTAGCCGGGGTTCAGCACTCAGAGACAAAAGCAAAAAAAACAAAACAAGACAAATTCGGCAGGTCTCATTGAAGAAATAAAAAGCTTATTTTGATAAATAATTGACTAAAATTATTCTGGCAGAATGATTCTGCCCCAAATTGATGGCTGGTGGATTTAAGCTCTAGCTTAATTCTATTAAAATCCAAATCATCAGGCAGAATGGTGGTCAAAGAATAGGCAAGGTTCAAATGATAATATAAACAGTGCACTACAGACAATTGAAATTCAATTCAAGAATTGAGTTCTTGATTAGTTCAGGAGAAAAAAGTTTTTGTCTTCTCATCAGGAGATCACAAATTTAAATCTCCATCATGCCATTTGTTGCTGATATTTCAGTGGTAAAATTTCCCTGTGATTTCTGGGTGGAATCCTCCAGGGTCCGGGTTCGATTCCCGGCCAGACTCCATTCCCGTCTGTGTGCATGGAGTTTGTATGTTCTCCCCGTGCTTGGTGGGTTTCCTCCGGGTACTCCGGTTTCCTCCCACAGTCCAAAGATATGCAGGTTAGGCTAATTGGCATTCCCAAATTGCCCGTAGTGTGTGAATGAGTGTGTGAGTATGTGTGTATGTGTGTGCCCTGCGATGGATTGGCGCCCTGTCCAGGGTGTACCCTGCCTTGTTCCCTAAGCCTCCTGGGATAGGCTCCAGGTCCCCGCGACCCTGAATACAGGATAAAAGCGGTATACTGTAGAAGATGAGTGAGTGAGTGAGTGAGTGAGTTCTGGGTGGAATGTCTCTCAGTAATGTCAATCGCAGTGACATTAGCCAATTCTGTGTGTCTGTCAGCCCAAGTATGCAGAAGAGTGCAGATAGCACTTACCGCTGAGTATGACACAGAATGAAGCAATTAAAAAATATTCACAAAATGAAACAGTCACATTTGGAAAATGAAAAGATGACAAAAGGTGGCAAAGAACAAACATAAATGAGCTAATTTAGGCTGAACAGGAAACAGGTGTGCAAGTGCTCAGTTGAGTGTGTTATCCCTTTTCATGTCTTTTGCTAGTGCCAGTTCAGAGCTGGTTCAATAGCGAACCTCATAAGAACTGCCTTTGTTTTTCCATGGGCTAGAGAGTCACGTCATTATGTCATCATATACGTCTGTGTACATTTCTACAGTACTTTCCCAGCAATGCTAGCGGCAATGCTAGCGGCAATGCTAGTGGCACAATAAATAAATAAATGCTAGCGGCAAAAAAAATGCTAGAGGCAAACACAACAACAATGGCGACCTTCAACAATGTGTTGCCACCTTTATCATTACTTGAAAGCGTTTGAGTTGCCCAATGCAGATTCAGTCCATTTTTTAAGATGGCCGTCACGAACTTTATTTGGTTGTGATAATCCTGCCCCAGCCCCTGATGTAAGCAGAGCTTTGTTTTAACCCAGCAAAGTGTTGGTGCTACTATGGAACCGGTTCTTCTGTCTGAGGGCCCGTGCTTTGGCTGTCTGAAAACAAAGAACTGGTTTGAAATTGGTATATAAGAGCTTTAAAGCCTCCAATGACTAACTTCAAACAACTAAACATGACATACAGCTCAGTGACAAGTTTATTATACTTTTCTCATAAAAAAGACACATACAGTATATACTGTATGTAAATTTTTATGCATATAAATGTAAAGTGTGTATATATTAATATGGACAAGATACATTTTCACTGTTTTGTCAGATGGCTTTATAGCTCATTATAAGACAGACAGCTCTGATCAGAGGGCACCAGCAAGAGGCCAAACCAAGTCTCACCTTTCCAACTTCAGCTTTAATACACTGTGCAATGATGAGGGTCAATGAGGGCAAGCAGGAACAGACAGCTAATAAATCAACCCCTTCCCTCTCAAAAAAAAAAAATCTGGTTATTAAAATACTGTTCAAAATAGGAATCCATCATTAAAACCTCCATCGATTCAGGATAGACCAAAAGCCTAAGAGCAGCATTTTCCTAATATGCTATGATAAGCACAGATGAACCCAGAGCCAAGTCTCTTTCTCTATCACACATTTACTCACTGTCTCTCCTTGATTACCTAATCACACTCCTCTGTTGTAACACCGAACATGCATTATGATCAGCACTCTGCCGTAATCACAATAATGAAGGGTGTATTAGTGGACTAGCATGAAAAGCTAGTGAGCGCTGAAACTGTTTTCTCAACTATGCTGACTTTTCTGGCATCACTGTTTTCCCCCCCGCAGCCTACTGTGTCTCACTAACACCCTTCACTGTGACCGCTAAACACAGCAGCCCTGAAACTAGGTCACAGGGTGCCACAAATTTAATCTGTGCAGCCAGAGGACCAGGGGATGTAGGCCAGGGAAAAGTGCAGTATTGACACAGGCCATTTCACTCTTCCACTGTCCTCCATCTTACACCCCCTAGGGTGCACTCATTCGCCACCCACAAACCAGGTCAACAAACCAAATCGGGATCTTCAGCACAGACCCCACACATACTGTATAAAATCCGCAAAGGGACCATGATCATAAAATAAAGCCTTCCTAGGGTCAATGATTTTTTGCATATCAAACATTCTATAAACACATATCCTGGTTTGTTGTGCAGAAAATCATAGCTTCATATGATAAACAACAAACTTGTTAAAAGCTTTGGTGTTATAATTAATGTCCTGTAATGTCCTTCAGCGGATCAATGAACAGTTTTAAAAATTGACAGTAAAACGTAATAAGCGCTATTTTCAAACCCTTAATCATTTTGTCCTATTACTTTTCTCTGACACAAAAGGTTGTCTACAACAAAATGTTTCATTTGAAAACTGATGTATGACCTTGTTTTACGTCCACGTTTTAGGCAAACGACGACCAAAGCAAAAGCTGATGCATTGTGTTACATGATGAGTGAAGCAAAACTACCTTCTATACAAAAAAAAAAAAAAAAAAAAAAAAAAAAGCCGCAGAGAATTAACTAAATGTGTTCAACATATTTTTGGAAAATGTTGAAGCAAAAAAAAAAAAAAAATAAATCACAATAAATAAAAAAAATAAATAAATGAAGGAAGTGGTCTATAAATTATAGGTATTTATCACTTAAAATAAGCAATACATTCTGCAAGCTAGGACATTAGGTGCTTTTGATGTTTTGCGAATGTAATATAATATAATATTCTTAAGTTAATTGGAATGCTGTAGTGTGAACTTCTTTTCACGTCTAAATATGATTTTTTTTTTCTTCCCTTCTTGCTTTTGCTATCATTTGCTCTGGTTTTGCTCCATTTGTGAGTCATGATGCACTTGTGTTAATATGTATGAAGCAAAATTAATTCTCTCAGTCATGTAGAAATAACATTACAACATTTAAAAGACGCATGAGCAATTTGAGTATAAGAAACGTGAGATGCACATGCTGTGTGTGTGAAGTTGTTACGTACATTTTGTCTGGTTATATCCACTACTCATGTTATGTTATAGCCTTAGGGGACAGGCATTAGTGGATATTAAACGGTACGTACTTGTACTGTTGTCAAGAGCCAAAGTAATACTAACATTCATTGGGGATTAGGCTGATGATGCACTGTAAACTGTAATTTTGGTATTGCTTATGAGGTTTCTTACAATCTTCAACAATCTTTATATTGCTCAGCACATTTTTCCTCCATCTAATTTGCTGACACTATTTGCCGTTTGACTCACTACAAAATCACAATCATGAGTTTGCTATATTCTTATTAAAATGCAACCAATACATCATTGATACTAAACTGTATTACCAGAAAGCTGATTTTTCGATTGTGACAAGGCTGTGGGAGGTGGAGTTATAGTTTTTACTGTAGCAAAATTTATGAACAAAACAATTTTGAAATAATATTGTGGTATTTGTGCTTGTAAACACTGTTGTGACAGAAGGCAAGGCACTCTATCAATTTGCAATATTTTAACTTCATTTGGAATTAAAAGTCATTGTGAAAAAATGGAATTATCTAATTTTGCTATCAGACTTTAAAAAAAACTTTTCAGTTTTTTTTTTAGAGAAGCTAGCTCAGAAACTATACAAATCTAAAAGGAAAGCATTGCATAACTTTAACCTTTTCATGCATATGACCTCTATAATGACATTAGCACTTGAGTTGGCACTAGGGATATCAATTACCTTCACTGCTGGGCCATTAAACTGGAGGCTAAACCAATCGCCATGCATTGTCTTAGATCCCAGCTGTGCTAATTTATACAGTTTTGTAATGCACAAAGCCTGCCCAGCTCCTGGCTCCCGGCTAAAATGCCCTAAGTATCTCTTTAACTTGAAAGAGACAATTAGTAGCTTAATACTCTTTACAAAGAACCATTTTGTCCTGTTAGCTCATCGAAGAGAAGGCAACACTTGTGCAAAGTCTCTCTGGTGATCCATCAGGTCAATTGGCTGGTTGTTACAAATGGAGCACTACAGAATGGTGCAGTGAAAAAGGTGCTTTAAGTACCACACAGTTGTTTAAATTTTGTTTTAACGGTTAAGATGCAGACATTTATAAGGCATGCACAATAAAACAGAAACATTATAATGATGCATATTACACACGCTTAACTGTGCATGTTTGGGTACTGATCAACTCAGCTGGGTTTCTAACATGAGAATGCAGAGCTTCTCTAGGATAATGTCCAACACAAAACATAACGCAGAAACAGCTGACAAAGGGCCAATAGGGCATTCTATCTACATCTGAAACTGTCATGGTATGTGAAGGTACTACTGTATATTAGGATCAAGAGCTGAAGATATTATGAGGGTTGTTAGATAACCACCATGAAATTATTAATAAATACATTATGGGGCATAAATATGTTATCAAGATCACTGAAAAATGAGAAGCTTTTAATATATATATATATAATTACCAAAAAGCTCATTTGTACTACCTTACTTTGATACAATTCAAATTAGGGACACACAATGTAAACAATTTTCAGCATGCAAAAACCTTTGGCACCGCATTCTCTGCTGTACTGTGTGTTTGTCTGCTTGAATTGCAAAACAGTGTGTCTTCGAATAAGGAGTGAAGACGAGGGAGAGAGAAACCATTAACTATACTGTAGAAAAAACAAGGGACTGAAGAACTCTGTATCTGCATTCAAATGCCATCTAATCTTGCTCGATGAGCTCCTTCTTGTCTCCCACTGCCTCTTTTCCTCTCCATAATTATATGCTCCTTTGTTTCATAACATTTATCATAATCTCTTGTACTTACCTTAAAGAACAGGCATCACAAAGTGGTGACCCTACAGACAGCCGCACAGTCAGCAGTCATGATGTCACATTAGAAAATGTATCCTGTACATTGTATATATGTGCTTGTCTGGAGATCAGTACATATGTATCTGTGCATGAAAGGGATTATTAGAAGCAGTATTTTGCATTCATTTCTGATCATTTCAATTTAGTCACACAGTTTAATGCTGTGTAATTTAAACGATCTTAATTTTCTTTAACCTATATTACTGCAGGCTTTTTGTGAAGAGCCAGTCCTTGCATTTCTGTGTTAAATTTAATGGCTTGGAAAGCCTCCCGGGGGGTGGGGGCGGGTTGGTTCGTTCTTTTTACAGGAGCCCCCATTGCGGTGATGTAGTGTTGTTTTATCTTAGTCAATGCAGTCCCAATAGAGCTTACTACAGAAGGAGAATGAGGATGTATGTTTGAGAGAGAGAGAGAGAGAGAGAGAGAGAGAGAGAGAGAGAGAAAGTAGAGTGTGTGGGTGTGTGTCTGTGTTTGCGTGTGCAGGTATATGATAGAGAGAAACTGACCACAACAGGCAAAAAGAAAAGAAAAGTGTACATATTGGGGGAAAAAAAGAAATAATATAAATGGTAAAAAAAAAAAAAGCTACAGAGGCACAACCAGAACAAAGAGTAAGAAAGGAAGAGTTAGATAGTGCAAAGCCTCACCAATGTCCGCAAGAGAGAGAGAGAGAGAGAGAGAGAGAGCGAGCGAGAGCGAGAGAGGCAGAGCATAGAAGAAAGAGAGGAGGGGGTGGATGTGTTAATACACAGGAACACTGCATCAAATCAGTGCACTGCTCTGAGCGGGATGCGTCAGCAGTACATTCACGTTTCCATTGAAGGACAAAAGGAGGAGGTAGAACGCAGAGGTTTGACTGCCTGCAACCCTGTGACATAAAGGGAAAAAGCGCGAGAGGATCCTGAATGCTTGGGATACGGTGAGGACTGCTGCTGCCACCACTGACGCTGTGGACAGTCTTCTTCTCCAGGTGCATGTATGTTCTTGAATTTCTCTCTGCCTCACTCGCTCTCCCGCAAACCGCCAGGTAGTCCAGAGCCTCACGAGAAGAGCAGGCAAACTGCCACAACTTAATACCTCAAGAAGCAGGAATAAAAGAATACCGCAAGATCTTTACTAGGGGCGAAGAACTACGGAATCCTATTCAAGGAAAGCACTCTGAAATCGACAGCACGTCACACAGCAAGATCAATTCCTCCTTTTTCTGACACTGAAGTGACTGAGAGAGAATGAGAAAGAGAGAGAGAGCAAGAACGCACAATCGCTAGAGAGAGCTTCACTGCTGCGATGTTGCTGCCCCCCTTCCTCCCCCTTCCTGCTTGCGCACCACCACCCCCGAGCCCCCCTCCAGAGAAACTGACGGATTATTGCTAACTGTGCACGCGGCAGTCTGCAGCTGCTACGGCAACGAGCAGGAGAACAGCGAGTTGAAAAAGGCAAGTCGGAATGACTGCAATGTGCGTCTGTTGCCGTTTTTTGTATTCGTCAGTGAACTGCTAATCGACAGGACAAGTGTTGATGGGGGGTGAACAACAGCCTTTTAGTCTATAACAGGCAGGAAGGAAAATCTGTAAAAGACTTGGGTTTTCAGTCCCAACACTATTGCTTTTTCTTCTTCTTTTTCTGCGCTACTTGCAGTTTGGAAATGGAGTCTTGTGAAAAATGTTCAGCTGTATGCAGCGTTGGCTTCCAAGGACAATCAATGGGGGAGCTGAGAGGAGATCTTTTTCAATCTGACTGGATCCGTGCACCTGCTTAGCTCAATGGGCCTTACCTCTTGAATCAGTTTCTTTAAACGCTGCATCCCACTGGAATTCAAAGGAGCCATTTTGGCACATGTATTCACAGTCCAGTTTACTTTTTTGGAACATGTCGTAGCGATCTTATTGAACATTGTCAGTGTTATGCAAATTAAAAGGGGGCACCTAAAGAAGAACTAATGATGTAAGTATATTGTATTTAAACTTCTTTCTTACTGCACAGTTTTTCTTTATTTTATAATCATTTGCGATTTCTCTTCTCCTCCCCTCTCTCTGTCTTTCTCTTTAATGATAATGAAACAGTACCATCCTGCACTATCAATGGAAAACAGAAGCAGTGTCTTGCTCAAGCCAGGGTAGGGCCACTGTTCTCCGTTCCCGAGCCGAATCCCCACATGATGTTGAATTATGAATGCGCCACATCATGAGTCTCTTGTGGCAGGTAACTGTGCACTGGAACGCAGCCCTGCTCTGTGCAGTCTACCTCATGGTGCGAGCGTGGAGTGTGTGCGCCACCCCCACCGGACCACAGAACTGCCCAGCTGTATGCTCCTGCAGTAACCAGTTCAGCAAGGTGGTTTGTACCAGGCGTGGCCTGGTCCGAGTGCCCCCTGGCATCCCCACTAATACACGGCACCTCAACCTCATGGAGAACAGCATTGAGGTAATCCATGCTGACACCTTTCGACACCTCCACCATCTGGAAGTGCTGCAGCTTGGCAGGAACTCCATCCGGCAGATTGAGGTGGGGGCCTTCAATGGTCTCACCAATCTTAACACCCTGGAGCTCTTTGACAACCGGTTGACTGTAATCCCAAGTGGCGCTTTTGAGTACTTGTCTAAGCTGCGGGAATTATGGCTCAGGAACAACCCTATTGAAAGCATACCGTCTTATGCATTCAACCGTGTCCCCTCCCTGATGCGCCTGGATTTAGGAGAACTGAAAAAACTGGAGTATATCTCTGAGGGTGCTTTCGAAGGATTATACAACTTGAAATACCTAAACCTTGGAATGTGTAATCTGCAGGAGATGCCTGTCCTCTCCCCATTGGTGGGGCTGGAGGAACTAGAGATGTCAGAAAACTACTTTCCGGACATAAAGCCTGGATCCTTTAAGGGTCTGAAATCCCTGAAAAAGCTCTGGATTATGAACTCCAAAATCAACATCATGGAAAGAAATGCATTTGATGATGTCACAGGCTTGGTTGAACTCAACCTGGCCCATAATAACCTTAGCTCTTTGCCCCATGACCTTTTTGCACCGTTGAGTTACCTGGTAGAGCTGCACTTGCACCATAACCCATGGCGGTGTGACTGTGATGTGGTGTGGCTAGCTTGGTGGCTAAGAGAGTACATCCCTACCAACTCCACGTGTTGTGGCCGCTGCCATAGCCCTGCCCATTTGCGAGGGCGTTACCTAGTAGAGGTGGACCAGACTATGTTTCAGTGCTCTGCTCCTTTCATTCTAGATGCTCCACGAGACATTAACATATCTGCAGAACGAGTTGCTGAGTTTAAGTGCCGCACAGCTCCCATGTCATCTGTCAGATGGCTCCTACCAAATGGAACGGTTCTGACCCATGGCTCTAATCATCCGAGGATTTACATTCTCAATGATGGAACTTTAAATTTCTCTAATGTTCTGCTATCTGACACAGGTGTGTACACCTGCATGGTGACAAACATGGCTGGAAACTCCAATGCATCTGCTTTCCTGAATGTGAGTGCAGCTGAGATTAACACCTCTGAGCACCTAAGCTATTTTACCACAGTCACTGTGGAAATAGTTGAGTCGACATCAGAGGAGGTGATTAAACCGAAGACGGTCACGGCCTCACCCTCCGTCTTCCAGCCTGTGTTTATCTCAACTCCAACTGTGCTACTGCAAACACCAAGACAGGTTAGTGTGCCAACTACTAGAGGAACAGTTCGCCCACCTGCCAGTTTAGACGAGGTGATGAAGACTACAAAGATCATCATTGGCTGCTTTGTTGCCGTCACGCTGCTTGCTGCAATCATGCTAATTGCGTTCTACAAGCTCCGTAAACGACACCAACAGAGGAGCATGGTGGCAGCTGCCAGGACTATAGAGATCATTCAGATGGAGGAGAATGTTCCTCCTACCACATCGGGAACAACTATACCAGGAGAGGGTGGGATGGTGCTACCAAGTCTGAGAGATCGTAACAACACCTACAAATCCAGCTACAGCACCTACAAACCAGCACACTCTGCTCCGTGGACAGAGAACAGCATTGGCAATTCTCTACATCGCCCTCGGCCCACAACCATCAGCACCATCCCGGAACCCTACTTGATTAAAACTCACAACAAGGAGAAGGTACAGGAAACCCAGATCTAACACTCCCATAACCTTCTCCTCCTTCTACCCTTTTTCTGTTCCTCATTTAAAAAAAAAAAAACATGCAATAGAATGCACAAAGAAAAGACAGCAATTACTTTTGTACCCAGTGCAAAAATGAGACTGTTTTTCTTGTACATGCTTATATATAATTATATGAATATAAATCTATAAATTAATCCACTATGGGGTGATAAGAGAAGCAGATTATATATGAAAAATGAAAAAAAAAAAAGAATTTAAAACTATTTTCTAATGTGTAACTTCTATTTAAGATGGGGAAAAATGAAGATAATGACATTACACTGCAGATGCGAACAGATTCGTTTGAGAAGTCTGTGGTTTTTAGACCATGCTAGATATAATCCAGTAACATTTCTACATAACTGTCCCCAAAATAATATTTACAAGTTTCTCTTGTAAGAGCACCAATAATTTGTAATGTGCCAAATGTTATATGTTAAATTTGGGTTGAAGAAATATACAACAAAACAATGCAAGACATAAAAAAAGGAAAAAAAAAAGGAAAAAAAAAAGTTTTCCTGAGTCTGCTGAGTCTCAGTAGCTATCAGCCAAATCGTTTTGGTCTCTTATGTGCTTTCTTCAGTGAGTGCTTTTGCAGTTTAACTTCACATTTAAGTAAAATCCCCAGTGCTGAACAAACACCTACAGTGTTTTCATAAATGTTCCTGGATTCCAATTAACATTGATTTTCACTGATTCAATACTGGGGATTTTCTATGCAGTTTGTTCTGTTTTGTATTAAACCTGTGTCTCAGCAAGGAGCAGTAACATAATCTGATTCTTAACCCCCCCCCC
>JAQMYG010000037.1:9092482-9109279 GCA_030014215.1 Clariallabes teugelsi
AGTGCTGTTCCTTTGCTATATTAATAAGATTTTTTAATATCAAACTAGGCAGAATTTCCTCCACTTATTTTCAGGACTGAGCAGTTTTGGATGGATGGACTGATGCGCTCTGACAGACAAGAAAAATTAAAAAAAGGCTTTTAAATTTCATTTTGGAGAAAATGAAACATGTTTAATTTAATGTGATGGTGTTATAGCAGCCTTTTCTTGGTGCAGGTATTACATTATGTGTTACACCAGAGACCAGCTACATAAAATGTCCTAATTTTATACATCAGTGTTTGCTCACAAGTGTACACTGCATGCACAAAAATTAGGACTCCGAAGTAGATCAAGTTTTAATAGCTAAGGCACCAGGTTTGTTTGACATTGATGAACATTTTAAAATACATTTTAAAGATTTGTGAAAACTATTCGAATTGTGATGACTCTTCGTCTTCTTTTTCATCTTTTACTTACTGTATTATTGTTTTTATTATTTTGCACTAGAATCAAAGCTGAATTCAATTTTTTCAAAACAGAGAATATTGATTAATTCATTTATTGTCAATTCGCAAAACCTTCTAACAGAGAACAGCCTTCCACACACATACTGTACACATACTGTAGCTCATGTCTTTTGTACATACAGTAGATGGTCACATATTTTGAATGTTGCAACATTATCTCTCTCTTTTTCTTTTTTTTTTTTTTACTTTTCAGAGTAAAATATTACAGTGAGGTCAATCATAGTGATAGCAGCAAGCAGAAAATGAGAAGCATTGATCTGAAAGTGACAAAATGTTATTTATCAACACAAAAATCAGTGAATTTTATTGCTTGAAATTTAGACATGTCATGCTTGTACACTGCAGCAACACTGCTTGGCCAAAAAAAAAAAAAAAATGTTCAACTGCTTCAGCTTTGATTATCTTGTGCAATTTGGTAACAACTTCATGTGTTAAAATGATTCCTCATCTTCTCAGAACCATTCTTTCACAGCTTGAGCAGTGGGATATGGCCATGCCATCAGAGAAGGAAAAAGAATATTTGATGGGAAACCTGGTCATTCAGTACATTAAGAAATCAATTGATTTCATTAATTGTCATTTTAAAATGTCACATAAATGTCACAACGATTAATGTCACATAAAATGGGGTCATCACTTAATGCACTTTCCTTCTTAGGGTCAGTCTGGACCCATCAGACCACATAACCTTTTTGTCCTTGCTTACCTAAAATAACTGAAAACTTTTTTTTTTTTTTCCAGCTAGCCACACCAACAAGAGGTTATCTCATGGCCACGCATGAGACTTTGGGGACTAAAGTCCTTGTTTAGTCCCCAAACTGTGCATTACAAAATTATATAATTTTACTTTTAAACATAGCTGTGATTCCTACAAATTTCTCTTGGTCCAACCAGGGGTGCCAGCAGCCGTAATCCTATATGCACAAGGTCAATACACATTTCTGGCGCTTAGTCATGCTGTTGGCAATGTAGGCTGCTTTAACTGATCTTGTGTGTTAGCAGGCAAATACAGTACATAGTGTGTAAATTAGCAAAAAGAAACAATTGAACATGTTTCAAGCTCTTGAATAGAAAGCTAGTAGACTGGCGTTTAAAAAGCATGTGGTAGGATGATCGGACTTCTATGGCGGTGCTGTATCTGTAGCATGCAAAAACAAAACAAAACTGATCAATCTCTCTCTACAGTTGTACGTGTGTGCGTTGCACCTAGACATTACAGGTAATGTACTGTATAGGCAGGTCGTACATACTGAATGTGTACTATGAAATATAATCCTCCTGGTGCCCATGTCTACAGGAAGTTGATGGTTCACCACTATCGTTTCAGGTTTTTAAAAATGTGTTGGACAGTTCTCATTCCGGTTGAAGTCATTTCTTAGATTTTCTTTGCTTGAAGCAGACCACTAGTTTGACCCTTCTGGAATGTGACTTTATTTTGCTTAGCAGTATACATTGCAGTATGCCATACTGCTTTACTAGGTATTTTTAGTAATGCAGTATAATATGGAGTTTGCACAACGTCTAAACAAAATTCAGTCTGTTTTTTTTTTTTTTTTCAGAATTAATCTTGGGACAAATATTTGGTGGTGTGTGTTTGAAAAAGAAATATATGTGCATTTTCTAGCCTCAGCAGCTGATTCCCTGGTGGATCAGTTGGTTCCTGGTGGATCTGGATTTATTGTCAAAAATTAATAAATGCATAAATAAACATTATGAAACTTTCAAAAACAACTTGATGCCAATGTTGATGTCCGAATGATGTCCCAATGTCTTTAACATTGCCAAATTACTAATCCCACAACGTTTAAAGACCTAGGCACTCTGTAAGGTCTTCTCTTTCACATCCTTTAGACTTTCAAAGGGTTTAAGGTTTGGATTTTGTGGTGGCCAATACAGGTTTCCAAATGATTTCTGATAATCCCAGATCCACTCTAATTACAGTTTGAGCTTCATATACCTTTACCACTATCTTCGACTATATCGATTTTAATAATTTTTTATATATTGTGGTATACAGTATATACAGTATACACAGTATACTGTATACAGTATGCAGTCAGGACCATCATTCAAGCTAATCTAAGAGTTAATGCATGATTGCTAGACTGGGAATGACAAGATTTCCCTTAGCTGCCCAGCAGAAAGCAATGAGATGCAGCGTCAGTGCAGTGTTAACCCAATATCTATGATTTATCTAAAAATAAATGTTAGAACATTTTGCACATATTAATTTGTAATTGAATCCTTGGGGCCCGTCTGAATGTTTGTTACCGCTGGCAACATTTTCTGCACAATAACCTCATTAGGCCCAATATTCACAGAAAAATAATACCCTGATTATTCGGGACATGTTATGACATGGAGACAATTAATATGTCTATTTATATTCCAAGATAAACATCTATTTAGAACGATTGAAATGTTATGCAGTGGGAGAGTTGAGAAGAAATTTTGAGTGTGAATGATTAACAGTGCATTATGTTCTCAATCAATACATCTTATGAAAGTGTATTTAATAATAAATTGACAATTTGGTGTAATATATACTGTACGTGCATTAAAATGTTATGATATTTCTAGTCCAGCAGACCATAACCAAATGAACTCCTTGACTTCAGCTATGATCATATGCATTTGCTTGCATATAATGCTTGCTAGCTTACATTCCTCAGTACAGTGAGACAGCAACTTTTCCTCTAACATTTCCATGATGCCACAAAACATAAGGTAATAAAACTATATTTAAAAAAAAAAAGTAATTCAATGAAATAGTGGACAACCTCTTCACAATTTAATAGACCTTTATGCATTCAATGATCAGTAAACATACGTCACTATTTCATTATTTACCCCAGTGCAAATGTCTAAAGCACCCAGTTCACACCAGATCAACGACATCACATACTGTAAGATTGGATGACTCTGGGAGGTCTTACAGACATCTGACAAAATACCCCTACTGCAAGAGTAGTGAAAAGACCAGAAACATGAATGCAGTACTAGGAAAAATGTGAAATTATTTGTTTAATTAACGTTCTGAAAACTTGATGAGTTTTTGAAACCAAAAAGGGAAATATTTTTTGGAGGATAGTACCGCTCCAGAGTCTTGTAGAAATGTTTAATATGTATAAGTGTGAAAAGATTGCATTTTGGATTCGCTAATGCAAGTAACATATTAAGTATTATTCAAAAGATTGAAGACAATTCCTGTAGAACAACTTGGCTTAATAGGAAGACAATGGCAAATGTTTTATTATGTTTTATTTTATTTAATTTAGTTTATTAAAGCCATTGCATTTCTAGTATCAAATACAGTATGTATTTATTAAGGCAGAAATAATTACTCTACGCACAAGAAGGATTCAACCTAAGCTATTATACAGTAAATAACGATTTTATGTTTGGAAGTGTGTTTTAAGTATAAGAATTAGAGAGTATGTGGGCCTGCTTTTTACATAGTTTTGTTGGAACAACATTTGTTTGTTCCGCAGGAGGAACAAAAGCAGCTTTAATTTAAACTTTTTATTTAAACCATAAATAACCAAAACGTTATTATTTGGTTGCAAAGGTTTAATGTCATGTTTAAGTAGAGTTAATTATCTGCATCAGTTAAACATGGTAATTAATAATCAAAAACAGAAGTCCCTAATAAGTAATAGAAGCAATAGACACAAGAGTACAGTATAAGTGCACTACCTAAAAGGCAAATAATTTAGATTTTTAGTTTGATTTTAGGTTTTTGTTATTAATTTATTTCTTCATTTATTTATTTATTTTTGGCCTGCTTTAAAGGTGGCATGGGGGCCAAGTGGTTAACACTGTGATCTCGAACCTCCAGGGTCAAGGGCTCAATTGCTGCCCTCTGTCTGTGTGCATGGATTTTGCATGTTCTCCCCTTGCTTGGTGGGTTTCTTTCAGGTACTCCGGTTTCCTCCAACAAGCCAAAGACAAGCGGAGTAGGCTAATTGGCATTTCCAGATTGCCAGTAGTGTGGGAGTGAGTGTGTGTGTTTGTGTGCTTGTGTGCTCTGCGATGGATAGGCACTCCGTCCAGGGTGCACCCTCCCTCGTGCCCTGAGTCTCCTGGGACAAGCTCCAGGCCTCCCTCAAGCTTGTTCAGAATAAGCAGTATATAGAATAGGTGGGTGTGTGAGTGAGTGAGTATGTGATTTGTTTAAGAGAAACAATTTTGGACATTATTGCACATGCAGCTCTGTAAAAATAAAAATACGAGACCACTGCAATTTACTCCAGAAAACTTCTGGAATGTCATCAAGAGGAAGATGGATGGTCACAAACCATCAAGCAAAACTGGGCTGTTTGTTTTTTTGCAAAAAGAGTGGTATAAAGTTACCCAACAGCAATGTGAAAAACTGGTGGAGCGCATGGCAAATCATGAAAGCTGTAACTGTAAATCGGGGGGTTTTCCACCAAATACTGATTTATTGATGTTATTTAGCCAACGCATTAACACAAGTGGTTCACAAATTATTTTCATTGTGTTATATTTGAGTTATTAAAGCTCTGCAAATTCTGCATGATCTTGGGTTAATTCGATGTGTTGTGAGGATGTAATTTCCTTTAAATATACACTCTAAATAACAATAGTTATATTTTGAACTTAGGAGAAATATTGTCAGCAGTTCACAAAAAATTAAACAAGACTGGTCATCTCACCAATACTGTACATGCACATGTAAGAAGAAAAACATAAGAAAATAATTATTTTGCAGTGGTCTCTTATTTGTTTTCCAGAGCTATATGTGAACATACAGTAAATGGACAAAAAACTCTTTGTTTAATAAACCTACTGAGGTATACTGATAATAAAGTAAGCCTCAATAACTCCCCAAATCCCATAATTTTATTAATAGGCTCCACATTGGGCTAATTGATACATTAATCACCTACTTTTCAAATCTGTTGTTCACAATAAAGGCTAGAAAGGCTTGTTGTGAAACTGTCTGATCCAGCTTAATCATCCCTTACCATCTGGCCAATGCACCCTTGGCATTTGTAACAATTTACTTAAGCTAAACAATCTGGAATTTTGCAAAGCTGTTATATAATGAAAGCTGAGCTACATTCAAGAATGGTGGATTACCACGTCCAAGGTTAGAAACATTATTTTTGTTTTGGTCAGTCTAAATGTAATGTAGTGAAGGCTGGCCATTATATTAAATGATAGGGATAAACTATCAAGCGATTGCTGATAATAATATAATGACATTATGGCTGCATGGATGTAACGGTATAGTTTTCTAGGAATACACTCACTGAAGGATGCAATTGCTTATTTGAAGTCAAGTGTTTCAAATTCGTAATTATACCGTGTCCCTGGTGAAAAAGCAAGCAGACTAAACTGGAAACGCAGCTGCTATCTGTAAGCCAGTCCTTTCTTTGAAACCACACAAACTGGTCATTTTCGCATTGTGCAATTTGCACTTTCATTAGACACTGTTTGCTTAGTCTATTTAGTTTTATTTTGGAAATAATGACTGATTAAGATATTAATCCAACTTATTCTCATACATTATGTTACTCACAACTGTATTTCACATGGACCTTCTCAATAACTATGGATGATGAGTTATGGATGCGTCAAAGCAGTGGGCTTAAATAAATTGCCTCCAGTGCAGGTCAAAATCTAGGGGGCTTTGCATCAAATGTAATCACTTGACATGTCTGTCAACAATAGATTTTATGTCTGAGCCGCTGGTGCTGTGGTTTGCCAAAAGAAAAAATTCCGTCAACTTCAAGACATTTGTTTTGACAAATTGGCAGACTGTGTTGGTTTACAAAAATGATCCAGGGTCAGTTTGAAATAAATCAGGCGATTTTTTTTTCTTACGTAGACTAGCAAATACGTTATTAATAAACAACATGAGGCTTTTTGAATTAATTAAGAGTTAGATTTTATGTTGTGGGTCATCTGTGAGGGAAATTAATTTCTATGATCTGTTAATGTCTGTTAGGAAGCCCTGAGCCCTTAAGATACTTTCATAAATGTTGCTTGTACTATATGGACAAAATTCTTTTTTGTTTTTTGAACCTCTAATTCCATTTAGCTCCCCCTTACTGTTAGAATAAGCTCCATTCATCTGGGAAGGCTTTGCAGTAGATTTGTGTTCATTCAGCCACAAGATAGTTAGAGAGGTCAGGCTCTGATGTCAGTCAAGGAGGCCTGGGATGCAATCAGTGATCCAGTTCATGCCAAATGAGGTTCAGTGGGAATGAGGACAGGGTCAGTAGTGTTATTCCCCTTCTATCTTGGCCAATATTTTCATGGAGCTGATGAATTATTTTTGGATTATTTGTAATGTTTTAGTATACAAATACATTCTCTACATTGGTTTGCTTCCAAATTTGTGCTCAAGAACTGCATATGGGCGTGATGGTCAGGTGTCCATATACTTTTGGACACACTGTATAAATATATCCCAAAATTAATAATAAAAAATAAAAAGGAAATCACTACATTATAAAAAAAATGTTTTAATTTGTTAAACACCACTAAAAAAATCAATTTATTGTAATTCCTAGACTTTGTGTTTATATGATTGATCTTTTACTATAAAAGCGGTGACATTTTACAACAAACGCTGTCATATAATGCACTAGATTATAACGGTACATCTTTTTGAACAACTGGAAGGTGAGAATTCAGTATGCTGTAATATAACAAGATATAAATGTAAAAAAGAGGCGTATTTGCCTTTTTTTCTGTTAAAAAGCTTGCTTAGCTCTGCAAGCTCGTTTATATCAATTGACCATAATGCATGTCATTTAACAATGAAGTTAGTATAGAAATAGCACAAAAACTTTGTGATCTGGGCAGCGACAACACAACTTTATTACAAGTCTGCATCTGTCTCAGTGCTATCGCTAATGAGTGGCTGTGTATTTTATCATTACTCACAATACACAAGCCCAGCCTTATCAAAAAGAAACACTTGCTCTGAATGGAAACAAGGTCAATACCTGCAGTATCTCCTTAAGTGTGCAGATGAGCACTGAATACATATCAATGCTTCATGAATAGCTACGATTAGCTAAGGGCAGCTTTAAGGTAATGGAATATTTTGAAAGAAGTGATTCTCCTCATTGAGTCTAACTTGCTGTATGACTCAGCTCTTATGCTTCATCAGCCTTTGCCACTTCTTCAATCTCTGTGTGTGGTTCCTCCCCAACCTTATCTCCGTCCATCATTTTCGCCATCAGTCTTTTGGCATTCCTAACATGATTTCTCACTTTTACTGCTTGTATAGTGCAGCAAGTTGGAGTCAGGGAGAAGTGGTAGAAGAGACACTGCAGAGACAGAGACAGAGCTGATGTCATTAGAAGGAAAGAATTATATACTGTAGTCCTGAGTGAGCTTGACTGCATTGTGTACTCACATCATCCAGATACAAGACCGTATAGAAACGTCATATGATTCTCCCACACATGATTTTTAGTCACTTCGCATTTTTCACAAACAACGTTCACACACTTTTCACATTACTTGGATTCATATGTGCAGGTTCTGTCTATAATAGGCACCGTCACATGTTTTTAAATGATTGGGGACTATCACATTGTGTTTAGATCGTTTTATATAATATTGCAGTAAACTTCCAACCTTCTAAAACCTCTAAAAGACTTTAACTGCATATGCACCAGGTTGTAGATTATAATACAGTCGGTAAGAAATTACAGTACAGTTCAGGGTATGCTGTTAAATGAGGGGTGTTCAAGTCAAACTGGGACTTTTGATTGTGCCGAATAACAAACACAATCATGAGAGTAAATCCTACAGTACTTTTACTTCTTTATATAATCCCCTGCTACACTAATGCACTTATCCCAGAGTTTCACTTGTGCTTGGATACCATCAAGGAAGAAAGTCTTCTCAGTATGCTGGAGCCATAGTTTCACATCGGAAACGCTGGTCTTCCAGGAACACCTTTAATGGCCCAAACATGTGGAAATGACTCGGATTGAGGTCAAAACTGTACAGTGGATGTTGCACCAGCAGAGTTCCAGTAATGTACAAACGGTGTTTGTAAATGATTGTGTGTACAGCCAAGTGGATAAGTTATCCATCGATTTTCAAGAAGTAGACGTTCTACTCAATGCTCCACTAAATGATCACCGAAACGACAGCAGTGGGCTCTGAGTCACCTCCACTGGAATTGTCATTCACAGACGTATGGGTTTTTTTTAAATAATGTTTGCATCTTTCAAGTGTTTTACTGCTTAAAGTCTTCTGTAAATGTCAATGAGTTTTACACCTTCATTTATGAGAAATTTTATCAAAAGTCCCTAGTTGATTTGAACACCCTTATATATATAGTTCCTGCTATCACTTGCAAAAAGAAAAACAGCTGCTTGTCATGTTACTGACAAGTCCTTTGTCCAGAAAATTCTCCTTGGAGCATTGAGAAACAAAACATCTTCCAGAAAATTGTCAATGATTATATGCTTTTTTGTTGTTGTTTTTTTGGACTAAATAACATACACGTTCTTGTGAATTAGCTGCTACTGCTGAAATAAACAGCGGTGATTTGCATTGCAGCCTGAACTATCATCAGAAATGAACATCTCCTAACCAATCAAAATTGAGAATTCAGTTCCACTGCGACACATATTATTTTTTTCCCTAATCTTTCTTACTAGACAAGGACAGTTTTCAGGCATGCACCATTTTAGACAGAAATGACTTCTAGTCATCCGAGGAGTGGTGGACTAGGACAGCTTGCCCGATTGGCTGTCTTATGAACTTTATTCCACTCTAACTTTAATCTTTTTAAATCACTGAAACTGTCAGGTTCTCTGTTTTAATGCAGTGTAAGTGGTCCACATTGCACATGGATTTTCTTCACTGCACAAATTGCCTGTAAAGATGGTCAGTAGAAGAGGTGTTGAGTACTGAAAGTACAGCATGTAAGAGGCTGCAATCACTTACACAGTAAGAACCAATAACCTTATTTCTACTTTAATAGAAATATAATATATTCCATACAGGGTTATAGAGAGAAAAAATGGTTATAGTGTATTGCTGCACTTGTGCTCAAGGCAAAATATATATCAGATGGTCAGATAGTGTGAATCAAAAGGCCAAACCACAGCACTGTCATAAGGGGGCCATTTATGGAATATCGACCTGTATGTGTGTGTGACTGTGTTTGACTGTGTGTGTTACTCTCTCCTTAGTTTTCAGATAAACAGACCAAGACAAGCATTCAGTTCTGGTTTATACCCTGAAAGTGTCCACATGGAAAGGAAAAAACCATGAACAGAGATTCAGAAGGAAAGAGAAAGCTAGAGAGAAATGCAGAGAGAGAATGGAGGGGGGGTGATGGTAGTGGAGTAGAAGAGGATTACATGAAGATGGTGAACACGAGGGAAGCCAGTCTCTGCTGCAATCCCCTTTTCCTCCAAGCATTCAATATTCAAATAATTGCGTTCTTCTCTGACACTTAATAGTCCCACAATCAATACAACGGGGAAAAAAAGGCAAATAAATAAATAAATAAATAAAGTGCAAACAGCAAATATGCTGGGATTGCAGAGTAAGCGTATTGAAATCCCAAAAGTGCCTTTCCTTTTGTTGAGCTGACAGGATTGAAACAGTGAAACCGACAAACTCATTTAGCCTAATCCCCACATTCAGCGGCCTGAGAGAGCGATACGCTCCGAGACTCAGCACGGAACACACTGACAAACAGCACACAACCCTCAGCCCTCAGCCTCACCACTAAACCTGATTCACCCTAAACCTGATTCAATTAACATGACCTCCTTACACAACTGTTTACTTTACTCATCTCAAATGATCTAGCGGTGAGAGAGGAAATGATAGAAGAAGCAAAGTAAAAACTAGAACACTTCATAGGAATACGACTTTGCCAGCCTAGCTGAATTTGGAAAGTTTGAAATGATGAAAATTTCTTTTGTAAAAAATAGCTGGAGAAGCTGCAGTGAGCAACACATATGCCTATAACTTACAAAAAAAAAACATATGAATGTTACGTGTGACCAATCATTGGATTTGTATATGAAATGTTTTTATTATTATTATTATTTATTCATGTTTATGCAACTGTTAGTTCTGACCGAGTAATCTGATTGGATGACGGACGTCCCATGATCAGTGATAATAGAGCATAACGGCACTGGGATGTTTTATCATACGTCTCTGAGTCACATGTGTTATAACAATCATTATTTACACTAACTGTCAATCATCAGCATGAGTGAAAGTATCATCTGCATTATTAGAAAGAAGGAAGAACAACTGGCCACCAAAACCATCATTCAAAAGCAGTCACAGAAGAACATTCAGCAAGAAAATACATCTGATAAGGTTATGCAATCTTAACCAACACTTTGTCTCCTTAGTAACTGTACCAAATTGCCTTTGAACCATCCGTGTTGTTTTCTCCACGGCTAACACGAGTTACAAACACAAGGACGAATCCCAACTCTCTCTCCAACCCTTAAGCACCACTTGGTTCATGGAAAAAGGGATTGTACTCCCCAGCGCACTAGCTTTCCATTTAACATTACTTGTGTTTCAACCCTGGAACACTGTAAGCTGATATTATACAGTGGAATAAGTGGAAATGTAAAGTAAATCTTATAACTTTCTCAGGACTGTTCTCCACCTTCATGGTTTATTCTCATCACCTTTTGGCTACTTCCCCCCATTTTAATTACACTGTCGGTTACTAACTGTCAGTCTCCGGCTCTGCCAGTCTTGGTTAGTTAGTTCCTCCAGCTGTGGAAGGATTTGTGTTGGCAGAGAAAAAAATACCTGGTTAAATAAAATCACAATCTGTTGCTAATAAATGGTGTTTGTAAAACTGTCATATAAAAGCATTATCAGGCTGTAATCAACCAATATCATTAAAAAAAGTGCTGTCGTGTTGTATTGTCTATCAGCACGGATATGACTCATGATGAGTGAGACATGAGAGCATAAGCCGAGTACAGAAGATCTCACAACAGTGCTGATATTTATAACAACAGCACTCTTTTCTCATATCGCTTGATTGCATGTGATTACCTATTGATTTGCACATGTACAATTTTCAAAGGATGTACACATCATTTCAAAACAATTTTTACACGATTCATTAATTTTACAAATGATTTTTTACACAACTTATTTGTTTTAGCATGTTTTTTTTTATTTATGACATTTATTTTCATGTGTGCATACAATTCATTAGTTTTTTTCATATATTTTTTATGATTTGTTATTTCACATTAACATTTGTATTTTAAATATATAATAAATAAATAAATAAATAAATAAATGAATAAATAAATAAATAAATAAATGTAAAAAAATATATATATATATTATTAATTTTGTCTATAAGAAATTTCTACACAGCTCCTTTCTTTTTACATGTGATTTTAAGGAGGCTGTTACACTCTGACGGAGATCATAAAGTTTCTTCCTGCATCCTAAAAATACAGTATGTTTAATTTACCCAGTGGGAACAGGGTAAATTGATAAATGTGCATCTATCAAGTTCATATTACATCCTAACCACGTTCCTGACAGGTTATCTGTGTTTATCATGTTGTCACTAATACCCTATCTTGCACATGATCACACACCCACCCGGTCTGATGAGATTGAACCAAGTTATTACTATGTCCGATCAGATCGACCATGCTTATCATTTTCTTACTAGGTTTCATTACGTCCAGCAGGCTGGTGCAAATACTGCAACACATGCAGCACTTTTCATCACGAAGTGATGTGAGAGAAATTGATTTCGGTATCTGTAGACATCCTGATAACCTGCTGCATGTGTGTCACAAACGTGGAAAGCACCAGAGGAATGGAATATGAAATGAATATGGTCTTCTTCAACTTGGTGTGGACCTAATGTGGTCATAGCACCAGCGTGATGAGGTTGTTGTGAGAACTTTATTGACGTAGCTACAATGTAATGACAATGTGAACTCCATCCAATCTTTGCCGCCTGTACCATGCTTGTAGTACATCAATGAAGTCCATAAGCGGTGTTAGGTATGATGGTCAATGATGTCGTTACTATGTCCTTATTAGATTATACCTGCGTCTTGCTTTGACCAAGTCCTTACCAGGCTCCTTTTTGATTACGTTAAGGGCAAGCAATTATATATTAGCAGTAATATTAGTGGTGGTGGTGTGGATTATTGTTAGGCAGACATATCCAGGAGACTTAGGGCATGAGGCAGGGTACCCTGTCTCACTACACACACGCATACACACACACACTCACATGTTTATTCACACAATACGGGAAATTTGGGAACACCAATTAGGTTAATCTGTATGTCTGTGGAAGGTGTACTGATTATCACTGTCGCCTTGAACCTCCAGGACCTGGGTTCGATTCCGGGCTAGGCTCGATTCCCATCTACAGTATGTGTGCATGGAGTTTGCACATGCTTGGTGGGTTTCCTCCGGGTACTCCGGTTTCCTCCCACAGACCCACAACTTGCCAAATTGCCCATAGTGTGTGAATGAGTGTGTGAGCGAGTGTATGTGTGTGTGCCCTGTGATGAATTGGCACCATGTCCAGGGTGTACCCCGCCTCATGCCCTAAGTCTCCTGGGATAGGCTTCATGTCCCGCCGACCCTAAATACAGGATAAAGCGGAATAGATGATGAGTGAGTGAGTGGGTGCATGACTGTGGACTGTGGGAGGAAACTGCAGTACCCGGAGGAAAACCCAGAAAGCATGGTGAGAACATGAAAACTCCATGCACACAGACCCGAGGTGGGAATCGAACCTGGAACCTGAAGATCCAAGGCAACAGTGCTAACCACTAAGCCATTATGCCACCTCATGACAAACTGTGTGTTTTTGATAAACTAGTTTTTCCACCTGGACATTTCCTTGTGAGCTTCCTTGTGTTCCTTTCATCAGCAGCCAGGACACGTTTCCTCAAGGCAGTGTTCGATGCTAAGGCTATACTGATCCCTTTGGGAACGACTTGACTAAAGACCCGAATGACATTCACCACAGCAGAGAGCTGTCCTTTACAATTCAGTTAATTACTTTATAGATATCCTGACTTTACCATGATGTCAGCCATATAGCTAAATAGCTAAATAAATAGCTAAATAAATAAATAAATGCATTATTGGGTCTCTGCAGCGAACTCATTTCATCCTGAGAAAATCAAAACAGCTGTGGAACCCAACTACAACACCTTCATTACAGTATGCCAGTCCTTTCATTATCTACATGAATAAAGCACCTACACATTTGAAACTCTGCCCTCCAGTAAAGTCCCTGGTGCAAACAATCGATCCAGCATCCCTGGTTGTTTATGGTGTCTTATGATCTATAGCTAACATTGTGGTGAACACTACGGACAGAAACACAACATTACCCACATGACAACTAGCTAAAATGAAATGCAGAGATGTCATATTTTTTATGTGCAGTCTTTGAGAAAAGATGTAAACAACATAATGAATTGTGTGTGTGTGTGTGTGTGTGTGTTAATTCACTGGATAGCAGAAATCAGGCCTGGATATGCAGTCAGGTCTCTATCAGCTATTAACCCCCAACTGATAAACTTCCATTAAATAACCATCATCTTAATAGATGTAAACAAAATCTGTTGACTCTGTACATATGAAAAAATGTGCATTGCAAATATCAGGGTTGAGATTCAGTGGTGTTCTTCTTGGTATTTGGAATGAGTCATTTGTTGGCAATTTAGCGCCTCTCTTCTGGCAGCCTTGAACATTTCCAATCACACACAACATTTATTCACATTTGTTATCTCACACAAGGCACAAAGTTGAGGATTGAAAGAATATGATCTCTTTTAAAAAGTCTGTTTCATAGCGTCGACCAAGCAAAGACTTTTGTTCATTTATTATTAGAAGCTTGCTGAAGGCTTATTCCTTTCTGGAAAATAAGTGCTTATTAAGTTCTACCAATCCTCTCATTTCTGAGAGTGGATAATTATTTTATGCGTTAGTAGTGGATATCTTCAACATAAATTTACCCACAGGTGGAAAAGGGCTTCAGAGTTTTGTGTTGTGCTTGCCTATGCAAATAATGTACTAACTAAAATTGGTAGGTAATGTATTAAGGTATGGCAGGCAAGTTACTGTAGCTACTTTAAAGTTTTGATACAGATTATGATTATTTTCCTATTAATCTTCTGTAGCACAATGCCAGCACCCAAAATATAACATCGGCACAATTATGCCTTTGAATGTTAGAATGACTTGGGATAACGTTAATTAAATGATCCCAAAACAATTGCATAAAAAAAATTCCATCACTTTTTCTTAGGATTTTTCCAGATTTTTCCCCTAATTTAGCTGTAGTCAATTCCCACCTGTCATTAGAGCACTCCTTATCCTGGCTACAACTACTAACCAGGGAAGGCGAAGACTAGCACACGTTTTCTCTGAGCCACATGTTGCTATCTTTTATAATTGCTTGCACGCACGCCATTGAGAGCGGCATAAAACACTTGGAGGATATCCCTATCAGCTCATTTTGCTTGTGTGAACTCACAGATGTAAGCATGACTGGCTAGAGCTGCGATTGATGTGAGAGCGCTTAGAGTGCCTCCGATCCCTCCCCTCTAAGTGGGCTCTGCCAATCAGCTCCCTTTAGGATCCAGGTTGCAGGAGGCTACAGCATCACCCAGGATTCAAACGTCGAATCTCCGGATAGGGCGAACTCGTTACCACTGCGCCACTCGGGGGCAATTGTAACATTTATGCCACTTCCCGCGTGCAGCACATGTATCTCGTACACAAAGTGCTCATGTGCCTCTTGAGTGTTGTACCATTATCTCTTTGCTTGATTTTAAGCTTAAAATATTATTGTGAAGTGCATCATGGCTCCCAAATGCAGCAAAACCAGTGCTAAGAAAATCAACCAGAAAGCAGTGGCAGAATATTAGATCAAAGAAAAAAGTGTTGATTTTTGGTGCACACAAAATATTTTTTTTAATTATAAAAGCTGTCAATGATGCAAAACAACATCATCATCATCATCATCATCATCTACACCATCACCTCTAGGACTTGTATAACGTCAGCTCGCTATCATAGTACAAGTATGAACCAGATGAAAAAAAGCATTAGCATTAAAAGCACCTAGATTTTAGATTCCCCCCTGTAACACCAGGGTAGTTCTTGCCATTAGTGCCTGATGTTTTTGGTTCATTTGGATTGCTGGATGGAGACTCCATTGATCAAGCTAGTTTTGTTTGGCACATCCCATGGGTGCTCAATGGTGCCTTTGCATTGGGTCAACATTGACCTTTTTTTTTTTGTTGCAATTTGTGCTTCATTAACTTTTCTGTGGGATCAGGCCAAGCGGTTTGGCCTTTGGTCTCTGGTGGCGTAGATGTGCCTTGGATCCACATAATCCTGTCACCAGTTGACTGATATATCATTGATATTCGGTGTCATACAATTCACCTGTGGTGGTGTTATTGCTATGGCTGGGCAATGTAAACTTCACCGTGGAGAGCTAGTTGTGCTCAAAATAATTATAAGCATTGAGTACTGTGATCATTGGTCCAACATCATTTTTATCAGAGTAATTTTACCTTCGAAAAAAGCCTTAAGACCAACAGTGTAAAACTAACATTTGTAACATTCTCAAATTACCACTGGCAAAATATTTTGACAACATAAAATTCCTGCTCTGTCATGTTTGCAGCAATAGAGCATATTTTTTATTAGAAAATACCATAGGGTTTGTAGCCGGAGGTCAAATAGAGAAAAATTGCCCATATTGTCTGAATGGAAAGAATAGTATTACTCTCCCATTAGAAAAGATTTGAAAAAACATTTTTTAAAAATCATTAGTAAGAATTTAACCTAAGACATTTAGTGTTTGGTCACACATAAACAATAAAATTTGAGTCTGGCTGTTATTATTATATTTACTCTGTTTTATGGTAATTGCTTGTAGTAGCCAGGAAGTCATTGCCATACCTGTTGTATGTTCCTGAGCTTGAATAGATTGTCTATGATCCATGTACACTATTTAATAGACCTTACAGTACAAAAAGTTCTACTGACAGCAGTTACAACAGCTGGTGCTATTATAAAAGCAGGATGTATCACACCATCATGAAGTGCAGTAAGTTTAATTATAGCTACCGAATGCTACAGTATAACATATCAAATGGTGGGAAAAAAGTTTCGAAAAAGCCAATAAATATTGTTTTTTTTGTGTGTGTGTGCGTGCGTGCGTGCGTGCGGGCGTGCGTGTGTTTAAAAAAAAAAAAAAAAAAAACTACCTGTGTTC
>JAQMYG010000037.1:9126133-9145342 GCA_030014215.1 Clariallabes teugelsi
ATAAATCAAACTTAATTATGTGTTCTGTGACTAGAGCTTTTAACATTCATTGCTGGGGGGAAACATTTCCTGTTAATATAATCTGTACAAGTAGTTCAAACTAATATCATTTATAGAATATGTAATGAAATCATATCTGACATATATTGTAAAACTTCATTGTTAAACACTTCACTTAAGTATATGAATTTCTTTGAAATTGTATTGAATTGCAATTCTGCTTCCTTTAATTCAATTTCCAATTGTAATTCTAGATCCTGTTTTTGACATCAATTCAAATTCAATTCAAATTCAAGAATTGAATTCGAATTTAGGAGTCATTCTCAATTCAATTCTGAATTGTGCACAAGCCTGCTGTACAGGCCCTGAGACTTCCAGCATGAGGCAGGGTACACCCTGGACAGGGTGCCAATCCATTGTAGGCCACCCAATTTGGGACGGCCAAATAGCTTAATCTGTATATGTTTGGACCATTTGAGGAAACCAGAGACACAAGGGACCCCACCTAGCAAGGGGAAAACATGCATTCAAGGAGGGACTTCAACCCTCACCCCTGAAGCTGTGAGTCCACAGTGCTATCCACCATGCCACCTTGTTAAATTGATTAATTTCTGTAAAAAATGTAACAAAGATTGCCTTTAACTTTGGTAATGAAGGGGAAAAACATAATGATAGTAAATAAATTTTAAGATAGATAGATAGATAGATACTTTATCTCTGTACTTCTATTTCTTGTTCATCTCCTGAGCTACCACATGAGTGGTCAGAAAATAAACAATGTGTTAAGCCATTTAAAAGCACTTCAATATAACAAAAGAAATGCCAATGGCATTCACTTTAATGATCTCTTCCCCTAGGATTCCATGTAAAGCGTACTGAGAAAAGTAGGGTAAGTGTGAAAGCATCGTTAGTCACACAAGTAGTCCCAGGTTCCCAATAAGTTGATGCCATGCTACACACCTCATAACATGAAAATCTAAAGCTGTAAGATGTGGAGGCCTACAATATGTATATATTTCACTGTCTCTTTGTCTCTTTTTCCACATGCACATCATACAGCATCAACCTCTTAGAAGTCTAAGACATCACTTAAATGGTTTCATCAAGTGGGTTGTAATTTGCATAACGAGATAATGAGATACATCACTTTCATATTCCACAGACACTCTTTTGTAAGAGCTCAGCAGCTCTGATATTACCCATTGAGAAGGTTTTAACCTGGCTGATTTATGTACATACACTACATATGTAAAAGAAACCTAATACAGCACAGCCCTTGACATGGTCGCCTCTTCTACAAGAAGATTTAACATAGCTATAGTGCTGATCTTAAAGGGAATAACTGTTTAAATCTACTGATTCACCACCATTTGGGTTTCTGATAAACATCATGGTGTGTGGGCAGCAGAGGAACACTACACCTGGAGAACAAATTGCCGCCGGCTCACAAACAAATCTGTACATGTGCAAGAGAACGAAAGCTGTCATCATTAATAAGATTAAACCAGAATATTTTCTCCATATTTGGAAATAAAACTTTCCCGTGCCTAAGGCACTCTGTGGCATTTCTATACCATTTAACCAATGGTTGTATATGATAAGAATGTATAAATCTGTCTTGTTCTGCATAACGTTCTGGGTGTTGTTTTATGTTTGTTCTCAATGATATGAAATTAGGAAATGGTTTCTATGAATATACTGTGCCTTAAAGGTACATTCTGCAATTTTAGAATGGCCAAGTGCTGATTGAATTTGCTTCAAAAAAAAAAAAAAAAAAAAGAGAGGAAAAAAATATAAAGAAAATAACTTCTCAACTAATATTCATGGTTCTAGCTATGGATGCAGCCAGAGGAACATCATGATGTAAAACTTAGATGCTCTGTGAATCTTAAAGGAAATTGCCTAAAACAAAACAATAGGGATGCCACACTGTACAAATGCATCATCAGACTAATCGGGTAATGTGTTATAACCTAAATACAAAACACTTATGAATAGAAGGTGCAATGGTTGAGAATGGAGGTGGCCATCTGGGCTGAGATCCTGTGAAATGTGACAAAAAAGAAGAGTGTGAGAATTTTGCTTTTATTTGAGCACACAGGCATTTATATGTGAAGCTTGCGGAAAACAGAAAGATAATATGAACTTTATTCAGTCCCACATGCATCTTAAGTTTAGACCAATTACAAACTCGAGAGGTGTGGCTGAGGTTGAGGAACTGTCTGAGCTAGAATTCACAGCCCATTCTGATTCCAGTGCTGGGATTTTGACCACTTCTTTCCATTGTTTTTAAGAATAGATTAGTGAGGTCTGAATTAATTAAAAACAACCAAGCAACCAAACAAGCAAATCCATGTACCTTATTCCAGATTTCAGTTGTTTATTTGGCTTTATTTTTTTAAAACAAAAGAAAGGAAAAGTATTACAAACTGACAGGATATTTTTTACTTTTAGGCTCAGGGGTGTAACATTATTCAGGTTTTGTTAAAATGGAAAAAGCAATATGGTAGTGTTTGTGCTGATGTAAATACACAGTTTATTATCAATATATGCATGTACAGTATGTATTTAAGGCGGCATGGTGGTGTAGTGGTTAGCACTGTCGCCTTGCACCTCCACTGTCCGGGTTCGATTCCCTGCCAGGCTCGATTCGCGCCTCTGTGTGCATGGAGTTTGCATGTTCTCCCCGTACTTGGTGGATTTCCTCTGGGTACTCCGGTTTCCTCCCACAGTCCAAAGACATGTAGGTTAGGCTAATTGGCATTCCCAAATTGCCCAATCGCAAATGCAAATTGTGTGAGTGTATGTGTGTTTACCCTGAATACAGAATTAAGTGGTATAGATGATGAGTGATTAAGTATGTACAGTAAGCAGTACAGTATGTATGAGGAAGATAATTTGCTAAAATGCATGAAAAAAAACGTTTTGCATTCATACTGTTCACATACATAAATGGATATTTGCAACTCTTAACAGATACAGATAATGTCACTGTGGAACATCCCTATTTCGCTATTTTGATATGAGTTTGATTATGTTTTGAGACTCTAGAGAATATGGTTCTTCCCAAAGGCAATAATTGTGCAAAGTGCACACAGCACTAAAAGACTGTTCATTTCCTTTTGTTCAATGAATGATCCGATATTGATTAAGTATTGATCTTAGCTTTCGCTTAATATGTCTGAATTCACAGTAGAATTACACAGTGTGCCAGAAACCTTAGTATTGATCCTAGCTTTCTCTTTATACACACACACACACACACACACACACACACACACACACGCACACACACACACACACAAACACACACTGTCTTCAATAGTTCTAACACAACTGGTTCCATTCATCATGTATTCAATAATTAGTGAGTGCTGTTGAAAGCAGTGTTAAACAGGCAAATGCTATTAAGTGTAGGGTAATGGGCTTCTAGGAATTCAACATTACTGCCCTGACAGCTAGTTATATCCTTTTGTATAATGTGTCTATTATTGTTTTAATGTACCTTCTAACTGCTTTAGAATTTATCACCGCTGCGTGCCCGTCTCCAGTACTCTGGACACATTTTTAAAGAATTTTATATATATATATATATATATATTTACTTGAGATATGTTTAGAGAAGGTGATCACTGCTCATCTATCTGATTTCTTAAAAATAGGTAGACGTTCTGCTGTTGAACTGAAAAAGAAAGGTAAGCACTTGGGAAATCTCTGTTTTCAATCTCTAAAGCATCTGTAGCGCATATAATAAATGGTATAATGGCTGAGTGACTCTTCAGAGACACTTCCATGTAACCCCACAGGCCATGGGAATAGAGTTTCTACTGGTGCACAACATAGGCTATCAGCATTTAAAGTAGCTTTGGATAGAGTACTGGGGAAAGAGGCCATTATTTCCTGTAGTTTTCTTGACATCATGTGGCTGATTCCAATCTACACCGGTGGGAGTCGAATTTGCAGGCAACATGACTCTAGGTTAGGAAGAACAAGAGGCAGTAATTTACCTCCTTTAATGCCAAGTCATCCTGCTCATTTCACAATCACAGAATTGGATGCCTAAAATAAGCAGTTTACCATAACGTGCCTATTGGATTTGGAAACCAAAAGGGAAGTCAGTCACTTTGTCTTCAGTACTTGATTTCCTGTATGGTCTGACTGTTTGTTGTCATACCCAGCATGACCAATTAATCAGTGCACTGCTAATGCAACAAAAAAAAACACTATTTAATTTAACTTATCACCTACTCACTCATCGTCTATACCGCTTCATCCTGTATACAGAGTCATGGGAGGCCTGGAGAATAGCCCAGGGAACTTACGGCACGAGGCGGGAAACACTCTGGATGGGGTGCCAATCCATCGCGGGGCACACACACCCACATGTTCATTCACACACTGGGGCATTTGGAAATGCCAATTAGCCTAATTTGCATGTCTTTGGACTGTGGGAGAAAACTGGAACGCCTGGAGAAAAACCAGAAAGCATGAGGAGAACTCCATGCAAACAGACCCTAGGCAGGAATCAAATCTGGACCCAGTGCTAACCACTAAGCCACCATGCCACCTTAAATTAACTTTTTTAGTTTAGAATTTCCTTTTGAATTTGTTTCATTTATTTAATTTACCATAAGATTTACCATATATTTTACAGTAATTAACTGGCAATTGAGTTTCACTTATGTTATAGTGCATAAGTTTGTGATATACATTCTTATTGAATAAACCAGTATTACATTATATAAGATTTATTCAAGGTTTATGAATATCACAAAAGTGTCCAATGTACTGTAGATACCCTTTAAATAAAGTATTAGCCAACTGTCACACAGTATAGTGTGTCAGTAAGGAAAATTAGTAACAATTACAAACATGCATAAAAACAGTCAAATTAAATCAAATGCTCTTCCTAACATATGGTGTACCTTTTAAATATGTTACATGACTCAAAACATTTTACATACCTTAAAATGATACCATATGTTGCAGCAGATGATATACATTTTCATGTATAGGCTATGGAAAAAAAGCAAGTAAATTACTGTGCGTGAGAGAGCATAATGAGAGCTGTTCCTCCCACAGACTTGATGCAGATGGGTTGAACAAGCTGGTCGATCCTGGTCTATGCTGCAGCTCAGCGTGACTGAAGTTTTTAGAGTTTGCAGTTCAGCACTGCAGAGATGGCCAGACTTAACTGAAAGGATATAATTCACTTCCAGTGAGCTTGGCTGGCCCTCATTCTTTGCACACTGACACATCTCTGAATTACTAGTACACAGAGTCCTGGTGGCATGAACTCCAGCCATGCACTGCAGTATATGGGAGAACATTTTGAATCATTACCTGAATATGCTTTAGAGTTCCATTGTCGATTGATGAAAACATTTGTAGAAGGAAAATATAAGTTAATATGCTGTTGCTTTAACATGATTAAGTATGCTTACATTTGCTGCATGCTATTCAGAGCTCACTCAAGACTTATTTGGTAAAGAGTCAGGTCCAAATGTGATTGAAAACACTCATTCTTTGAGAAACATGTCTACACTAGAGGAATGGGCTTTGGCTGAAATCAGGAGGAAAAAAAACATGGTTAGGGTTATATCAAGTTAACTCCAAAGCAGTTGTTAGGAATTTCCAAAATAGGGTTATAGACACCGGATATGAACTGCCATGGAAGAATGAGAAATGGTCAGGAAATTCCTAATGAAAAATGTTTTTTATGAAGGTATGTGTGACAAAGTGTTCCATATAGCTATATGTTTGCAGTGATATTGCCAGTGGATGATACAAATATTTGGCATGTGCGGCATACTGGAATGTTTCTTTCAGTCACTTCCTTACTGGGCACCAGCATCATAACTTAACAAGAAGCCAAACTGCTCCCAAGCACCAAGACTTTAATTAAAGTTTAGACCTTTAATTTGATGCTGAATGTAGGATATACTGTAGCATGCCCTTATGTTACTGTGCCAGTGTATTTGCTGAAATAAAAAAAATAGAAGAAGTTGAAAAAATATGGTTTGATGTTGTGACATGTTGAATGGAAAGCTGTACATCTAACAAAGTGGTATGTTTTTATGCATTGGCATTAAGAACTATAAAAATGCATATAAAAATTGATAATTTATAAATCAATGTATTGAAATTAAATGGAGAATTTAATTCTTAACTCAAGATCATGCTGTTGGGCCCAAGGGCACATCCCAAATGCTGAAAATATCATTGCCATGCTGATATTCAGAACAACAGCATGACTTATAATGTGATATTGCTTTTATGCTACTGTTCCATATTAACACAATATGATTTGTTTGTTTATTTAACCAGATGTTTTGCTGCACCAGCTCATATTTTCTTCCACAACTGGCAGAGTTGGCAACAAACAGTTAGTGTAATTAACATGGGTGAAAGTCTGGTGCTATTAAAAAATGTAGCTATGTATTTTGTGTTAGCCAGAAACAAGACAACACAGACATTTGGACAGCAATTGGACAGACTTAGAAGCAATTACTGAGGAGAAAAAGCGTTGTTTAAGATGACACAACATTATCGGATGTGCTTTCTTGCTGAAAGTGCTTCCGTGACTGGTCTTGGATGTGGGTTTTGGCAGGCAACTCCTCCTTTACACAAACCTGCAAAAATACTATATAGATCAGATGCATAACTTTCTTGCATAGCTCAGCTCACACACACACACTCAACCATTCCATTTCATACAGAAACCCACACAACGTCTATGACTAGACGAGGCAGGCCAGTTCAGGCCACATTCCCTTACTGCACTGCCTCAGAGGGATGTCATTGATATTCTGTAACACAGCTCGCCATGTTCAGGAACTCACACACTGCCTATAAAAAGTGCATTATAAGGAGTTGGCACGAGACAGGACACAGAGGCGCTTAAACCAGACTCATATACATACACATAGACACGCTACACACACACACACACACACACACACACACACACACACACACACCTTATTTCTCTCTCTCTCTCTGTTGCATTCAGATATGAAGTTATTCTCAACTCTGTGTGATGATAAAAAGATATCCAGAGGTCTAGAGTCTGTACAGCTCTGTGATATGGCAGCATATTTTTTTCCATATGAGCAAGCAGGCAAAACGATTACTTATCTTTAGCAACATACACTGATTCATCAGAGAGGAGACTTATAAAAGGCTACACATAATCTATAGGAGCAACCTTCTTCAAGTGGCTGATCCTATCATCATTTCATTTCACGCAAAATAAAGACTCCTTTACCATCATCATCATCATCATCTACAACAGTAGCATGTGAGGGCATGCTACTATATTACAGGAACATGATGAGTGACAGGGTGGAGTGAACAACATTTTCAAAATTGTAACACATGCGCGCGCACACACACACACACACACACACACACACACACACACACACAACATCCTTGATGCAAGGTGATAGCTGGGCTCAGTGATGGTGGGGCTCAGAGGGAGTGTGCTGATTGTCGGCAAAGCGTCACTGCAGACAGCTACAGAAAGCCAATGGAGGGAGTGTGGGTGAACTTGGGGAGGTTGAAAGCAAGTTATGCAGCAGCATTTTGGATTAGATACAGAAGCTGGATGGTGCACAGACGCTGACTTTCCTGTGAGTTGCAGTAGCACTGGCTCAAAATGACAGATGACTGAAAAAGCTGAATGCCTTTTGTGGATAGAAATTGCTGAAAGCTCCAATTAATGCATTGGAGAACCCAGCAAAATCAAATCAGTTTAGGTAGAATGACATCTGCTTGCCTATGGTTACCCCTATGAAGTAAGAGATGGAGCCACAGCAGTTTGTTTTGCTGGGGTTTAGTTTAAGTAAATAAGCTGACATCCATTGTGAGATCTCTGGCAGATATCCTGAAATCCTTGCAGAAATAAAGTGTATCTTATATGAGGAAGAGTGGGAGGGAGGAGAGGATGGATTGCGTGTCATCAGTATAGCAGTTGTGCAAAAATCCATATGTGGGTATGATTAACTGAGAGAATTGATATAAAGAGTAAACAGAAGAGGACCCAGCACTGAGCCTTGTGGAACAACAGATCCTTATCATGAAAAAGTAAAATAAGCATGTTAAAACAGATGAAGAATGTAAAGATTTTAATTTGCAGAAGTTTGATTTGATATCATAATGTGATTACCTCAGATGGTGTACAAATATGGATTTGCAGCATTAGCTCATTCAATGTTTGTGTTGTAAATAAGAAAATGTTATGTAATATCCTAAGCTTTACGCTGTATGAATCGTTTAGCTAGTGCACTATGTAGGCTGTAGAATCCCTTTTCCACTCACCACGTAGTGCCCTTGATCAGTGGTGTGACAGGGATTTTGGATTTCTTCATCCAAACATTTGTCATGATATCTTGACATCAAAACTGGAAAAAAAAAAAGGATTTGTTGCTTTGTATTTGGCAAAGCCATATTTATAGACATCATTTAACCTCCTGAACAGTACCATTTAAGTATAGCATTACTGATGATATGTAGATTTATATTCCAACTTAAATAAAACATTTATTCATAGATGCAATGATGGAAACATTTTCTCAAAAAAATAAAAAGGAATAATGTGATTTTAACATTGTCTTTGGACAACCAATGAACCCATGTTTTATTTCAATTCTTTGCAATAGAGCAGACATTGCTGCCAGAAGACATTATCTCTAATGAGGAGAGCATTATTCCATTTTGTCCAGCAAGGACGATATGGCCACTTTGATAGCATGCTGGGTGCCCAAGACTCAAGTGCCCCTCTCTATCTGTCTCTCATCTATCTCTCTGTGTCTTTCCACTCAGCTGTATACATGCACAGTTCTCATATTTCCACCGTCTGTTCCCAGCAGACATTAGTGTAGGCCTGTCCACTTTGTGATTCAACTCCTGCTTTATGCATGCTTCTTTTTATTTTAAGCCATACATTGGGTTTAGTCATCGGATTAAGTGGATTTACGTTAATGCTGTGTTATTTCCACACACACACACACACACACACACACACACACACACTGTAAATAAAGGCCTGCAAAATTATTATCATACATAGTATGGCTAGAACCGAATATGAATGCATTATTAAAACCAAATAAAACATGTGTTGTAAAGAGATAGAAATATAGAAAAGAATAGGAAAAAGAATTTTTAAAAAAGCTAGCTAGAAAGGTTCACAGGGCATCAAAAGCTGACTGTTTTCCTGCACTGTGCTATGAATTTGGCCTACATTTCTCTCCAGACAAAAAGGACACTCAAGCCCCATCATTTGTTCCTTAAACCCATGCATTTTTTTATTATTATTCTGAATTGAAGGTTAACTTGAAAAAAGCAGAAAGGTGAAGAGCTTTTAGCTTTTTTTTTTCTGGAAAGCATTTAGCCTCGGGTCCTTCTCTATTTCAGTAATTGATTCCAAGGGAAGATGGACGTTTCAGAAAGCACATGCTGCTTCGTCTTTCTCTGTGCTGAAAGCCGGTCTGATGAGGAGCAGCATCGGGGCTTGGCATGTAATGGCAACGACCTGCTCTCATCTTCTTGAGATGCTGCAGGGCAAAGAGGATGGAGCAATGAGACACGGGAGGGATCAGAACTACTAAACCTGCACCTCCTCTTTTTCAGGACAGCTGATCATTTCAGTCACAGTTGGGCATCCTCCTGCTCCAGTGTGATACCAAATTACGTGCACGCAAAGCGAAATCAAAGTGCACATAAAAGCCCTGTAATGTGCTGTGACTCTTGGGCTTTCTCTCGGCTCGATGAGATTTAAATCGATTCCGAACACCCTCTCCGAAATGTCGGTTTAAGGACATTTTAGATAATTACACAGCTGTGCCTTAGCAATGAAAAATCCACCCCCTGTTCCTTAAAAGGTTTTTGCCGCAAATCTCAACGCAGCCACTCAACCATTTTGTCACTGGCTTAATCTAAAATGGACTGGTAAATGGAAAAGACTGTCTTTATTTATGCTGATATTGTAGCTTCTTTGCATGCATAACTGTTATGGGTATGGTAATGGCAAGGGAGCTGCTTGTATCCAAGCATGCTGGTATAAATGTGTTGATTGTAAAAGAGAGGAAAGACAGCTTAGAGAAACCTTGAAGGACATCCCAGTGCCTCAACTGACATTACACAGAGTAATGTGTAATTTACCCAGTCTTTAGCTCTAATAACTTTTTCATATTATTAGAATGCCTTGTTCCTATATATGTAATGAGTATTTTTTCTTCATTCTCTAAAAGTAAAAATTAATAAAATAAAATAAAATAAAACATTGTCGGAGTAAAAAACATTTTAAACAAGCAATCGTTTTTATAAACTTCATCTGCAACTTATAATAAAACATGTTTTATGCTTACAGGTGAGCCGCTTTAAGTATTTCAGAAATTTCTGGTCTCCAAAACATACACTGAATGGTGTGAAAAGTGAGTGACTGTTCTATGGGTGGAAATGCCTTGTTGATAAAAGAAGTCAGATTGCTAAATTGGTTTGAACTGCCAGGAAGGATACAGCAACTCAAATAATCAAATAGGATCAAACCTTGAGGCAGATGCACTACAACAGAAGAAGACCACTTTGTGTTCCACTCCCGTTAGCAACAAACAAGAATCTGAGGCACAATCATGTGCCCAGACGTCCCCAATCTGCACAGTTGAAGATTCATCTAGTCTAGAGGAAGATCACCTAGTCTTTTTCATCTTGTCTGTTATGCCTCAGTTTCTATTTCTTTGCTTGAATTTGATCATCTGTAGCCTTCGCAAATGCATGCAATCAGAATTTTGCATTTGCCAGACCTGCAAGTAATTGAGGTTAGCTAGTTACCTTTCAAATCACCATCTTCTCTGTCAGTGCATCACCTAAAAATAAATAAATAAATAAATAAATAAATAAATGTGAAGCCTATCTGAAATAATGTTTAAGTCAAAATACCTATTTTAAACCTATTTCAGTCTCAACCTCTTACCGTATAGCTTAATCTTGATTAGTGTTTCGTGTGCCAATACATGGATTCTTGTGTGCCCACTGCAGTGCACCATGTAGATCATGATGCTAGCATCCATGAACATGTGCGCTGAAGCGTATAAACTTGGACTACAAGGTGCACCTCAAAGTGTAATTTAGGGTAAACTGTGTTTCTTTTACATTGTAAAAAAGATTTTTTTAAATCCACTTCCAAATATAGAAGCTTACTTGAATTATAAAATATCTTTTCTACTTCCTTCTCCTTTAAACAAAGTTCATAAAAAAGAAAAGATGAATGTTTGGATGCTGAGTAGGATTAAAATGGGAAACTCCATGTCTGCGGCCATGAATCTTTAACGGAAGTGAATGTGATGTGATGTGATACTCCCTTTAGGTGAGAAGAGAGGCCTTGCCCCAGTGAAGGACTTTAAATATCTTGCCATTAATTTTCTTTGGAACGCAAACCTTGGATACACAATTAAAGATTTTGCTGCTAAGTAGGATGAAAATCCACAACACCAAGTCTAAGGCCATGGTTCTGCCATGACAAAGAGAGGGATTCTCCCTTAAGGTGAGAGGAGATGCCTTGCTCTTTTTAGATGAAGGGAGACACCTTGACCTTTGTGGAGGAGTTTAAATATCTCAGATTTTTTTTCACAATTGACTGAGACAGAGTGTACAAGTTTGACAAATGAATTGGGTCCATGGCAGCAGTATTACAGTATGTTTACTGGTCAGTCCATGACCCTATTTTTATCTACGGCTTGGATAGTTACTGAAAAAATAAGATCATAAGCACAGGTGATGGAAATGGGCTCCGTTGAAGCTTTGCTGTTCTTACTGTCTGTTTGGGTATGTCCTTGGCAAACTAGGACAGCCTCACAGTAGAGCACACTTGTGACTGTTTTAGGCACCTTATAAGGATGTCACTGGTTAGGTTCTCCAGAGCGGTATCAGGCATGTTCAACTGGACAAAGACCCGCTGGACAGGCTATATTCCACAGCTGGTTTTGGAATGTGTGGGAAAGCCCGAGGAAAACTAAGAATCTTTGACAGAAATAGAGAACTGACTGAACTGACTCTTAGGCTTCTTAGGAAAATTTATATACAATATATAACAGACAAAAAACACTCTTGCCATCTTCCTCTGACTGGTATCAGACTGGTCACTCTAAAAGTATGGGCAAACTCTCCTACTGCAGCTCCCTGGCACAAGGGCCAGTGGCATTACGGGGATTAAGATTTCAATGAGTAAATGAAAGACCAAATGAACAAAGGAAAAAATGAATGAATAAATGTAGTGATTGATTGATTAATTGATTAATTAAGTAATTAAGTGCCTGAAGTACCACTTTTGAGCCTGAAACTTACCTCTGTCAGAAAAAAAGAAAGGAAGAAAGCTTGTTGGTTGGTTCCTTTAGAGTTAATGCAAACTGTGGTGAAATGATCTAAGTCATTTAGGCTCATTAATGTTAAATGTCTTAATTGAACTGGAAATAATTAGGCAAGGCATCACACTCATCATTGCAGTAAATTATGTGTGAACATTCTGAATACATTTGAAATGTTAACGCAATCAAGGTCAAGAGGCATTAAAAAGGCTATATTTCAGAAGTTCCTAGTTGTCGGGCAGTATATGTCTTTAAAACAAATGGAGTGAATATAAGAAAAGTCTCATCATATAAGAACGTACAGAACTGCCGGGTCAAGGTTGATTAAATCGGGACAGTTCTGTGGCTTTAAAAGCTGATGAGTTATATTAAATCAACATTCAGGGCATAAATTTTAGAATGCAAAAAAGGAAAGTGCTGACTGATGAAAAGAACCGCCTAGAAGAAAGGATAGATAGGGGCATGAGAGGAAGTATAATACTTAACAAAAAGAGAGCTGGAGATGCTAATATACTCAACTTCAATAACCTTTTAAGCTCCTTTAAAATGAGGTCTCTGGCCTGTATTCAGAGTTCAGTTAGGAACATGTAAAGTTAACATAGAACAGTTAATAAAAAAATTGCAAATAGGAATTGCAGGGGAATTTACTCAAAATAGAAGTGTGTTGAATTTATCCTCTATTCGCCCTTTTTTATCCACTCAAAAGAGACGTTTAATTGAGTCAAGTTAGGTTATCTGAATATTTCATACTGTAAATTATCATTAGAATATAAATAAGGTTGGTATCTTTACCACATACTATGCACTTCCTGGAGATCCAAAAGGTGATCATGCAACAAAATGTATGTTCTTAATCTGGCTGGTTTTGGTTTCATGAATAGGACTGTGGTAGCATTTGCTAGTTTGTAGGCTGGTATTTAATATAATATTAGCAGTTCCTAGATTGGTAAATTGTCACAAGTTTGTAAAGACCACAAATTACCATGATGATAATGACTAGAATTATTTCTGACAGATAACCCATCCATTCATCTAGGAACCTCTGTTGTCCATCTAGGGACCATGGAGGCCAATGGTGACCATTGTATTTATTCCCATTTTGTACAACAATAGCAGGACCTCCAGTCAACATTCACATGCTTATTCACACACTATGTGCAATTTGGAAACACCTATTAGCCTAATCTGCATATTTTTGAACTGGAGAAGGAAACCGGAGTACCCAGAGGAAACCCACCAAGCAGAGGGAGAACATGCACTCCATGACTCATTGTGGGAATCAAACCCGGGACCTGGAGGTGCAAGGCGACAGTGCTAACCACTAAGCCATCATGCCGCCTTGACAGTTAAACCATTATTTTAAATTTTGTATGAGACTGTATTTTAAAAAGTGCAATTCTTTAGTTGCCTTTACAGTGTTTTGCATCATGCTATTGAATGATTCATTCATCTCCCTAAACCATGTTATCATGGTCAGGTTTGAGGTGGAGCTGGACACCAGGAACACTGAGAAAAAGATCATGAGAACATGTATAAAAACTCACAATAGCCTGAGGTTGGGAACAAACCGGGGACGCAGGAGATATGAGGTGACAGTGCAACCATGTTGCCTCTTCAGTGATTGGTCAACTTATTATTATTATAATTTATTTGCCATTTTTTAATATATTTTTGGACCTACAATAATTTTAAAGACTTATGAACTCATAAACACATGACTTTACAATATATTGGCCCTATTTCTATTTATACATATAGAAATTGACCCACCCAAGAATACTGAACACCAGGTTTCTGATATCAGCCCTTATCACACTATTTTACACCTTTCGGTGACAGTTTACGGGCTTGCAATTATAATAAACCCCTGAAGAGAAAGGCTCAGAAAGCACTAACAAGATTCACAAGTGTATTTATCTGCTGTCATGTGCTTGATATACGTCTTGTTAAAGTACTCTGGTATAACTCACAAAAACTGTGTCGTGAACAAATTACAAATTTGAAGCACGGCAGTTGTAATGAATGAATACAGGGTCTATGATTGATTTATACCAACAACAGAGACAGTTGTTCAAGATCAAGGTCATCAGAAGTGGCTGGCAGACCTGGTGGCAGCATCACAAGATAATGGATTCATGCCACAGCAGTGTAAATACTTTTCACCTAACACTTTTCTCCATTGACACACAGCAGTAACAATGGCTGACTAGAATGACTGGCTCTAACAGATTTAACCCTTTGTGTTACAGCATCAAAGATGCATGTTTTTGGCATACTGCTGTCATGCAGGGAGGACAGCCAGGATGTACGTGCAGAGGATGTTTTTTAAAGTGGAGTTTAAGCATCATAAAAAAAAAACAAGCACATGTCTATGTGGCTGAAATGCCATTTTATAGTTCAGTGCTATTTGATACTTGGCCAACTATGGGTGGTCATTTCATGTTGGTTTTTAAAAGTTCCATTAGTGCTTCATGCAAAAGGCATTTAGTATGCTGTCTTAGGCACCATTGTGTAATGAGCTATTGAATGTGAGGTATATTGTGAGAGCATTTTGTTTCCACATCAAATTAAATTGTAGGCTACGCTCTTGAGAATATAATGTCCATTGGGCCATTTACAAAACCTTGATTGGTATTCATTTATTTGTATTGATTGAAGCAGAGATCATGTAATAACAAACAAGCACTGTAATATTATAACAAAGTGGCTTGACTCTTTTTTACATTCTTGTATTATTATTATTATTATTATTATTATTATTATTATTATTATACAGGCAAACATTTCAGTCACTTACAGTGATTTATCAGAAATAAGTCCCTAAGTTAATTATCAGAAAAAGTTAGTATTCCTGAGCATTCTTTAAGTGAAGAATCTTTCCTTTTTTTATTTCTCGGAACTGAATGGGAACAGTAATTGTCGGTGACATTTGAGTAAGAACCTCAGTGGGTCACTTTCCTTTGAACACAGCTGCTTGTTCCTTGTGTTTCCTCGCTTGTTAGAGCTCATTCCTTCATTTCTGAGAGTAAGGGACTACTGCTGCCATCCTGTTGAGTTTACCTTCTTCATAAATGATGCATTAGATGAATGGCCATTCTCTGATTCTTTAGTGAGACCATTCCGTTGAAGGCCACAGGCTTTTTCCCCAATCTCAATCAGCCAGTTTTAATTTGCCTGCTAATTAGCAGCCATCTGTGGGCCGTCACAGTCAGGATGTATGGGTCTAGTGCAAATGGGTGAGAGGCGCAAGGGACTGTGACAGGGTTAGCTGCAGGCTAGTACCCTGCATTTACTGACACAAAGACAGGACTTTTGGGGCAGCGCTTTACCACCAGATAGTCCCCCCACCCCCCCCCCCCCCCACAAAAAAAAAATAAATAAATAAATAAAAGTTAGCGCAGAAGGACAACACTGTTTTTTTTATAGTATCACTTTCTATGAAGGTCATATTTTAAATGAGATAGGAATATGTTTATTATTTCATTTCATACTGCACTGTTGTTCTATGCATTATTAATCAATTATGTTGCACTTTATATCTATCTTTACTATGCATTCTAAATTATGAACCTAATATGGTTCCTAATATAATGTGCGTCCTAATATAATATACCCAATAAACCTAATATAGTATCAATAAAACATCACATCACCAAGAAAAAAGAACCAATGTTATACAATTATTAGTATTATTGAAATGATTTCATTTATTTATGTATTCATTTATTTATTTACTTGTTTATTTATTCATTCCACTTAAAGCTGGAAAAAACAACCTATGAATTTTACAAATCTTAGAAATATAGTTCTATGTTTTAGAAATAATTAAAGTGTCAGTGTGTCTATGATTGAACATTATGTTCTGTGTACAGTGGAGTGGAATTCATTTGGAATTAGTGATCACAGTGTGTTAGAAACATTGCATATATTGCATTAACTCTTTAGAAATGCACTATAAATATTGATGTAGACTGTAATGCCATTTCAAAAAATTATTGTGTGTGCACATACTCAAAGGTCATTTTACATAAAGTATAGCTTTCACAGAAATTGTTTCCAGCATAATGTATGTTGTTTTAATCCGTCAGTCCTGACAATTTATGTTGCATTCATCATCATAGGTACCTTTTTATTCAAATTCTTTAAAACAAACCAATGACTGAACTGTTGCCAGCAGAGCCGTACCTCACACTGTGTACACATAAATGTCAATAACTTCGGTAATGAGAATTAGGAAATAAGTAAGAGTAAACCTTTAAATTTGCTACCACATTACTGATTCTTGCTCTTATTCACGATGGGGAAGGTAAGAGCACTTCAGTTTGTTTTGTAAAACATATTTTCTCCTGCATTAAGTAATAAATTGGTTAAAATAATAGATTTAAAAAACATCATTAGACCAAAGTGAAAGGCATATAAACAGTCCCAGCTTTTTCATTTATTAAGAACTCCATTTGTAAATTTGTTGGTTAGTCCTCATTTATTTGTTTGTTCATTCCTTTATTTTATGAAAGTAACTGCCATATATGGTGATAATACTATCACTGGGCATAAAGTTGCAGAATTCATCTCCAATGGGTTGCCAGTCCATTGCAAGACATCATGCACACACACACACTGCTCCTAGGGGCAGTTAACCATAGCTAGTCTGCCTTCCTGCAGGTTTTTGGGCAGTGTGAGAAAACCTGAAGCAATATAAGAAACCTTACAAATCCCACATGAAGAGAAATGAGATGCAAAACAACACACAGACAGTGATCTGAGCTCAGGAGAAGACAAAGGACCCTGGAGCTGAAATGCTGCAATGTAATATGAATCATGGTAATGTGAATTTTTGGTACCGTATATTAAAATAAAAACTAGAAATATTCGGCATACTCGTTAAATTAGTGGCAATAGTTAATCTAAAGTATAGTTGGTGACGGACATATTGGAATACTAAGTTTAGATTCTCATAATCATCAACTGTAAGAAGATTTGTTTATTAGATATTTACAAATCTATGTAACCAATAGGAAATCATCATGTGATGGCCACCATGATCTGATAAATGTACATGTTACAGTTGTTCCCGGCTCCAGGATCCCCCGGTTTTAATTGTGAGCATGAAGTATTTCTGTGCGTTTTCTTCATGTCTGTGTGGGTTTCCTTCAGGTTTTTATTTTTATTTTTATTATTATTAATATTATAATTATTATTAAAACTTCCCAGTAGGTGGATTGGCAAAGCTAAATAGGCCATAGTTGTGGATAAGTGTGTTAATGTGTATGTTTGGCATGGTCCTTATGATGTACTGGCACTCAATATGGGTGTATTCCTATCTTGTATTCAGTATTCTCAGAACTGGCTCTAGGTCTAGGTTTGAGGTTTTTTACTTGGCTGTGTAAGACCATTCCATTTATTTGCCTTTAGAAGCTCTTGGGTGTTTTTTGCAGTATGTTTTGGGTCATTATCCATTGGTATTGTGAAACACTCTTCTTTTAGTTTAGCAGCCTTCAACTGAATCTATGACGAGAAAGTATAGCACTCTAGGGTTCGAATATCTTCCTGCTACTTATATCAGCAGTCACATCACAAATAGACACAAATGACAAAGTTACATTGGCAGGCATACAGTACATCCCTTAACACTGCATGTTTAATGATGATGTTGTACTGTATGAGCAGGCCCTTTAAATGTTTAATATCAAAGTCTTCCTTATCTTGCATTGTGAGTTAAATGTTTTTTTTTTTTTTTTTTTTTTTTTTTTTTTAAAATAAAAAAGTCTCTTTATAGTAGCTTATAGGAGCAATGAGCATGAGCATGTTTGGCACATTTGCAGAACATACTATTCTTTTAACAAAGAATTAAGTGAGAGAGAAAAATCACATCATCAAAAAATATTGTGTTTGTAGAAATTTTGTCTGGTGGCTAAGACTTTGTCATATTTTATCATTTGTATTACATAAAAATGAAATGTGATGAGCTATATTCTTTTATTGAAAACAGTAATTTTAAAATGTCAATGCATATTACTTTATTGCCATGCGTAAGAACATGGTGTTCAGAGCAACACACTTAGAAAGTACTATTTATTTATTTATTCAGTCATTTATTCATTTAATAACGTTAAATTAATAATATGATTTTTAAAAAATGTGTGCAAAATCATTGCACGTAAAAATCACTTCCTGAGTCCTCAAGTCATATAAATTCATTTAAGACCCTACAGAAACCCTTTGGATAAATGAAGGCTTTATCCAGCCTACAGTTACATGCATGGAAAGGTCTGTTTTGTTTGAAAAAATAAAGAGAAAATGATGATAACTTGCCGTTGACTTCTTCTTAGACTTAAACAAAGCTATGGGCTTTCTTTTTGATTTCTTACACACACACACACACACACACACACACACACACACACTGGTGTTCCCCTTGTGCCACCCCCTCGGACATGGGCTGGATTGTTCGGGATCCTGTGGGTTGCAGGGTGGGGTCTCCCTGGATCGGATCTGTTTGTGCTGTGCATCCCATGGGTTGCAATCAGGGAAAATTTAGAGTGCCCCATATGTAGCAGGCTGTGGTTCAATGGGTGTTCTGGTGTCTTTTTGTTGTGTCCAGCATTGACTTTTTTGCTAACTTTTATTGCATTAGTTTCATTGTGGGATCGGACCGAGTTGGCCTTCGGTCCATGGGTGAGCCTTGGGGTAATATGATTATAAATTACATTGAAGTCCTATGATGGAATGGCACCCTGTTCAGGGTGTACCTGACCCCATGCCCCGTGACCCTGTACAGTATATAGGATAGGGTAAAGAAGGTGAATTATACTGATACCCCATATACTGGAGTGACATATAT